>JASCZW010001833.1:0-168912 GCA_034211315.2 Aedes japonicus | reverse complement strand
AGCACACAACACTCAAAGTAGACCAGTACAGGGTGCGGCAGAAAATAATGCCCAAATGTTCAAACTTGATTATTGGGTTAATTCGTGTAGCTAGTGACTAATTTCTGCCGAAAGTGTATTTGTTTATGTTTACTTTCAAGTGCTCCATACAAAAATTCTATTTGTTTTATTGCAAATTCGTCAAAATGTTGGCGAAAAATGTGATTACCAGTCTGTTGCTCGCCCAGAAGAAGCCAAAAGAGGTTGCCAAGGTGGTAGGGTGCCATCTGGCAACAGGGGTGTTGAATAAAAGGGTTGGGTTGGCAGCAGGGCTAATTTTGGTAAAGACTGTATTCGATGAAATTTGGACACACGCAATTGTTCGTAACTTTTTAGCGTGTGGGTAAAAATTATTGAAATTTTAACTGAATGTATTTCATTGTGTTGTGTCAATTGTGTAATGAGTTTCGTGAAAATCGGTCGAGTGATTTCAGTGATGGCTTCGAATGAAGAAATAGTGCGCCAACAAATTTTGGGCACTCACTTCGAAAACCCAAACGCTTCTCATCGATGGATCGGAAAAGGCGAAAGTTTCAGTTTGTTTTGTGCAAAAAACAATGAAACGTTTTGGATTACATGTTTACAAGGTCCAGAAGGCACCAAACCGGAGCGATAAACAGAACTCGGTGGCCAAAACTCGTGCAAGAAAACTGTACAGGGAGTGGCTCACAAAACCGTTCTGCATTGTGATGGACGATGAGACCTACATTAAAACCGACACCAAACAAATGCCAGGACAGGAACAATACGTCGCCACCTCTAGCTGGCCGTTCCGGAGAGTGTACGGAAGAAGAAACTGTCGAAATTCGCCAAAAAATTCCTTGTCTGGCAAGCGATCTGCGAATGTGGCAAAATGAGTCAGCCCTTCATCACCTCTGGGACCGTCAACGGACAAATCTACAAGGACGAATGCCTCCAAAAACTTTTATTGAGATCTCACGATGGCCCAACACTGTTTTGGCCGGATTTGGCATCTTGCCACTATGCCCGGTCCGTCTTAGACTGGTACAAAAGATAATACGTAACCAGAAATTAGAAGAAGAATTAGTATCTTCATTTAATCAATCATCTGCTTATCTTCGACAGATACGGCAGTTATTCAGACTCATTCAGTGTCTCAGACTACTATCTCGACTCGAAAGAAACCTTCGATACCTGCCGTATATATACTGTTTTCAAATACAAAGCGTTTACCTATCATTATGTTGCTTATACCCATCTTATTATTATCTTGTTTATATCTATCTCGAGTCAAAACACAGTGCATTTATCTGACTCACTTCTTTTTTCCATCTATACCTAACATACTTATTGTGTAGCAGCGGGTGCTCCGCTTCGTCGGGTTTGATGTCGCTGCTACACAATAAGTATGTTAGGTATAGATGGAAAAAAAAGTGAGGTAGATATTAAGTACACTTGTTTTTGACTCAGGATAGATATAAACAAAATAATAATAAGATAGGTATAAACAACATAATGATAGGTAAACGCTTTGTATTTAGAAAACAGTATATATACGGCAGGTGGCGAAGGTTTTCTTTCAGTCGAGTTATTAGTACGAGACACTGAAGAAGTCTGCACATTGTAGACGAAATACGCGTATCTGTCGAAGATAAGCAAAGGTAGTTGGAATTAAATGGAAGATACTAATTCTTCTTCTAATTTCTAGTTACAGGTATTCCACTAAACAGCTCAAACCCTCTAGGATTCATAATAATGTAGTTTTTGTACCAAAAGTCGTCAACCCTCCAAACACTCCGGAACTTCACCCAATTCAAAATTTTGGCCAATCATGAAGGCAAAGCTCGTTGAAACTCCAAAACTGATAGAAAATGAACTTGAACTAAAGGAAGTGTGGTTAAAAGTAAAAATCAGACAGTCGGTCCTATCATTGCCCAAAATTTGATGAAAGGGGTCAAGGCAAAAGTGCGGGGGTTTATGGGAGAAGATATTCCATAAACCAATGATGCCAAAACTTAATCATTTAGTAGTACTTTATTTCCAGAAAGTTTGAAAAGAATTGGGCTCAAGGAAAATTTTTGGTGACCTATTTTGTGTGTCCAAATTTCATCGAATACAGTCTTTAAACGGAATGCTGAACTCATATTTACCTGTGTTTTTCGACCATTCCTTTTCTAATTGGTTTAAAGAAAATGCATAAAATGTGTTTAAATATAAGTACCAATTTAAACCAACAGTAAGGATGACATTTGGACAACTCACAAAGTGTCCCGGTGGTTTTCTTCGTTGGGAATGCAAACTATTTTTGAACTACGCCTAATAGTCGATTTTAACTGATTTAAACCTGCAGTAAAGATGCTGATGGAGTACTTCGTCAAGGAAATAAGAAGAAGACAAAATAACTCTCGAGAGCTCATTCGAACTGACTTAAATCAACAGAACGGATGCTATCGAGGCCACTCGCAGAGTGCGATGGTGGTTCACTACATTGGAAAAATAAACAAGTTTTTTTTTATTACTGCTTATTGGTCGCTTAGAACTGATCTAAGCAAACAGTACAGATGCTGTTTGAAGCCACTCATGAAGTGTAATAATTGTTTACTATATTGAGAAAACAAAAAAAAAATCTTCAAATTTAGAGGTCAATTATATCCTGTTTAACAGATACAGTTTTTTTCTAATTAAACATAAATTATGATGTACATGCTTGAATAAGCGATAAAAACCATTAAAAGAATAAAATTGGCGAACACATGTTGTTTCTAAGTTGTTTTAGACTTTCCCAACAATCCCTGAATAGAGATCTTTATGTTTAACATCATCAAAAAGGTTATATATAATGTTTTCACCGTTCTTATGAGCTGAAATTGCTCTACGAGGCAACATAAACCTGTAATAGCCATATCACAGTATGTCTAGAATATCACGTAACTCCAAACTATCCATGAGTTCAGATCTTGATGTTGCACATAATCAACAAGGCTATTAACGATGTTTCAACCGTACTTATGAATTGAAATAGCCCCACTGGACATCACAACACTGTAATAGACATGTAACAATATTTCTAGACTTCCTAAGGGTCTCCAAACTATCCTTGAATGCAGATCTTGATGTCCTACATGATCACAAGGCTATTTGCGATGTTTCCATCTTACTTATTAGTTGAAATAGCCCCACGGGAAACAATAATACTTTAATAATCATGTTTTAGTATTACTAGAATACCAAAGAGTCTCCAAACTATCCTTGAGTTCAGATCTTGCTGATCTACATGATCAACAAGGCAATTTACGATGCCTCCACCGTACTCATGAGTTCAAATGGTCGCACGGGACATCATTACACTGTAATAGACACGTTTTAGAATTTCTAGAATACCTATGGTGCTCCAAACTAACCTTGAGTTCAGATCTTGTTGATCTACATGATGAATAAGGCTATTTGCGATGTTTTCACAGTACTTATGAGTTTAAATAGCCACACAAAACGTCACAACACTGTAATAGACATGTTACAATACTTCTAACATACCTAAGATACTCCTAACTATCCTTGAATACAGATCTTGATGTTCTTCATGACCAACAAGGCTATTTACGATGTTTCCATCTCACTTAAGTGTTAAAGTAGCTCTACGGGACAGAATAAAACTGTAATAAACATTTTTGGTACTTCTAAAATGTCTAAAGTACTCCAAATTATCCTTGAGTTCAAATCTAGATGTTCCACATGATCATCAAGGCTATTTACGATGTTTCAACCGTAGTTATGAGTTCAAACAGCCCCACGAGACATCACAACACTGTAATAGACATGTTACAATACTTCTAAAATACCTAAGATACTCCTAACTATCCTTGATCTCAGATCTTGTTGATCTACCTAATCAACAAAGCTATTAACGATGTTTCCACAGTACTTATGGGTTAAAATAGCCCCACGCAACATCATTCCACTGTATTAGACATGTTTTAGTATTTCTAGAATACATGAAGTACTCCAAACTATCTTTGAGTTCAGATCGTGTTGATTTACAGGATCAACAAGAATATTTACGATGTTTCAACCGAGTTAAAACAGACCTACGGAACATAATTACACTGTTATAGACACGTTTTAGTATATCTAGAATACCTAAGGCGCTCCAAACTATCCATTAGTTCAAATCTTGATGTTTCACATGATCAATAAGGCTATTTACGATGTTTCAACCGTACTTATGAGTTTAAATAGCCCCACGAGACGTCACAACACTGTAATAGACATGTTACAATACTTATTACATACCTCAGATACTCCTAACTATCCTTGAGTTCAGATCTTGTTGATTTGCAGGATCAACAAGGCTATTGCCGATGTTTCCACACACATACCTTAGGTACTCCAAGCTTTCCTTGAGTTCAGATCTTCTTGATCTACATGATCAACTATTTACGATATTTCCACAGTGCTGATGAGTCGAAATAGACCTACGGGACATCATTTCACTGCAGTAGACATGTTTTAGTATTTCTAGAATACTTTAGGTGCTCCAAACTAATATTGAGTTCAGATCTTGCTGATCTACATGGTCAACAAGGATATTTACGATGTTTAAGCCGAGTTAAAACAGACCTACGGAACATAATTACACTGTAATAGACTGTAATGTTGAAATAGCCCCACGGGACACAATCACACTTGAATAAACATGTTTTAGTATTTTTAGAATATCTAAGGTACTCCAAACTATCCTTGAGTTCAAATTTTCATGTTCCACATGATCAAGAAGGCTATTTACGATGTTTTCACAATACTTATGAGTTAAAGTAGCTATCATGACAAGAAAATAATGGGAAAGCTTTCTTCAAAAGTTTGGACGAACTCACGAACGTGAAAAGCTTTATTGAAGTTTATGAAAAGTTCTGAATCTACCAATATTAATTCTATTAGCAGCTAGAAGAGCACCCCGAGCAAAGGTTGATACCAAATTGATAACAAGTTCTAATATCATATTATCAGTGTTTGATCACTAATTATGTAATTGTTTGGGCTGAATAAACAGCCAAAATAGCAAAAGTTGGATATCACAATATTAACTCGTTTTATTATCATCGACTTCATTTTGATAACAAATTCTGTTCTATGAACAAATTTCTTGAGACATTTTCAACTTATGTTATCTACATAATATCAAATTCATACACTAATAACTGAAGTAGTACTTCTGGTAAGACGCTCAATTTCATATCCATCACAGGCTGGTAATATTTCAGCATTTGTCAGCATGCTGATAGAATTCAATAACGTTCGTAAAACATTGATAACAGATAATAACAAAATTGGTCGATGATGATAAATAAATTTGTTCAGCTATAACCGATGTGTTCAAATGATATCAGAACAAAACTGTTACTTATTTGTTATCAGTTTGTTATTTTGCTTTGCTAGGAAGCCGTCTAAAGCTTGAAAATATTATATGGGAAGCATGAGAAACTTTAGGTTTTAGAAGCTTTCATCAAATGTTTGAAGTATTTTTATTAAAAGCTAAAAGTTCCATACGAAGTTAAAAGATTATAATCCCAAACTTGAAAAGCTTCAAATAAAATCCTAAAAAGCTTCTATCACAAGTTCATAAAACTACGTCCTAGACCCAGAAAGTTCTCTATTAGAAGCTATGAAAACTTTTATCAAAAGTACAAGTTGCTTTGCAGAGATCAAAAATAACTTCCCTCCGGCGATTCAAATTTATCCATGACAAGCGCATCAAGCTTCCATAAAAGCTTTGAAACTATTAGTACTATTTATCAGATGCTTGAGAAGCTAAGGATCAATATTTCACACACTGATCAGAAATATTCTATCTTGATAGTGTGGAATTCTCAAGCTTCTGAAGGGAACAATAAAAGCTTTTGTCGAAATATTTGATCTTCTAACTGAAGATGACTAAAATCATACAACGATTCTTATGTAACGGGTTTTCAGCTTTTCAAGTTTCTGATGGAAGATTTTCTATGTTCTTCAGAAAGTTTTCTTGTATTCGGTGAAAATTCCCAAAAGAAGCTTTCAAAGCTTATTAATTGAGCTTTTTAAAAGTTTAAGAGAGCTTTCCAAGCTTAATTTGTAAGCAATTCATGTTTCTGATGGAAGTTTTGGAGGAAAGTTTTTAGGCACCCAGTGTTGCGTTTGAAAGCTTTTAATAGAAGCTTTTCAACCTTTCAATAAGAGCTTTTCAAGCTTTCAACGAGAGCTTTTCAAGCTTTTAGTTGAAGCTTCTGATAGAAGCATTTCATAGTTTAAGATGGTTTAAAATTTACTAGTTTCTGAACGTAACTTTAAATTACAGCTTTTTAAACTTCTAATGGATACATCTTAAGCTTACAATGAAGAGTTTTCCAAACATGAAATATTAATCTTTCTAGTTGTTGAGAGGCGCAAGTGTTAATCCTTCTAGTTGCTGATAAATTACTTGAGAAATTATTTTGATGTTCCTGAAAATTTTGGTAAGAGTATTTTATGGATTATAAAATTTGTAAAAATTGGTTGATAAGATTATCAAATTCTATGACCAGAGCTTTTCAAGCCTCACCTGAAGCTTTGTTAAGTTTCGTCTAAATGAAGTATTTAAAGTTTGAAGCTCCTGATTGATGCTTCTCAAGCTACAAACTGGAAGCTTGGAAGCTTTGTGAACTTATCATGGGAGCTTTTAAGGTTTTTGATTGAAAGCTTCTCAAGTTTCAAATAGAAGTTTTTCAAGCTCCTGATCATTGTTTTCCATGGGAGGTTTTCATGCTCCTGATAGCAGCTTTTCAAGCTGATGGGTACATTTGAAGCACATGGTAGGATTTTTTGAAGCTTTTGATTGAAGCTTTCAAAACAAAAATTATCGAATTAAAAAAAGGTGTTTTATACCGAGATACCTAGTCGTGAATAGGAAGTGAATGACAGCCATTTTTTATTTTTCAAAATTAAAAGAACAAAAATTTTAAACACCTTATTAAAATACTCAAAAAAAATTAACCAAAGACATCAGAAACATTCATCAGATGCTGAAAGGTTCTCATCAAAAGCTTTAGATGTTCGTCAAAAGCTTTCAACAGAGCCATGGGAAAATTCCACCAGGGACTTAAAAACTCTATGCTTCGGAATGGAAAACTTCAATCGGAAGTATGGAAAACTTCCATCAACAGCTCAATTAGAACCTAGAAAAGCTTCGATTAGAAGATCGAAACGCTTTCAGCTGAAACATGAGTCTCCTGATTCCGAAACCAAATTTTTTTTAGTCAAACGTCTTCAACTAGGGCTATCATGAAAATAAAACAATGGGAAAGCTTTCATTCAAAGCTTGAACGAACTTGTAAAGCTTTATTAGAGCTTATTAAAAGTTCTGAATCTCCCAATAATTATTCCCAAGTAACAATTTTGGCTTTATAATGGTTCTGTAGACCATGATACTATACTATTAGACTGCTTTAAAACCACTATAAAACTTTAAATGTTACTTACGTTCTGTTGGGAGCTGAAAAAGCTTCCATCTTAAGCTTCAAAAGATTATGAAGGAAGCTGGAAAAGCTTTCATGAGAATCGTGTGAGGCTTCAATTGAAAGTTTAAAAAGCTTCCAGGAAAAGTTTCAGGTACTTTTTAAATAAAAGGCTTGCAAATCTATACCAAGTTGGAAGATTATCATCCTAAACAAAAAGAACTTCAAAACATACTAAAAAAAATCGATCAGAAATTCATAAAACTGCTTCTTAAATTTCGGAACGCCTCTATCAGAAGCTTTGAAAGCTTTCATTCGAAGTTGAAGTTGCTCTGAGAGCTTCCTCAGAGGCCATAAGAAAACTTTCCACTAAATGAAATTATATTCTGTTTATTCTAAAACATTATTCCGATTCATGTTTTCAAAATTGTTGGTTGAATCATTTCGAACTTTTCTGATAGATATTCCTAAAAAAAATTCAAATGTAGAATGGAAGCTCTTAATGCATTTTTCACCAGCTTGAGAATCCTCCATCAAATACATAAAATGTTCTCAGCATAACCCAACGAAACATCGGTGTTGAATCAGAGCTTGTTCAAGCAAATTTCGAGAAGCTAATTCATTTCCTCGCCAGTTTGTAATAGTTGAAAAGTTTATCATTCATCAGATAAATGAAAAGTTTTCATATCGAAAGTTGTTTTCGCCATCATGTTTATCATCGTCTATAAGACGTCCTCAACAGTAACGTAAGAAGCTTGAATGGCACCCAATAGGAGATTTTTTCACGGTTACTTGAAATTTAGCCTCGAATCAGCAAAGCATTTTCAAGTGATCTGTACCTACAGATTGTAAAATCGGTTTTAGAAACTATGGAGGATCTCGCGATTGTTTGCAAATTTTACTCCACAGCTTTTGTCACCTTTGGAGACTGAACTAAACCAACATGGACCATGCTCTCGGCTGCAAGTACCTCCTGTTTGTTATCTGCTCCATGATAACTACTGATGTTTATTTTTTTTTTGGAAATTATTTCCAAAAAAATACGAGTTCCGCAATCATGATCTATGTTCGAATACAGCAAACGCTAATCCAAATCAATCAAAGGCACAAGCGCACATCAAGAATTTTGACAACTAACTCATAAACTTTTAAATCGGATCGAACTCACCAGATCCCACAATGCCCAATGCATCAAGATCTGATGTTTTACTCATTTTACTGAACATTTGTTATCTTCAGTGGAGTTTTTAAGTATATTTAAATACAGCGAAAATTACCCTTACTCAATTGAAACCATCCCACAAACATGTATCAACAATATTTACAAGCACTTTATAAACATTGTAATCGGAATGAACTCACCGAATTTCACAATGCAGGATGTGTCAGAAACTGATTTAGGCAGAAGTTTTATTTATAGTGCTGAACATTTGGTATTTTCAGTGAAGTGTTCAAGCATAAAACATGCTTGCTTTGTCCATGTTATACCTAAACCGATTCAATACGGATGGGTTATATCCCAAGTGACAATTTTAGTTTTATTCCAGCCATATAGCACTCCTCCCGGCTTTGTTGATAAAACTACATTCAAAACTGGTTTGTCCACCAAGACCTTTTCTATGCTTTTTCGAAGCCGAAATTTGAACAAAGTGGCTCTCTCTATAGACGGTTGTGAAAACAAATTACTAAAACCTTAACAAGACCATAAAGATTTCGAAAATGTTCTAGTGCGAGATGTTATGACTACTTGAGAACCTTCATAAAACCTATTGGCTGCCATCAAAACTAGCATAGAAAAAAAGCCCACAGATTTTAAACTTCACGGTGAAATCGTGATTGGTTTTTGTTTCTCTGCTCTTCTGATTCATTTGACAGTAAATAATATCGAAGAAAAAAGTTCCAGTGTTTGATCTCCAAAACAAATTGAGTTTTTTTTATAACGTATCAGGCTCCAAATCATATAGCATTTAATTTTATGGTTAATATTGACACGATAAGCGCCGACAATAAATGCGCCTCAGAGATTATGCGAGTTTACAACAACAAAAACAAAGTTTAAACATATATATATATTCGATAAATTAATCATGAATTTCCTGAAAATGTATGGAATTCAATAAGGTTATCTAAAAGAATGCCAAAATTGGTCTCTGATCTGAAGTTTGTTTGCATTACATTTTAAATTTGGAGTGTTTATTTTTCCACATTTCAATGTGGACGCAATCACAGTTTTACCAAAAAGCCAATTTATCTTCACAATGGTTACTATAAACCATTTGGTCATTTTATGACTTTCTCAGTGGCAATTTGCCGTTTAATGGCCATTTACTGAGGCAAAATGGTTTTAGAATGCTATTTCAACTAACCAAAACAGGATAATTTGAATGAGTCCTAGAACGACATTTCACAACAACATTTTATGAGTTCATAAAGTCAACATAAAACCTTTGATATGAGTAAAAGGAATTTTAGAAGACAAGGTTTTAAGATCGTTGTATAGAAGCTGTGTAGGTTCTCATAATCCTGACTAAAATTTGAAACCGCACCTCGTACTGCGATAATAAAACCAAATCGATTTCTAGTGGCTTCCATAAAACTTTAATAAAACTTAATCAAGCTAGATGGTTTTTGGGAATGTTACTTGGGATATGACCCAGGATTAAAATGTCCTCTTAAAATTCAGCTTTAAGAGTTACAGAGGCAGTTTGTTTTGCAAACTTGTTCGAAAATAACTCTTACAACTAGGAAAAACATTGAACAGATATGGTTACAGACACAATGATGATCTAAATCAGCCAAACTGTCATTGAGTTCAGATTTTGATGCTATACATGATGGACAAGGAGGTTTAGTATGTTTTGGCCGTACTTCATGGCTGTAAAATCTGTAAATCAAGGAATATCTTAACACCCTTGCAGACATATTACCGTATTTTCAGAATATCAACGGTACTCCAAACTATTCTTGAGTTTAAATGTTTTACATTATGAACACGGCAATTTACTACGTCTCTATCGTACTTATGAGTTGCAACAGCTCCATAGTGTTTTGTATGATCACCAAAGGAATTTTTACTACATTATCATGGTTACTCCATATCATCATGGAGATCGTATTTACGTGTTCTAGAAGATCAACCGGCTGTTTGCTATTACCTAGTCAAATATATGTTTCTGGGCACATAAACTTTATTT
Source organism: Aedes japonicus (assembly GCA_034211315.2). Lineage (NCBI taxonomy): Eukaryota > Metazoa > Arthropoda > Insecta > Diptera > Culicidae > Aedes > Aedes japonicus. Next base: position 158,255 of record JASCZW010001833.1, on the reverse strand, counting down.
ATATTCATTGTCTGAACTCAAGAATAGTTTGGAGTACCTTACTCAAAAATACTATAACATGTCTATTACAGTGGTATGATGTCCAGTGGAGACATCATAATCTATGTTCAAGGATGGTTTGGAGTAGCGTAGGAATTCTAGACATATTGTTTCATGTCAATTACAGTGTTATGATGTTCCGTGTAACTTTTCCAACTAATAAGGACGGTCAGACATCGGAAATAGCCTTATTGATCAAGTAGAACATGAACGTCCGAACTCAAGGATTGTTGTGTGGAATAGCGCAGAAGATTTCATTTGTATGGCTAGTGAATAGCAGTAGGCCATTGCCGCGGAATTGTACAATATCCTCTAGAACGATAGTGTGATCGCCTGCAAGCAAAGTATTGTTGTTGAGTGTAACCCGGTTGGGACGCAAAGTGTGCTGTTTTAGCCTGGTTGAATTTGGCGAAGTTCGGCATAAATTAAGGTGTGTTTGCACATGAAGTTTGTGTTTTTTTGGTGGCTTTGTTGGTGGCAATACAGAAGCGAACGGCACCTTCAGAGACTAAGTGACAGTGTTTGCACCGATTCGCGATTCCACGACACAATCTGTGTAAGGTGTGGACATTGAGGCTGATAACTACGCTTCCCAGCACCAAGGCCTCCTACCACCAATTCATGGAGGAATATGAGCGTGTCGGACACATTGTACGGCTCAACGAAGCTGTGGACACCATGATGTCGAGAAGATGTACCGTCAGATACGTCTCCACAAAGCAGACCGTCCGTACCACAGGAGCAAATGGCGCAAGGATGCATCCCAACCAATTTCTATCTATGAGTTAAAGACCGTGACCAACAGCACTGCCTCCACCCTATACCTGGCCAACAAAACTCTCCAAAAATTGGCAAGTGATGCTGGTCACTTATTCCCGTCTGCAGCTAAACATTTCGCCACTCGGCTAAACATTTCGTTACTCGGTTCTGCTGAAATCCCGATGAAGAAGTGGGCTTCAAACTCGGTCGAAGTCCTAGAAGACATTCCACCAGAAGACCGATCAATCCTGCCATGGCACGACCTGCCAGATCCGCAATCTGTCAGCACTCTTGGTCTAATCTTCGATCTCTTGGAACTAGTTGGCCCCGGCGTTACGAAAGCGAAGCTTTTTATGCAATGCCTATGGGCGTTGAAATCCACCGATAGCGAACGCTATGATTGGGATCAACCTCTGCCTTCAAAATTACAGCAAGAGCGGAAAGAGTTCCACACTACCTTCGACCTTCTTCGTGAAGTTCGAGTTACTCGATTTGGAGGAACACCATCTACGACAGAACTACCCCAAGAATGCCGCAAGATTCCCATCGTAGCGATGACAGCCATTCAAAGCACAATGTCCACGAAGACTTGTTTTCCAAGTACTCCAGCTTTTCCAAACTTCCAAACTTGCGATACCTTCAAATTTTCCAAGATCAACTAAACCGGTTCAGCCCCTCAACTCCGACGAACTCCTCTCGGCCGATCGAGTCCTCTGTCGGCTAGCATAGCTGGAGAACTTTCAAGCCCTACGTTGATGATTTCGGATTGATCCACGTTGGAAGACGCGTCAACAATGCCGAGTTATCCGAGTCAACCAAGCATCCTATTGTTCTGAGCGCCAAGCACCCGTTAGCTAGTACGCTCACTATGTACTGCCACAAGAACGGATGCAACCTCGTCAGACGAACCACATGCTTCCGCAGCAAACCAAGACTAATTCATTGAAAGTTTTTGAAGGATTTTGGGAAGCTGCGGTGAAGTCCGTAAAGGCCCAGCTTCCTCAAGGAAATCAGGAACACCAGTCTAGCTCTACGAGGACATGCTCACATTACTGGCGCAAGTTGGCGGTCTTTAACGCCATTGTAATTAGAACCATCGGATCTGGAAGTTTGACACCTGGTCACTTCTTGGTAGGTTCCAACCTTCAATCTCGTTCCCGGAGCAGCATTGGTCAACATTCCCGAAAATCGGCTCATCCATTGGGAGCAAACTCAGCGACACCCTCCATCGAATATTGACACGTTGGTACCCGGAGTACCTCCAGCAGCTTCAATCAAGACTGTTCAAAGCAGCGACCTTGTCGTGATCAACGGCGACTCCCTACCGCCCGCTCAATAACCTCTCGGCAAGGTCATCAAAGCCCATCCAGGGAAGGATGGAATCGTCAGAGTGGTCACGTTGAAGACTGCCACTTCTGATAACGTCGTGCGACCCTTCGCACGGATTTCTTTGCTCAACGATCCGTCCGATACAACCGCCGAAGACCATTAGACCAGTCCCACACCAGCTTAAGGCATGATATGATCCACCTGGTCTTCCTTTTTATTTTCGGATAACAACACCAAGGTCAACGCATCCGGTTCCGATAGACAACATCAGACTTCCAATAGACATCAGCTATCAAGTTCAACCGATCGAATCGAAAGTCAAGATGGATCATTAAACACGGCGCCGCAGATCTCACAAGTGAAGGAAGATTTGGAATCCGGAATAATAAAATCATCAGTATCTCGATAACGGATTGAAGAACCAATAAGTTCAGTACATCAAAACAAAGGTAATTTATTTTACTTAAAGGGAAAAATATCAATACAAACGCTTCACACCTCCGGAGTTAACTTCCTTGGCACATTTGTTCCACATTTTGGTCATTTGCGTTGCGTCCTGAGCCGATTTTTCTCTTTTCTTAAGCTTCCGCTTCACTACTGCCCAAAATCTCTCGATGGGCCGGAAATGCAGGCAGGCGGATGACTTCCCGGCTGTAGTGGCAACTGGCCAAATCTGGCCAAAACTTCACGGGACTTTATGGGCTTTGATGAAAGGTAGTACGCGGTTTTTGAGGCATTGTTTCTTGTACAGCTTCGAGTCCATCGTCTTATTCGTCACGAACACTTTGGTCTTTGCTCCGCAACTGCATATCCCTTGCCAAATCATCAGTTTTCTGGCAAATTGGTCCATAAAAGCTAACTTAAACTTCGTGCCGTCGCCATGTAGACTGTTTGGACAGGAAGCTGTCCGAAATCCATTTTAACGTAGGTTTCATCGTCGAATGAAATCTAGACCCACATCCATACCCCAAAACCAAGATTTCTTCGACATCTTTGGGATGATAGCATGTTGCCATCGCCCCAAAATCTTCTTTACTACATTTATACTGTAAACTGACGAGTGACTGTTGACGAAAAATAGGAAAAAAATCATTAAAGGCGATTTTTCGATCATAAATATCGCCTTCCATAGCGCCCACCTATGCAAGCGAGTCCACTTTCTCATTGCCCTGAATTGCGCAATGAGATGGGACCCATACAAAGGTGATAATAAAATAACGCAAAGATAAAGCACTTAGATGCTCCTGTATTTTCATGTATTTTACTGGCCTCAATGAGCGAATAGCCTCTATAGAACTGAGACTATCCGTGAAAATGAAGTACTGATCCGGTGTTAGTGAGGCAAACATATGTATCTAGCGCAAAGTTTATTGCCGCTAATTCAGCGACATTCAGCGCTTGCTTCATGAATAAATCGAAATGAACAGAACTGCCGAAGCCAGAGTAGCAAACACAATTGGAAAGATTCTGCGAAGGGTTGACATCCTGTGTTTTGAACAAATGGTACAAAGTCACGAAGTGAGTTTGAGGATTCAACTCGAGAAGTTTTTCAAAGTTTTCGATTACCCGGGGGTTCATAACTTCACACCTGGTGAGGAGCCGGAGAGATAACTCTGTAAACCGATCTGAGAGTGGCAACATGCCCGTCATGCTTCTAATGAAAGCTTTCTTATGGAAGCATTTCAAGCTTCTCATGGAAGCTTCAAATGCTTTAGATTGAAGATTTTGGAGCTTCTAATGGTAGCTTGTCGTGCTCTGATAGTAGACTTTCATGTTTTGGAATGAAGCTTTCATAGCTTTTAATTGAAGTTTTTAAAACGAAGCTACTTGTAGAAACATGTTTCTAGTTCTAGGTTTCGAAGGAGGCTTTAAGCGATAGCTTTTAAGCTTCTTATGGTTACATTTAAAGCTTGAAGAGCGTTTCAAGCTTTGAATATGAATCATTCTAGTTGCTGATGAAAGTTATGTAAGCTGTTCAAATCTCTTATGGATGGATTTTTCGGAGCTGCTGATTGCTTATTACTGCTGCTGATGATGCTTCTTGACTTACAAGCTGGAAGGATGGAAGTTTGGTGAGCTTCTGATAGGAGATTTAAGGTCTTAACTTCTGATAAAAGGTTTTCAAATTCCTTACTAAAGCTTTTCAAGCAGATGGATAAATTTGAAGCCCTTAGTGCAGGCTTTTGAAGCATGTTAGCTTTTAGAGAATCACAAACTTCTGTTTTTAGGTTGTAAAAATTTTGGTCGATTCATTTCTAATTCTCGTGATTTGTTTGAATGTAAAATGAAAACATTTAATGTCACTATCGATAGCTTGAAAATCCTCCAAAATATTAATAAAATGTTTCCACCAGTAGTAAAGCATAATTTGTATCATAATAACTTTCCTCGCCAGTTTGGAATGGAAGCCTTTAATTAAAGCACCAATCAGGTATATGAAAAGATTTCTTATTGAAAGTTGTTTTCACCAGCATCTTAAAAATCATTCACAAGTAGCTCTCAACAGTAACAGTAGAGGCCTGAAAAACAGCAAGGAATAGCTTTTTCACTATAACTTCACTATGATTTTACCTGTAAGCATTGACAAATCTTCAAGCGATTTGTTAAAATTAAACCTTCAGTCTGGTTGAGAAACTTTTGAGAGGCTCTCTATAGTTAGAAAAAAATATTCAGAAGCTATGTCACCTTTGGAGACCAAACTAAACCATCTGTGAGCATGCGGTTGGATGTAAGCACGAAGTGTTCGTTATTTGCTTCATTTCTACGACAGGCTCCAATTCAAAATTTTGAACATTATTTCCACAAAAAACTATGTTCAAATACAGCAAAAATGAACCTAACTCAATTGAAACCATCCTGCAAACGAACATAAAGAATATTGACAATAAACTCATGAACTTTTAAATCGGACAGTACTCACCGAATCTCACAATACTAAATGACCCAGGATCTGCCTTTAGCAGTAAATATATTTATAGTGGAGGTCTAAATAACTTTATATGACTATTTCGGAGATGTAAAGGGTGTCCACGATGAAATTGCCACACTATGAAATTGCTCTAACTTTTTAACCGTTGGGTAGAATTTAATGAAAATTTGGGTGGATTTAGTTCATAGTACATTATTTACATCCTGCAAGTTTTAAAGTCCTGTGATCAAAACTCGCGGAAATGGAGTCGAAAGAACAGCTCGTGCGTGATAAAATCTTGCGCATTCATCACGAGAACAAGAATCTCTCGCATCGTTCCATCGCTAAAACGTTGGGAATCGCGAATTCTACGGTGTCGCGAGTGATTAAGCGGTTTGAGGAACGGTTGACCACCGATCGGAAGCCCAGAAGTGAAGGAAAAAGTATTCCGTACAACACCAAAAATCACAACCGCGTAGTTGGGGCCTTCAACCGAAATCCGAACGCCTCCGTTCGGGATGTGGCTAAGAAGCTGCACCTAAGCCGAAATTTTGTCCAGAAGGCCAAAACTAAGGCTGGGCTTCGAACGTTCAAGGTACAAAAGGCCCCTAATCGCGACGAGAAGAAGAACAAGTCCGCCAAAACCCGTGCCAGGAAGTTTTACCTCAACATGCTGACGAAAGTTGAATGCTGCATCATGGACGACGAAACATATGTGAAGGCCGACTTCAAACAGATCCCCGGCAACCTGTTTTTCACGGCCAAGGATAAGTTCAGCGTTCCGGAGCATGTCCGCACTCAAAAGATGTCCAAATTTGCGAAGAAATTCCTGGTTTGGCAAGCCATCTGCACGTGTGGGAAGCGGAGTGCACCTTTCGTGACCCAGGACACGATGAACGGACAGGTGTACATTAAAGAGTGCCTCCAGAAGCGGCTGCTTCCTCTCCTGAAGGCCCACAATGTCTCAACAATCTTCTGGCCGGATTTGGCCTCATGCCACTACTCCAAGGACGTGCTGAAGTGGTATGCGGACAATAAGGTCAATTTCGTGCCGAAAATGTTCAACCCTCCCAACACTCCGGAGCTCCGCCCCATCGAGAAGTACTGGGCGATTATGAAGCAGCACCTTCTTAAACGACCTAAGGTAGTGAAGACAGTCGAGGAACTGAAGAAAGTATGGGTTTACATGCAAAAAACGGTTGATTCATAGGTTGTGCAGAATCTTATGGCCGGGGTTAAGGCCAAGGTGCGGGCATTTGCGTATGGACTGTAAATAAAATACGAATAAAATGGTAAAATAAAGTTCAATAGTTATTTCTCAATCCCTCAAAATTTGATGGCAATCGGATGAAAACTCGAATTTTGCGAATCAATTTTGTGTGTGGCAATTTCATCGTGGACACCCTTTAATTGTGGTCAATAGTTTAGAACTGTTTAGAAATGGGACGTTGGTCGCATTTTTGAAAGGCATGTCATACGGACCTTGTCTTGCTTTCAAAACTGGAGAAGAAATTTGAACATTCCTTAATACACGATCGTACATGTAGCTTGATGTAGACATATGACATGGAAAAACGTTAGATATTTCTGGAGATTCTACCGACATCTGATTGGGTGAATGTGCCTCCTAAAAGCAGCCATGCTATCCAACGTAACACAAACAACCGTTCCTCATTTATATGACAAGCCCGCACAGTCCTATTTCTGCCGGCCCTTGCATTAGCTCATCATAAATAGTAGAACCCTCATCCGGCGTCGCCCATTAAGGTTATGTTGCTCTTCACAGAATGGTAAAAATCTCATCTCAGCAAACCAACAATCGTTTCCATTCTATCACGCCAGCCCGTCCCAGTTCCCAGTTTTCGTGTTGCCCCAACATAAAACCGCAAAATTTGCACAACCACTGGTCATCGACGATTTCCCAAAGTACCCATTTCCGTGCTCGTGTCCACGCCCATCCACGCATATTCGAGATTGTATTCTTTGTCCGTGGCCGCACCTGCCGCCTCCATCCCGAATCCTTCGCCGGTCGGCGACGTCGATTTGCCTTCAGAAAATCGTGCTGACAATGCGAAAACGGATTTTCATCCCCCTACGGAGAGCTCATCTTATCCTTAGCAACAATCATCCCATCATCGACGCCTACTAAGGATAAGGAGCGAAGAAAGTGTCTTCGCCGGACGGAGTCTATCTTTCGCGTGTGCTGCGCTGCAATCCAAGCGAAAGGGGGTGGGAATTTCGTTTCATATTTCAAGCAAATGGAACAGGATCACTCGAACAAAAGCAGCCCTCGTTTCTGGATCCAACGCCAGATTTCCCCCCCATTTCATTACTTTCAATCGATTTGCGTTAAAATTTTGATTGGTCTGCGCTCATTTTCATCAATTTTCACCCCTGATCCGGTCCCAGCTCCGAGAACAGTTCGCAATTAGATTATGACAACAACGATTTCCCAGCATCCAAGTAAACTACAAAATCATCGGGTGAAAGGATAAATGGAAAAATGTTCCCAGAATTTGTTCTCTGATCCCAGACTGCCGACTGGAAAGACAAGTCAATCAGACGACGGAGAACACTACAAATCTGACAAATTTGAATAACTTTCCAATTGAGCCAATAAATTCTGTCTGAGCAGGCTTGATTTGCACCTTTGTTTTCACTCAGCCTCGGAGATTTCGACAATCGACCGGAAAAGAAAAAAAGAAGATTTCAACGCTTACCTGGATGTTGAGCTCGAGATTCTTCCACTGACAGAAGCGGGTGTACTTGTCACTTTCGAGAAACTTCCGAAACGGCTCCCCCCGGAGATGGTGAAAGATTTCGTCGATGTACGGCTCGAACAGATTCACCGGTACCTCGTTCTTCATGAGGTACTTTTGCACGTGCGCCACCGCCTCCTTCGAGTATTCCTGAAATGGGGTTGGAAAAGAGCAGTGACAGCACATCATCATCGTCGGTGTTGGCGGGGTTAAGGCGGGGGGTAAAACCGGAGGATTTGCTGCACTACGATTACATTAAACACAGCAGTTGAAGCCCGAATTGAAGTTTGCTAGCTCTGCCTCCTTGGATTGAAAAAAATGTCATCAATTACGTGACATTGAGTTCACTGTTTGTTTATTTTTTATGGTTTGATTGCGAAATGAAATTATGGGAAAGTTAGCTGCGATTTGGACATAAATAGCGATTTTTTTTACCCGGGAATCGGATGGCAAGGGGCGAGCTGAACTTTGGCATTAGGGCATATTTTTTTTCTCTCTTTTGTTCAAAACGTCGATGATACGGAAAGCTGTGTTTAAGAGCATTGATGGGAGGGGAGAACGTGGGTACACATTAGACCGTCCACCCACGCACATTTCGTTCAGTGTTTTCAATCGTCATTCCATTCATGGCTTCGATGCGTCGGTGGAGTTAGGTTTCAAAGAGAATTGGGAGTTTGGTTCAAGGTGAAAACATCTTGTGAATGGTTTGATAAATTCCCAGGAAACTCTCCAGCAAATATTTGGTAATGCCTTCCCATGTGCTCGGAAGTTTACTCCTAGAAACGTTTTTACGAATTTTTCACTTTCATATCATCAGATACAAAATTTTCACACATGTGTAATTATAACTTAAGACGAAAAATTCTCGTTAAAGGCTCAAAACTTGGATTAGAAAATAGAAAAAGCTTTCATCAGAAGCTTGGAAAGCTTACACCAGAAGTTGGGATAGCCTCCATTATAAATTAGAAAAGTTTCCGTCAGCTTGTAAAGCTACCATCAGAAGCTTGAAAATCTTCCATCAGTAGCTTGAAAAGCTTCTTTCAAAAGCAGGAAAAGCTTCCATCAGAAGCTTGAGAGGCTTCCATCAGAAACTGAAATGCTTCTATAGAAATCTTGCAAAACTCTTCTTTGAAGTTTGAAATGCATCCATAAAAAGCTTAAAAAACTCTGAAGTTTGAAAACTTTCCGTCAGAAGTTTGAAAAGCTTCCATCAGAAGTTTGAAAAGCTTCCATCAAAAGCTAGAAAAGCTCCCATCAGAAGCTTAAAAATCTTCAATTAGAAGCTTGAAAAGCTTCCATCAGATGCTTCGAAAAGTTCTATCGGAAGCTCGAAAAACATCCATCAGCAGCTTGAAAGGCTTTCATCAGAAGCTTGAAAAGCTTGCATCAGAAGCATAAAAATCTTCCATCAGAAGCCTGAAATTCTTCCATCGGAAGCTTGAAAAGCTACCATTAGAAGCTTGGAAACGTTCCATCGGAAGCTCGAAAAACTTTCATCAGAAGCATGAAAAGCTTTCATCAGAAGCTTGAAAAGTGTCCATGAGAAGTTTGCAAAGCTTCCATCAGAAGCTTGAAAAGCTCCCTTCAAAAATTCCATTGAAAAGCTTCTATCAGAAGCGGAAACACTTCCATAAAAAAACTTGAAAAACACTTCTTTGAAATTTGAAAGCTTTCATCCTAAAGCTTGAAAAGCTTCCATCAGAAGCATAAAAATCTTCCATCAGAAGCCTGAAAATCTTCCATCAGAAGCTTGAAAAGCTTCCATCAGAAGCTTAAAAAGCTTCAATCAGAAGCTTGAAAAGCTTGCATCAGAAGCTTGGAAACGTTCCATCGGAAGCTCGAAAAACTTCCATCAGAAGCTTGAAAAGCTTTCATCAGGAGCTTGAAAAGCGTCCATGAGAAGCTTGCAAAGCTTCCATCAGAAGCTTAAAAAGCTTCCTTCAAACATTCTATTGAAAAACTTCTATCAGAAACGGAAACACTTCCATAAAAAAACTTGAAAAACTCTTCTTTGAAGTCCTAAAGCTTGAAAAGCTTCCATCAGAAGCATAAAAATTTTCAATCAGAAGCCTGAAAATCTTCCATCAGAAGCTTCAAAAGCTTCCATCAGTAGCTTGAAAAGCTTCTATCAAGAGCAGGAAAAGCTTCCATCAGAAGCTTGAGAGGCTTCCATCAGAAACTGAAATGCTTCCATATAAATCTTGAAAAACTCTTCTTTGAAGTTTGAAATGCTTCCATAAAAAGCTTAAAAAACTCTGAAGTTTGAAAAGTTTCCGTCAGAAGTTTGAAAAACTTCCATCAGAAGTTTGAAAAGCTTCCATCAGATGCTTTGAAAAGTTCCATCGGAAGCTCGTAAAACATCCATCTGAAGCCTGAAATTGTTCCATCGGAAGCTTGAAAAGCTTCCATCAGAAGCTTGAAAAGCTTCCATCAGAAGCTTAAAAAGCTTCAATTAGAAGCTTGAGAAGCTTCCATTGAAGTTTGAAAGCCTTCCACCAGAAGTTTGAAAAGCTTCCATCAGAAGCATAAAAATCTTCCATCAGAAGCCTGAAAATCTTCCATGAGATGCTTGAAAAGCTTCCAAGAGAAGCATAAAAATCTTCCATCAGAAGCCTGAAAATCTTACATCAGAAGCTTGAAAAGCTTCCATCAGAAGCTTGAAAAGCTTCCATCAGAAGCTTAAAAAGCTTTAATTAGAAGCTTAAATAGCTTGGAAACGTTCCATCGGAAGCTCGAAAACCTTCCATCAGAAGCTTGAAAAGCTTTCATCAGAAGCTTGAAAAGCGTCCATGAGAAGCTTGCAAAGCTTCCATCAGAAACTTGAAAAGCTTCCTTCAAAAATTCCATTGAAAAGGTGCTATCAGATGCGGCAAAACTTCCATAAAAAGCTTGAAACACTCTTCTTTGAAGTTTGAAAGCCTTCCACCAGAAGCTTGAAAAGCTTCCATCAGAAGCATAAAAATCTTCCATCAAGAGCCTGAAAATCTTCCATCAGAAGCTTGAAAAGCTTCCATCAGAAGCTTAAAAAGCGTCCATCAGAAGCTTAAAAAGCTTCAATTAGAAGCTTAAAAAGCATGCATCAGAAGCTTGGAAACGTTCCATCGGAAGCTCGAAAACCTTCCATCAGAAGCTTGAAAAGCTTTCATCAGAAGCTTGAAAAGCCTCCATGAGAAGCTTGAAAAGCTCCCTTCAAAAATTCCATTGAAAAGCTTCTATCAGAAGCGGCAAAACTTCCATAAAAAAGCTTGAAAACTGTTCTTTGAAGTTTGAAAGCCTTCATCCTGAAGCTTGAAAAGCTTCTATCAGAAGCATAAAAATCTTCCATCAGAAGCCTGAAAATCTTCCATCAGAAGCTTGAAAAGCTTCCATCAGAAGCTTGAAAAGCTCCCATCAAAAATTCCATTGAAAAGCTTCTATCAGAAGCGGCAAAACTTCCGTAAAAAAGCTTGAAAAAGTCTTCTTTGAAGTTTAAAAACCTTCATCCTGAAGCTTGAAAAGTTTCCATCAAAAGCATAAAAATCTTCCATCAGAAGTAACAAAATCTCTTCCATCACAAGCTTGAAAAGCTTCCATCAGAAGATTGAAAAGCTTCCATCAGAAGCTTAAAAAGCTTCAATTAGAAGCTTGAAAAGCTTGCATCAGAAGCTTGGAAACGTTCCATCGGAAGCTCGAAAAACTTCCATCAGAAGCTTGAAAAACTTCCATCAGAAGCTTGAAAAGCGTCCATCAGAAGCTTGAAAAGCTTTTATCAGAAATTTCATGTAAAAGCTTGCATCATAAGCGGAAATAATTCCATAACATACTTGAACTTCTTTACAGAGTAAGACAATATAATATCAGAATCAGAAAAGCTTCATCAGATTCCAAGCATACTGCTAAAGCTTTCACTCGACTGTAATAAAGTTTTTCCAAAAGAAGTAAAACGTCAACAAAATTTTCAACAGATTTATCCGGAAGCTGTGAACTAACTCTCAGAAGCAAACCTATGCAAAAGTTTTTACAAAGCTTGGATTTTGTTTTCCTAAAGCTCAGTAAGTTTTACCATGGGAACTTAAAAATGCACCCTCAGTAGTAAGAATAAAAAGCTCAAGAAGAACCCAAAAGTGCTCAAAATGGTTAGAAAAGAATTTCTGACAAATTGGGAAAGGTTCATTTAGCAACTTGGGAAGCTTTACAGTAGAATCTTGAAAAGCTCGTCGAAACATATTGGAATATTAAACATCAAAAACATGAAGAAATTCTATAAGAAGCGTTGGCTGCGTCTGTGGTGTAGTGGTAGGAGCTTTCATACCAGAAGGTGCAAATGTTTCTTCAGAAAAGTTTTACCTGAATCCGAGGCTTCAACTGAAAAACATCATATTTTTGGAATGAAGAGAAATAACCAAAAAAGAAGTTTTAAAAAGTTTTAAACAGATGCTTGGAAAGCTTCCATCAGAAGCTTAAAATGCTTCACACCGAAATTTGCAACTGAAGCTTGAAAGGCTTCCAACGAAAGCTTTGAAAACATTCAATAGAAACTTATAAACCCTCCAACAAAATCTTGAAACAACTCCCACAGAAGCTCGAAATGTTTCTAACAGAAGCATATAAAGTTTGCAGCAGAAGCGTGAACAGCTCCCATCAGAAGTTATAAGAAAAAAAATTATCGGCTGAAGAGAGTCAGAGCAATAACTGATTAAATTAAAAGTTAAAAGCATCCTCCCAGAAGAACGCGGCAAGGAAACTTGTGAGTAAAGGTCTCATCCCATTGGTTTAAAGTATTCCTTTCCACAGAGTATTGACAAGCATTACCTTAGAATATTCTTCAATTCTCCCATCAAACGTTGACAGCTTCCCTTAGAAGTATGCGAACTTCACAAAATAGAAAAAAAAGCTATAAAGGAAGAATTTCATACTTAAGAAGCTTTAGAATAACCCCAGAGATGCTTGAAAAACTTCTCTTAGAAGCTTGCAATAATCCATCAAAATTTGAAAATAACGATGTTTGTTTAAAAAATTGGACGACTTTAATTGGAAGGTTGGAAAACTTCGCCTCCTGTAGAAACGCTCAAAGCTCCTCCTATCTGATACCAAAAAAGCATTCCAAAAAAACTTCGTAAATATCCTACAGAAGCTTGAAAATATTACACCAAAAACTACATTCAATTTGAAACTGCAAAAGCTTCCAAACGACTTATAAAAATTTGCCATCATTAGCCTATAGAAACATCCAACAAACATGAAAAGCTTCCCTCATAAACTTGAAAATCTATCACAGCAAGTTTAAGAGCTTCGTAATGATAGAAGCTATAATACTTAAAAAAGTTTATTAACTAGCAATCGAGAAATATCAATTTGTAATTGCGAGGTAAGTTTGCGAGAAAGAAATAAAAGATAGGAAAAAATACATGGAGCAGCGATTCACCTTAAGAAGCTTTCAAAAGTAGCTTGAAAAGCTTTCAAACGTGTTTGGAATACATTTGCCCAGATGCTTAAATAATTTCCCATGGAATTCAAAATTAACTTCGATAGCATCTCTTAGAAATAAAAAAGCTCTCCAAAAGCTCTCCAAAGCTTCTTGTAAAAATAAAAAAAAGCTCTGCAAAGTTTCTTGTAAGAACATAAAACGCTTACTTTGAAGGAAGAATAGCACTCTTCAGAAGCTTTAGAAGAGCCACAGAGTTACTTGGAATACTTCTCTTAGAAAGGAATATTTCAACCCTCAACATTAAAAAAAATATATATAAAGAAGATTGGAAAGGTTTTTTTTCGAAGACTAGAAAGCTTCTTGTAAAAGTTTGGGCTAATGCCTTTGTTCAGAAGCTAAAAATATTTCTATCAAATGCATCAAACCCCTCAACTAGCTTGAAAAGCATCCAAAAAAACCTTAAAAGTTCTTATCTGAGGTCTAGCTGTGGTCAGCTTTCTTAAAAATATAGGCTTGAAAATATCCACCAGAAGTATGAAAAGCTTACAAAGCTTCTGAAATTCCAATAAAAATTTAAAAAAAATTCCAACATGGAAAAACTATAAAAAAAAATGCCATTAAAAACTGCAAATCCTTCCGAACGACACATGAACAATTTTCATCATTAGCTTAAAGGAACATCCAACAAACTAGAAAAGCTCCTCTCAAAAACTTGAAAATCTATCGCAGCAAGTTTAAGAGTCTCGTAATGAGTAGTTCTAGGAGCTATAATGCTTAGAGAACTTTCATCAAAACCTGATAAACGTTCCATCGAAAGCTTAAAAAGCTTTCAAAAGCAGCTTGCAAAGCTTTCAAACGTGTTTTGGAATACATTTGTCTAGATGCTTAAATAATTTCCCACGGAATTCAAAATGAAGTTTGATGGCTTCTCTTAGAAAATGGCTGAAAAAAACATCAGAACAGAAAAAAGCTCTCCAAAGCTCCTCGTTAAAAAACAAGCTCTCCAAAGCTCCTTGTAAGAACTTCAAACGTTCACTTAGAATTAAGAATAGCACCCTTCAGGGGCTTTAGAAGAGGCCCAGAGATGTTCAAAATGCTTTTTTTTTGATAAAAAAAAAAGCAAAACCAAAAATTAAGTATTTATTAGGAGATTGGAAAGGTTTTTTTCGAAGGTTAGAGAGCTTCTTCCAGCTACTTGGGAAAATTTCTTAATTCAACCAGCTAAAATCATTTCTACCAAAGGCATCAATACCCTCAACCAGCTTGTTAAGCATCCAGCAAAAACGTTAGAAGCTTCTATTTGAGGTCAGCTTTCATTTAAAGCAGTTGGGAAAATATCCACCATAAGCATGAAAAGCTTACAAGAACAGTTTCATAAACATCCAACAGAAATTTAAACATTCCAACAAGAAAAACTCCATAAGAGTCTGGAAAAACTTCTACCAGAATTTGGAAAAGCTTTCGTCAGAAGCTTGAAAAACTTTCATGCAAAGATGGAATATTCTCAGTCAGAAACTGGAGAAGCTTCCATCAGAAGTAAGAAAAGTTTCCGTCAGCTAGAAAAGCTTCCAACAGAAGCTTGGAGAGCTTCCATCACAAGCTTGAAAACCTTCCATCAGAAGCATGAAAATCTTCCATCAGAAGCTGATAAAGCTTCGATCAGAAGCTGGAAAAGCTTCCATCAGAAGCTGGGAAAGCTTTCATCAGAGCCTTAAAAGGCTTCAATTTCATTGAAAAGCTTTTATCAGAAGCGGAAAAATTTCCATAAAAATGTTGAAAAACTCTACTTTGAATTTGAAAAACTTCCATCGAAGTTTGAAAAGCTTCCATCAAAGCTTGAAAACCTTCTATCAGTAGCTGAAAAGCTCCATCAGAAGCTTAAAAGCTTCAATCAGAAGTTCAATGACAAGAAATATTTCCATTAAAAATGAAAAATCTCCTTTGAAGTTTGAAACCTTCCATCAGAAGCCTGAAAATCTTCCATCAGAAGCCTGAAATCTTCCCAGAAGCTTGAAAGATTCCATCAGAAGCTTGAAAACGTTCCATCGGAAGCACGAAAAGCTTCCATCAGAAATTTGAAAAGCTTTCATTAGAAGCTTGAAAATGTTCCATAAGGAGCTTAAAAAGCTTCCATCAGACATTCTGAGGGTGTCTGGCCATACTGGCCACTTAGGGAAACAATTTGAATTTAGACACTCTTCCGGAGGAACTTGAATCCCGTAGGGCCACTACAAGTGGCCAGTATGCAAGCCAGGATTTGGTAACGAGTTCAATATGGCCACTTTTCCGCAGGAACTCGGATCTCGTAGGGCCTTCCTTAGTGACCAATATAGTCAGAAATCCTTAGAATGTCCTCCGAAGACCTTATTTTGTAAAATCATAAAGTTTGATGTGTCTCAAGCCAGGTTTTGGCAACGATTGGAATATGGCCACTTTTCCGGAGGCACTCGGACTCCGGAAGGTCACTTTAAGAGGCCAGTATGGTAAGAAATCCTCAGAATGTCCTCCGAAGTAGCAAAATCATAAAATTTGATGTGTCACAAGCCAAGTCTTGGAAAATATTTGAATATGGCCACAGAAATCCTCAAAATGTCTTCTGATGACCTAGTTTTGCTAAATCGTTGATATGCCGCATGCCATGTTTCACATCTGAAAATATTTTATCCGCCATTCCTGGTCAGGTACTTGCCCCAGTACTCCCACCTTGGAATCCGAAACTACGGATATTTGCGGAAAAACTAGCGCAGATTTACAAACAAGGATAATTTTTTTATTATCTGAAAAAAAAACCGCATCAAAATCCGATGGCTAACGATTGAGTATCACGTACGTTCTAAAGAAACATTCAACAAACTTGGAAAGCTCCTTTCAAAAACTTGAAAATCTATCACAGCAAAGCTTGAAAGCTTTCAAAGGTGTTTGGAATACATTTCCCACGATGCTTGAATAATTTCCCACGGAATTAGAAATGAAGTTTGATAGCTTCTCTTAGAAATGGCTGCAGAAAATCAATAAAACAGAAAAAAGCTCTCCAAAAGCTCTCCAAAGCTTCTTGTAAGAATAAAAAAAGCACTGCAAAGTTTCTTGTAAGAAATTAAAACGTTTCCTTTGAAGGAAAAATAGGAACTTTTCGAAAAATTTAGAAGAGCCCCTGAGTTGCTTGGAATGCTTCTCTTAGAAACGAATACTTAGAAACGAATATTTCAAACCTCAAAATTTATAATAATATTAATTGAGAAGATTGGAAATGTTTTTTTTTTCGAACGTTAGAGAGCATCTTCTAGAAGTTTTGGCAAAGGCCTTTATTCAGAAGCTAAACACGTTTCTACCAAATGCATCACAACTTTCAACTAGCTGGAAAAGCAACCAGCAAAAACGTTAAAAAGTCCTATCTGCGGTCAACCTGAGGTCGGTTTTCTAAAAAAGTAGCTTGGAAAATATCCACCAGAAGCATGAAAAGCTTACAACAAGAGTTTCATAAACTTCCAATAGAAATTTAGACATTCCAACAAGAAAAACTCCATAAAAGGCTGGGAAAGCATCAACCAAAATTTGGAAAAACTTTCGTCAGAAGCTGGAAAAACCTTCATTCAAAGACGGAATATCCTCAGTCAGAAACTGGAAAAGATGTAGGAAAAGTTTCCATCGGAATATTGAAAGGCTACCATCAGAAAGTCCATTGGAAAGCTTCTATCAGAAGCGGAAATACTTCCATAAAAAAGTTGAAAACTCTTTGAAGTTTGAAAAACTTCCATCAAAAGTTTGAAAAGCTCCGATCAGAAGGTTGGAAAGTATCTATCGGAAACTTGGTAAGCTTCTCTCAGAGTCATAAAAAGCGTCCAACAGAATCTTCAAATGCTTCCATGAGAAGCATAGCTTCCATCAGAAGCTAGAAAAGCTTCCAACAGAAATCGAAAAAACTTCCAAAAGAAGCAGGTATGGCTTCTATCGGAAGCTGGAAAAGCTTCCATAAGGAGCTTGGAAAGCTTTCGCCAAACGCAGGAGAAGCTTCCATTAATAGTTTGAAAAGCTGCCTTGAGAAGCCTGGAAGGTTGAATAGTATTCAATGAAAAACCAAGATTTCAGCTAGCTTACGTTAGCTTTCGAAGCTTCCCCAAAAGTTTAGATCAATAGATAATAAAGTTTATATCAAAAAAACATTCCGCACATCTGAAAAAGCTGTCTTATGAGCATAGAAAAACAGAATCAGAATTTGCGGCCGTGCGAAGTCAAGCACTTGACTTAAATTTGAATCGTTTTCGACTCACCTATCAGAAATTTGAAAAGCTTCCATCAAAAGCTTGCAAGGTATCCAACAGAAGTTGAAAAGCTTTCATTAGAGGCTGGTAAAACTTCAAACATCCAGGTGGAAAAGCTTCCATAATAAGCTGTAAAAGATCCCAACAGAAGTTTGAACAGTTTCCATAGAAGCTTAAGAACCTTCAACTGAAGCTTTTAAGCTACCAACTGAAGCTCAATAAGCTTTTTATGGAAGCTGGAAAACCTTTCATCAGAATATTGAGCTGTTTCCATCAGATGCTTTAGAAGCATCAACCAGGTGTTTGAAAAGCTTCCATCATAATCTTGAACAGCTTCCATCTAAAACTTAAAAACCTTTCATCAGAAAACTAGGTTGACCACCAGCGGTATTGTTTTGTAAAATCATGAAGTTTGATGTGTCGCAAGCCAGGGTTTGACGTCATTCGAAATCTGGCCACTTCCCTGGGGGAACACGGAATCCGGAACGTCACCAGGTGTGGCCAATGTGAAAGAATACTCTCAGGTTGACTACCAGCGATATTGGTTTGTAAAATCATGAAGTGTGATATGTCGCAAGCCAGGTTTGATACAGTTCTAACTCAGGCCATTACACTGGTAGGGTACTTCCTTCACGATTCCTGATAATGAATCCGGAACTACGGAAAATAACGAAATGTCCGCTACTCTTCCAAAAACTAGGATAAATTTGTGATCGTATGGAAAAAGTTGCATCTAATTTGGTTAAGGGTACGCAGAGTTACAGATAAATTAAAAAGGAGTTTTTCAACATACGAAGTGTCAGGCAATAAGGGGCTTCAAATGGTGAGTTGACAATTTCTAAGGAGAGTGCGACCGACCTCCGGTCCTCAAAAGTTCCTACCTCACGCCTCCACGAGTCATATGCTCACAAAAGATTGCCAGCTGAAACATGGAGACGCTGGTTGGCGTAGCCTGGGCAATGTTGTCAATCTGACAAAAGCGAAGTAAGGGGGTGCGACCGGTAAATCATATCATAATTTTCCATTCTCATATCTCTCAGGTCTTCCAATAATTTAAAATTCAAAATTCATTTTTTTTCTCACTGTATATTCATAACCTTTATCACTTTTCTTTATTATCATCATTATCCTTTTTATCATTAATGGTGTTTTCAGGATTTATATTTTAACATAATTTTATTTTATAGTTTCACCTTAAAGGTTATACATACTTTTAATTATTATATCTTATATGTTCAATTATCATAATGATTTAGAAGTATCTAGTGCCTTGAGTAAAAGAAGCTGCAATGGAATCTATGGTAGGCTTTTGCACTTATTACCTAATGTATTTTTAAATTTCGGTTTGCAAATGGATCTTTTTCCAAATCTGAGCTGATCTGACTCGTGCAGCTCTATTTCTCAGTACTGTATCATAACTCACAATATCATTATATTTGATGATATTGTTTTATTGATTTTACTTCATAGATGATTTAAAAATTGTTTGTGGTATTTTTATGTCCATTTGTCTTTAACTCCCTGTCAATAAAATCTTCTCTGTTTTACTTACACAGGAGCAATAGTTATTAGGCCAGCAAAAATGAAAGCGGATTGCTGTTATAAAATCAACATCAAGCAGCAAATAGTGACCTTGGCAACTGTAAATTAAAATGTATATATGTTAGTTTTGTAAAATTTAACAAACTTTTTTAGGATACCTCAAACCAAGATTTTGGGAAATTGCTGCTATCGCTAAAAACGAACGAAAACGTGCTTAAGCGCGAAAACACAGAACTCTAAACTTTAACACTTTACAACATTTCTTATATTTCAGGATCAACCGAATGGAGATCATAAATAATAGATTCGAGTGATTGCAGTATTTTTCATTTACATAAATATATACACTATTATATAAATATTTCATGGGAATGGGAGGGACCATCAGGGCACCCGATTGAAACACTCTGGATGGGGAGAGTGGAAATGCCAACTCCCCATTGCTAACAGTTTGTGAATAGAGGGCGGGCTCTTCTCCCCACCCATTGGGGCATCCTCATGTTAGATAGCTTGCTCTTTTGACCAATTGTTCAATTTTGTTGTTGGAAGGAGATTCTTTATATCCCTGTGGATACGTATAAGTGAAGTTGCCTATCGATCCATCCAACCCCTTTTTGGCCCTTCATACAATGGCATGATTAGGATAATCAGTGGTTGTTAAAGCTTGATCAAGTCTAACAGCGAGGAGAGCTCACTGCTGTCGGACTTAGTTTCCGTGCTACAATGGGTGGTAGTACATATCATACACATCATCATCATACACATACGAAGTGTCAGGCAATAGGGTAAAAAACTACATTTTACGGAAATGGCCATATCTCGGTTGTTTATGAGCCGATTCACGATCTTTAACTACTGACAGACTTGTTATGAATTCTTGTTTCTGAGAAAAATATAATATTTCCGATTTTCAAGTAACATCTAAAATAACGAGCTGCAGAAAATTAGCACATTTGACATAACCTTAAAGTATCCGTGCTATCTCCGGTGCCCGGAAGTCAAATCAAATTTTGAATAAACATGCTGAAATTAGAATAAATTCCCCGTCGAACGCTTCTAGTTTCATCAAAAACGGTTTATTATTCACCGAACTGTATCACTTTGAATCTGGACAAAATTTTGCTAGTCTTCTCCTTTTTGATCATGAACAACTTTCATCAGAAGCATCAATAGCTTACATCAGAAACTGGAATTGCTTCCATCAGAACCTGAAAAAGTTTCAATCAGAAGCGTAGGAAGCGCCAATCAGCAAAATCGAAAGTTTCCTGTATATTTTTTTTAAGCTTCCGTAAAAAGCAGTCAATGCTACCATCAGAAGCTGAAAAAGCTTCCAAAAGCTGGAAGAGCATCCATAAGAATATAGAAAACCTTCTTCCAGAAACTCCAAAAAGCTCCCACCAGATGCTCGAAAAGTTTACACTAGAAACTGGAATAGCTTCCAACAGAAGCTTGAAAAGCCTCCATAAGAAGCTGGAAAAGCTACCATTATAAGCTGTGAAAACTTTTATCGAATGCTGGAAAAGCTTCCATCAGAAGCTTGGAAAACTTCCATCAGAATCAGAATCTTTTTTATTAAAAGTTTTAAAAACTGTCATCAAAAGCTGTAAAAACTTCCATCAGGATGGAACGAAAAGCTTCCATCAGTAATTTTGCAAAATCCAACAAATTTGCTAATTCTCCTTCAAAAATTTGAAAAGCTTTGATCAGCAGCGTGACTAACTTCCATCAGAAGCTTGAAATGCTTCCATCAGAACTTTATAGCTCCCTTCAGACACTGGAAAAGCTTTCATAAGAAACTGGAAAAGCTTCGAACTGGAAACGCTTTTTTTTCGGAAGCTGGAAGAAACTTTTATCACAAGCTGAATAAGTATCCATCAGAAGCTTTGAACGCTTCCATCAAAAGCTTAAAAAGCTTCCAAAGAAGCTGGAAAAGCCTCCATCCGAAGCATGAAAAATTGCCATTTGAAGTTTGAAAAGCTTTAATCAGAAACTTGGAAACAGAATTTGAAAAGCTTTCATTAGAAGCTGGAAAAAAATTCGAACAGAGGCTTGAAAAACATTTCTATCTGAAGCTGAATAAGGTTCCTTCAGAAGCTGGAAAAGCTTCCATCAGAAAATGAAAAAAGCTTCAATTTGAGGCGTTTAAAGCCCCAGTCAGCAACCTGAAAAGTTTCCTTCAGAACTTTTTAAAGCTTCCATCAGAAGTTGGAAGAGCTTCCATCAGAAGCTTCAAAAACTTCCATCAGAATCTGTAAGAACATTCATCAGAAGCTTGAAAAGCTTCCCTTCAGAGGCTTGAAAAGCTTCCATCAGAAGTTGGAAGAGCTTTCATCAAAAGCTTGAAAAGCTGCTATCAGATGATGCAAAAACTTTCATCAGAATATGGAAGAGCCTCCTTTTGAACCAAGAAAGGCTTCTTTCAGAAGCTGGAAATACCTCCATCAGAAGTTTGAAAAGCTTCTATCACAAGCTTGAATAGCTGGAAAAGCTTCCACCTGACGGTGACAAAAACTCCCATAAAAAACTAGAAAATCTGCGATCAGAAGCTTGGCAGCTTCCCTCAGAACCTTGAATAGCTTCCACCAAAAGCTTGAGAAGCTTCCATTAGAAGCTTGGAAAAACTCCATAACGTTGGTCAGAAGCTAGAAAACGTTCCATCAGAAGATTGAAAAGCTTCCATCAGAAGTAGGAAAAGCTTCCGTTAGTCGGAAGAGCATTCGTAAGAAGTTGGAAGAGCTGCCATCAGAAGCTGGAAGAGCTTGCATCAAAAACTAGTAAAAGTAGGTTTTTAGAAGACATTTTGGCCACTACAAGGGGTCCTACGGGATCCGAGTTCTTCCGCAAAGTAGCCATATTCAAATCTTTTACAAAACCTGGCTTGCAACCCATCAAACGTCATGATTTTTCAAAAGTTTGTCTTCGGAAGACATTTTGAGGGTTTCATACATCACTTAAAAGTTTGCTTATAACGTACTCTTCGATCTCAAACAGCACACGACGTGCTTGCTGTGGTTGAATAGTACCAAACACGCGTCCCCCCGGGAGCGTGTATTGTTTCCACCCATTGGAGAGCGGCTAGCATGCAATGATGGCCTGATGCTATTATTTTGCTAAAGTGGGCAGCGTGGAACAACACTGTCGGCGCGCCGTATCTATGCACCATTGTAGCGATGCGGTGCGCACGGCACTCTTATCCGTACTTCGTGTCACCTATAAAAGCGACACATCGATATATTTAGTTTAGTGGTGTTTTAGTTACGTTATCATCTTGTACCCACCGAGCTGGCACGCTGCCTCTCGGTGGTAATAAATTATCATCGACATAGTAGTCCGTTTGTTTTCGTTTGTCATCGTCGTCTCAGAAGGAAATAAATCACAACGTAGGGCCTGGTCAAGCCCTGGACGAAACACGTACCTTAGTCTCTGATTTGGGTTTCAGTCGAGAATTACAAAATTCACAGCTGCTCTGCTTGACTCAAAATTGAGTCATTTTTGGGTCGATTTTATCAACGGTGGAGTCACTCAACTTTGAGTGAATCTTATTGGAATTGACAAGTCAACAAATCATCTACAATCGGATGGAAGCTGTTGAATTGTCGACTTGTCTATCTCAACAAAATTTCGTGACTCCACTTTTGACGAAATTGAGTTGAAAACGACTCAAAATCGAGTCAAGCGGAGCGGGCGTGAACGAATGGGTGTCAACTAGTGAATGATTACTCAAATCAAGGACGACACTAATTAAGGATCATTCGAATTTAGGTTAGGAATTTTGACAACCAATTGTTACCGCAGGAACTGAGATACTCGGCTACTGTGATGCTTGTGAATTGTCATGACGCTCTTTGCCGCAATGACAGCGCCAGACACGACGCTAAAAATCGAATGGGAAATTTATACTCACGTGTGTGTGCGAAAGCATTTCTTTCATAATAAAATTGTCGTAAATGTCTCGGGCCTGCTTCCGCCTCTCGTCGTGGCACTCTGTCTTTTCGTAGGCTTTGATCTGTCGGAGAGGGATGAGAAGAGAAAATGGAAAAAAAACAAACCTTTAGTTGCTAACGATTATTGCTTCGGTGGGAGGAGAAGTTGGATTATGTTATGCTGGGTAGCTTAGTAGGCTGGTCCGTTGAGGGATGGAAACGCGTTGTCATGAGGATTCTCCCATCCTCTTCGCTGCCCCGGGCCAGTCTTAGGCGGTAATAACCATTACGAGACCGACCAGCGGAGGATAATTAAACTGAGTTCTCGCTCACAGCAATGGACGGGATGAAAAAGCGATACAGAAAACAAGTTAGCTAAGGACATGACTTAATCGGCTTCGGATGAGTTGTGTAACTAAGTTGTAGTGCACTTGTTCGAGAAAATAGAATATTCGTTGGCCGAGAGTCACGAAGTGGGGGGGGCTTGTAGTTCACAATCGCAGCAACCTACGCCTTTTCGTTTGTTTGGAAACCGTTGAGAAGTCAGAACCAAATGACAATAATTCTTGCTCGTTAGTCCTCGGCTTCTTACTTCGTGGGTTGGCAAATTATCGTTGTTCCTATTCAGGACTGAGAGAGGGAGAGTAATCAAAGAAACGAGTCGCCGATAAAAAGGATTTTTTCCGCCGGCTACGCCAAGAGTTGGGTGAGAATTACGATAACGATAGAAACGAAACCGATGGAAATGGGATGAGAGATCTGATTGCTTTTGATTCGAAGAAATCGTTGAGCTAACGAACCCAAGTACCCAAGGACAGAGCATGCAATCAAAACAAACATCAAGCAAAAACTGCAATGCAGTGTTTTCAACTCCTCAAAGAGCAATCTATCAAAGCGAACCCTTGATGCCATCAGTTGCAACCATCAAATCGGATCCAAGTTTCCAAGCTCGAAGGACTCCCCCGCCTCCCCGGGGGGAGGATTAAATTGACCATTATGAAGTTTTCACTGATAAAATAAACGATCGCCATTAGACTGTTGGGACCCTGCAACTGAAACTGCAACTGGAACTGCGCAGAAAGTCCGTCCGGTCGAGTAGTTCTAAGGGTTTTTAAAAGCATCCCACTCGTAGGGAAGAACAATGGGAAACTTTCTCCATCAATCACATATTTCTGCTTGACATCAACTCGTTCTTTAAAGTTTTGCTCGTAGCTAACTTTTGCCCCAATTGTAGTGGGTGATTTCGCAAAACTGGAGCATTTCAACCAAATCGGAGTGGAGAAAATACCGGGCAGACGGAACGAGCAAATGTATCGAAGGGAAAGCAACAGTCTCGGTAAACTATTTATTCACAGCATGCTACGATGGTTGGCTGGCACCAGGAATAAGCAACTCACTCACTGTTTGAAGATAAACACCGTCTCTTCGTCCTCTGCTTTTGAGAGCTCGCAGAAAAGCGAAAATACTGTGCGAAACATTCCTCACCAAACCCCTTCAAGAGCCACACCTCTTCAGCCCCCACAGCATTGCAATTCTCAGCCCCCATCCCCGTAAAAACTGTTGCGAATTAAGCGAAGCGGTAAAGTTTCCCAAGTTGCAATTAATGTTGGAAATGAAAATAAACGACGGTGGTAGAGTGAATCCGGTGCAGAGTGTTTTGGTTGGGAATACTTTGTTTTGAACTTTCGAGTTGAACGAAGCTAACGGGAACGTGATGCTGTGTTGGTAATGGGTTGGGTGTATTTTCGTTGAAAATTCTTAATCTGGTTGTTCGAAGACGAATAAGGCGAGTTATCATGAAAACTAGACTTTGCTAGAATAAAATCCGTTATTTCCACACTAAAAAGTTACTTTAACATGATGACATCTGTTCGAATTCGTAAGCCAATCCAAATCCAATGTAAATCCAATCGAAATTCAATCAAAATTTAATCCAAATCCAATCCAAATCCAATCCAAATCCAATCCAAATCCAATCCAAATCCAATCCAAATCCAATCCAAATCCAATCCAAATCCAATCCAAATCCAATCCAAATCCAATCCAAATCCAATCCAAATCCAGTCCAAATCCAATCCAAATTCAATCCAAATCCAATCCAAATCCAATCCAAATTTAAATCAATCCAAATCCAATCCAAATCCAATCCAAATCCAATCCAAATCCAATCCAAATCCAATCCAAATCCAATCCAACCAATCCAAATCCAATCCAAATCCAATCCAAATCCAATCCAAATCCAATCCAAATCCAATCCAAATCCAATCCAAATCCAATCCAAATCCAATCCAAATCCAATCCAAATCCAATCCAAATCAATCCAAATCCAATCCAATCAATCCAATCAATCCAAATCAATCCAAATCCAATCCAAATCCAATCCAACCAATCCAACCAATCCAAATCCAATCCAAATCCAATCCAAATCCAATCCAAATCCAATCAAATCAATCCAAATCCAATCCAAATCCAATCCAAATCCAATCCAAATCCAATCCAATCCAATCCAAATCCAATCCAAATCCAATCCAAATCCAATCCAAATCCAATCCAATCCAATCCAAATCCAATCCAAATCAATCCAAATCCAATCCAAATCCAATCCAAATCCAATCCAAATCCAATCCAAATCCAATCCAAATCAATCAAATCAATCAAATCCAATCCAAATCCAATCAAATCAATCAAATCAATCCAAATCCAATCCAACCAATCCAAATCCAATCCAAATCCAATCCAAATCCAATCCAAATCCAATCCAATCAATCCAAATCAATCAAATCCAATCCAAATCCAATCCAAATCCAATCCAACCAATCCAAATCCAATCCAAATCCAATCCAAACCAATCCAAATCCAATCCAAATCCAATCCAAATCCAATCCAAATCAATCCAAATCCAATCCAAATCAATCCAAATCCAATCCAAATCCAATCCAAATCCAATCAATCAAATCAATCCAAATCCAATCCAAATCCAATCCAAATCCAATCAAATCAATCCAAATCAATCAAATCAATCAAATCCAATCCAAATCAATCCAAATCCAATCCAAATCCAATCAAATCCAATCCAAATCCAATCCAAATCCAATCCAAATCCAATCCAAATCAATCCAAATCCAATCCAAATCCAATCCAAATCCAATCCAAATCCAATCCAAATCCAACTGAACATCCAGAAAGTTCTGAGTAACTCTAAATATTTCCCAGAAGGTCCAAAAAGTTCGCAATTCACGTGAAATGTTCTCAGAAGTTTCCAAAAACAATTTCGAAGTTCCCTAAAAAAACCCAGAAACATATTTTTTTTATTTGGAAGTTCCATTAAAATTTCAGAACTTCAAGAAGTTTCTCAAATCTTCTCAAAAGTGGTCAGAACTAATCAAATGTTTTCAGAACATCCGAGTGCGCAACAACAGAATTTTCAGAATATTTCCGAAATTACCAACATGTTTCCAGAAAAATTCTTCGAAAGTCCAAGAAATTTCCGAGATGATTAAAGGTTTCCAAAAACCACCCAAAACATTCAATAAGTGTCCAGATATTCTAGAAAGTACCCAAAGCTTCTGAAATACTCCCAAAGCATTTTTAAAAAATCTTAAAATTTTCAAAAAATTTGAAAACTTCCATAATATTCAAAAAGCTAATAAAAAATATTCTTAAAAGTTTCAACAAGATTTCAGGGCCGTTAAAGGTTTTCAGAGCTTCCAGAACATCAAAAGGTGTCCCGAATTTGCAAATACTTCCCAAAACTCCTATAATATTTTTAGAGTATTGAAGAGGTTCTCAGAATTTTCAGAATAGATTCAAAACTACCAATAAGTTTCCAAAACTCCAAAAACATTCTCAATAATCAAAAAAAAATATCTCAGGACGTCTAACAACTTCTCAGAACTTCTAAGAAGTTCCCGACTTTTAAGAAATTTTTAACAAAAAAAGAGTAACAAAATACAGGTATTCCAAGAAAGAAAGAAAGCAAGAAAGTCAGAAAGGAAGAAATAAAGAAAGATTCCAGATTTTATCAAGAAGATCCCAGATCATCCAAAAAATTTCAGAAAATTCAAAGAGGTTCTGAAAACCTCAATTAATGAAATGAGTAACGAAATCTGATGAAAAAAAAATTAGATTTCAAAACCAATCCCAAAACTCTCGGAAAGTTCACAGAGTTTTCGAAAAATTTCAGATTTTTCCAAAAAATTCCAGAACTTTATAAAATTCCAAGGTTTTAAAAAAGCTCTCTAAAAGATGTTCAAAAAAATTCGCGGAACTTTCAAAACATGAGTTTCTGATATAAACAACAAGTTTCCGAACTTCAAAATTTTACCAGTACTTTCTCAAATTCCCAAAACTCCCCAATCTACAAAACAGTCTGAACTTTTAGAATGTTCCCTTAATTAGCAACAAAAAGTTTAGAATGTGGCCACTACTATCAATTTTTGATACTACCAACACATTTCCAGAACAACAAAAATATTCGCAATCTTTCATAAATGTTCTCAGTTCTCTAAAAACCGTCTCACAACTTCTAAAAGCTCCCGTGTTTTCCAGAATGTTACCAGAGTTTTCAAAAAGTTCTCAAATCTCCCATGTGCTTTAGAATTTTCTGAACATTCTGATAATAATAGAAATGCAGAAAATGCTAAAAATCTCCAAAATAGTTTTCAGAACTTTAAAAAAGGTTTAAAACTTCCAAGAGATTTCAGGAATTTCTTTTTTGAAAAAGTGTTCAAAAGTATCACGAAGATCAGTACATCACAAAAGATCTCAAAACTTCCAGAACGTTCTCAGAGTACGGTAAATTTCTCCAGATCATCCAAGAAATTCTCAGAATAACAAAAAATTCCAATCATTGCCAGAATAACAAGTAAATTCCCAGAGCTTCAAAGTGTTCCTGTAAGTTACGAAAGTCCATAAAATAAAAATAAAAAAAAGTCGGTATGTTTCTCTTAAAAACCAAACATTGAAATGTTACCAGAATTTTCAAAATATTTCCGTACTTACCTGCGTTCTACAAAAACGTCCCCAATATATCAAAAATATTCTCAGAACGTCCAAAAATTTCCAGAAGGTTCATGGAGCTTTGGATAAACAAAAATTAAGTTCCGAAAAGATCCCATAACATTGAAAAAAGTTTAAAGAGACAAACAAGGAGCAGGTCTTCCGCAAAGTTCCCTAAACGTCAGGGCTTCCGGAAAGTTCCAAGATCATCCAAAAATTCTCAGAAAATTCAAAAAGCATCCGTTACAAACTGTTACCAGAAGATTCAAAAAGTTTTCAAATCTAATTAAAAGTTCTCAGAACTTTCTAACTGTTTCTCAAAGTTTCCAGAACTACATATGTTAAAGTGTCCTACATACATTAAGGTAAAGTTTCCAGAACTACGTAACTGTTCCCGAAATATCAAAAATATTCTCAAAACATTCGAAAAGATTTCAATACTTCCTGAAAGTTAACAGAGCTTTCGAGAAATTTCCAGATTTCTCAAAAGTTCCAAGAAAACTCAAGCAGTTTCCAAAAGTACAAAAAAATATCGGGTCTTACAAGAAGTTTCGTCAACTTCCAAAAAGATCCCAGACATTCCAAAACGTTCCCACATCATCAGTAATTTTTCAGAACTTCCAAAAAATTCTGGAAACTTCGAAATGGTGCCCAAAATTTTGGAAAAGGCTCCCAGAAATTCTAAATTTTTCCTTCCTTCCAAAACGTTTTCAGAACTTCTCGAATGAATTCCGATCTTCTCAAATGTGTTAAGAGCTACTCAAATGTTCTCTGAACTTCCAAAAGTTTCTCAACAATTTTCATTGAATAATCAGACCATAGAAATGATTTAAGAACGTTCTGAATATTTTCCATACTACCAACGTATTTTCAGAGCTACAAAATGTTCTCAAAAAATTTGAAGATTTAGAATATCCATAAATCATCGGAAGGGTTCTCAAAACTTCAAAAGTTTCGATAGCTTTCAAAAACCTCCCAGAATATCCGAAGATATTCCAGAAAATCCAAAATGTTTCGAAAAAATTTCAGATGCGAGAAAAGTTCTCAACACATCCAGAAATGTTCTCAGAACTTCTAAAATGTTCTCAAAACGTCAAAAAAATTCGCAGAACTAGAAAAAACACAGAGCTATTCACAGAGTACCCAGATGTCCGTAAACACCTCAAATATTCAATACTTTCGAGAAATTTCCAGATTTCTCCAAAGTTTCAAAAAGTTTCTAGAAGTACGAAAAAGAAATTCACACAGCTCTGAGCACTTGCAAAAACTTTGCAGAATCTCGGAAAAGATACTAAATATAATTCCCGACTTTAAGAAATTTATAAGAAAAAAAAGTAACAAAATACAGGTATTCCAAGAAAGAAAGAAAGATTCCAGATCTTTTCAAAAAGTTCCCAGATCATCCAAAAAATCGCAGAAAATTCAAAACATCAAATTATGAAATAAGAAACGAAATCTGATAAAAATAAAAAAACACAAGAAGTTCAAAAAGTTCATAGAATTATTATCGATACTTCCACTAAGCTTCCAGAACTTGTTCTCACATGTTCTCAAAGTTTCAAACATGTTTTCGGAACATCCACAATGTTCCCGAAGCTTTTTTGCGCGTTTAAAAACTTCACAGGACCTTGAAATGTTTACATAATAACCAAAAGGTACCCGGAACTTCCATAATTTTTCCAGAACTTTCAGTAAGTTCTCATTACCATCAAAAAAAAATCTGATTTTTCGTTATGTTTCTAAAACCATAAACAAGTTTCCAAAACTTTATAAATGTTTTTGAAACTTCAAAAATGAACGATCAAAAAATTTCCAGATTTAAAACCAGAAAATTATCAGAATTTCCCAAATTTTCTCAGAGTTTTCAAAAAGTTTTCAGGAGCACTCTTTGGTTTTACGATTATCCAGTAAGTTCTTAGAGCTTCCAAAAAGTTAACATCTCAGAATTTCCAGAAAGTTCCCTGAAAACTCAAGATATTTCCAGAATCTGCAAACTTAAAAACACTCTACACTCCGAAAAAGTTCTGAGAAACTCGAAATATTTCCCAGAAGGTCCGAAAAGTTCACAACTCATTTGGAATTTTCGCAGAACTTCCAAAAAATGTCCGAAGTGCCCTAAAAAAAATACCAGAAACATATTTTTTGTTGTAACACACAAATTTCAGAACTTCAAGAAGTTTCTCAAATTTGCTCAAAAGTGGTCAGAACTAATCAAATCTCGACTTATGCATGATTAGGGGCTAAAAACCATTTGTAAACAATGACTTTAAACGGTGATCTCTCACGAATCACGAGAATCCAGCTACTCCATTTGGTAGAACTAACATTGCTGATGCTGCGTTTGTTTCACGTGAGTGACTTAAGATTCAAGAGAAATCGACATTTCAAGTCATTGTTTACAAATGGCTTTCAGGCCTTTAACATGAATTACTCGAGAAATGTTTTCAAAACTTCCGAGTTCGCAGCAACAGCATTTTCAGAATATTTCCAAAACTACCAACATGTTTCCAGAACCACAAAACTATTCTCAGAAGTTCCAAAAAAAGAATCGAGAAGATTTAAGATTTCCAAAAACACCCCCAAAAACATTCAATAAGTGTCCAGCAATTCAGTGAAGATTTAAAAACTCCGAAAAAAATTCAATAATTTCAGAAAGTTCCCAGAGCTTCTGAAACATATTGAAAGTTCTTAAGATTTCCAAAACTTTTGAAAACTTCCAAAGAGCTCCCAGAATGTTCGAAAAGCTCATTGAAAATACTCTCAGAAGTTTCAACAAGATTTCAGTGCCGTTACCAGTTCTCAGAGCTGCCAGAACGTCAAAATGTTGCCCGAATTTCCAAATACTTAATACCTGGATTTTCTTGCAAGAGTTCAAACCCTGACAGCATTTTTCAGATTGGCTGTGAGGTTCTCGAAATTAATTGGAAGAGCTCTTCACAATTTTCAAGAGGTTCAAGAATCTTCACAAAGCAGCTCGATCTACTTAGAGGATTTCTTAAAAATTCACGAAACTTTTCGGAACCTTTTGGAACTTTTCAGTATTTTCAGAATCCTTCGCAGAAGTTCACCAAACTCTTCAGAAGTTCTTAGATCATACAATTTACCATAAATTTTTGAAATTTTACAAATGTTCCAAATACTTCTTGAACTTCGGAAAATTTTCCAGAGTTCGCCAGAAATTCTCAAAATTGTTTGGAATACTTCAGAAATTCAATAAACTTTTCAATAGCTCTCGGAATATTTCGGAAGTTGTTAAAAGTCCTTACGTATAAAAAAAATAGAACTTATCATATTTCTTCAAAAATTTCCAAACATTCTCGAACAATCTTGGAATTTATCGAAATTTGCCTCATATTTCTTTCCAGATTATTTTCAAACAAATTCTTGGAACATCTCGCAGAATTCTTGGAACTTCTCTCAGAATTTTCGGAACTGCTCAAATGTTCTTGGAGCTTATGTAAAAAATTCGGAATACCTCAGAAATTCTTGGAACCATTGGATCATATCAAAATATCTTTTAACAATGGAGTAGTTCTAAAAACTTCTACCAAATGAGTTTAGGAACTTTTCTTATAAGTTGTTCAGAACTTCTGTCAGACATTCGTAGGAATTCTGTTAGTAATTCTTAAAACTTTTCACAGCAATTTCCGAAGTTCTTCGAACTTTCCTTTTAACTAGAAATGAGAAGAAAAATTAGTATGTTTTGTTTTTAAAACTTCCAAAATGATACCAAATTTTTCAATAAAATTGGCAAAACAATCTGAAATGTTTCCAATTAGCAACAAAATCCCGCACTTCAAAATGTTACAAAAACTTTCATAATTTTTCCGAAGCAACCAGCAATTTTTCAAAAATGGTCTCAAACTAACAATAAGTTCACAAAAATTTAAAAAGTTATCAAAACTCCTGAAAAATTATCAAAACTTTAAAGAAGTTTCTAAAACTTTCAGAATGTTCTCAAAACTACCAACAAGTTTTCAGAAAACTTAACTTAAAAAGTGTACTGAAATTATCCAAAAAAGATTTCAAGACTTCTAAGAAGTTCCCGTTAGTTGGAAAATGTTCCGAAACAAAGTATTCTAAAGCTTCTTTTGAAAAATTTCAGTTTCAAATTTTGTTTGAAAAAGCTTAAACAAAGCCCAGGTTTTTAAACAACGCTTTCCCGCCTTGTTTTGTTCACAATTCAAGAATCCCATGGCAGCTTTCAAGGCAACTCATGGAAGCCTTTCTAAGCATTTGATTGAAGCTATTTGAAGCAAAAGTCGCGTGATCCTTATGAAAATTTTAAATTTTTTAATTTAAATTTCAAACTTAACTTAACAACAATTCTAATGCAAGCAGTTATGAGATATAGTCTTCGATTGCTTCCTCACTCAAGAATTGAAGCTTTTCAAGTTTTTTTTTAAAGAAATATTTTGAGGTTTCCTCCAAAGATGTTTAGGTCAACTCTTGATTCTTCTGGAAAAAAGAAGTTTTTTCAATACTCTAAGCTTCTAGTTGAAGTTTCACAAGTGTCAGGCTTCCGACAAAAGCTTCTCAGAGTTTTGAACAAACTTTTTAAGCTTTCCGGGCAAGCTTATCATGCTTTTGAGAAAACTACGCAGAAGTTAACAAAACTACTCAAAACTTCTTTGATCATAAAATTTAAATTTAGAAATATTTGAAACGTTACGAAAATTCCATATACTTCATGAAGTATTGAAAATTTTCGAGAATTCGCCGGAAATTCTCAAAAGTGTTTTGAATACTTTAGAAATTCTATAAACTTTTCAATAGCTCTCGGAATTTAAAAAAATCCTTGCTTATAAAAAAATGTTGAAGCTTATCGAATCTCCTTAAAAAATTTCCAAGCATTCTCGAACAATCTTGGAATTTCTCGAAATTTCCCTTATCTTTCTTTCCTAGTTCTTTTCAAAGAAATGTTTAAACTTTTTGGAATTCCTGGAACTTCTCTCAGAATATTTGGAACTTCTCCAAAGATCTTGGAACTTCTGTAAAAAATTCAGAACACCTCAGAAGTTCTTGGAACTTTTTAGCTCTTGGGGACTTCTCAGAAGCTCTTGAACCATATAAAAATATCTTATAACAGTGAGGTAGTTCTAAGAAGCTTGGAGCTTCTCTTAGAAGTTATTCAGGACTTAGAACTTTTCCCAGTAATTATCAGAAATTCTACGAAGTTTTTGCAACTTTTCTCAGATATTCAAAAGGTCTGGGAACTTCTCACAGAATTTCTTTAACTTCTCTCAGAAGTTCTGGGAACAACTCTCGGAAGTTCTGAAAACTTCTCTCAGAAGCTATTGGAATCTCTCACAGATGTTTTGGAAACTTCTTTTTGAAGCTATTTAGGTCTTTTTTCAGATGTTCTGGGAGTGTCTTCAAGAAGTATTGAATATTTCTCTCAGATGTTTTGGGGGCAACTTTTTGAAGTTTTAGGGACTTCTCTGAGTAGTTCTGGGTATTTCTCTCAAAAGTTTCCCGGGCAGTTATCAGATGTTTTGGGGACTTCTCTTAAAAGGTTGGGGGGCAACTCTCAGATGTTTGGGGCCTTCTTTCAGAAGTTTTGGAGACTTTACCCAGATGTTCTGGGAACTTCATAGCGAGGTTGTAACATTCGTTACGGGGGTTTTTGAGAAGCTCTTCACTCAGCTCAAACTTCAAACTTGAAAGATCTGGAAACTCTTCTCAGAAGTTATTGGTATTTCTCTTAGAAGTTCTTGGGATCTTTTCCCAGAAGCTGTTTGTTGCTACTCGCACAAATTTATTGAAATTCACTTAGAAGTTCCTAGAACTTCCTTCAGCCAATTTTAGAACTTTTCACAGTAATTTTCAGAAATTCTACGAACTTACCTTCTTAGTTTTTGCAACTTCTCTAAGATATTCAGAATGTCTGGGAACTTCTCAAAGAATTTCTTTAACTTCTCTCAGAAGTTCTGGGAACAACTTTCGGAAGTTCTGAAAATGCTCTCAGCAGTTATTGGAACTTCTCACAGATGTTCTGGGAACTTCTTTCTGAAGCTATTTGGAACTTTTCTCAGAGGTTCTGGAAGCATCTCCCAGAACTTTTTTTTAGATTTCTCTCAGATGTTTTCTGGAATCTATCAAGAGTCTGAGGGACTTCTCTGAGTAGTTCCGGGTACTTCCCTCAAAAATTTCAATGGCAGTTATCAGATGTTTTGGGGACTTCTCTTTAAAGTTTTGGGAGCAACATCTATGAGTTTAGCGGCTTCTTTCAGAAGTTTTGGAGACTTCACCCAGATCTACAGAGAACTTCAAAACTGTTCATATAAAATGATACGGGAATTTTTCAGAAGTTCTTCATATCTCTCAGAAAGTTTTGAAACTCCTCTAAGAAGATATTGGAACTTCTCTTAGAAGTTCTTGGGGTCTTCTCACTGAAGCTATTTGTTCCTCGCACAAGTTCTAGGAAATTCACTTGGATGTTCTTTGGACTTCTTTTAACAATTCTTAGAACTTTTCACAGTTATTTTCAGAAGTTCTCCGAACATCACTCTTAGATTTCTGCAACTTCTCTTAGATATTTAGAAGGTCTGGGAACTTCTCACAGAATTTCTTTAACTTCTCTCAAAAGTTCTGGGAACAACTCTCGGAAGTTCTGAAAACTGCTCTCAGAAGTTATTGGAAATTCTCACAGGTGTTCTGGGAACTTTTTTCAGAAGCTATTTGGAACTTTTCTCAGAAGTTCTTGGAAGCATCTCCCAGAACTTTTTTTTAGAATTCTCTCAGATGTTTTCTGGAATCAGTCAAGAGTCTTCGGCACTTCTCTGAGTAGTTCTGGGTACTTCTCTGGGCAGTTATCAGATGAACTTCTCCTTGAAGTTTGGGAGGAAAACTCTCAGCTGTTTGAGGACTTCTTTCAGAAGTTTTGGAGACTTTACCCAGATGTTCTGGGAAAAAAATTCATGTCAATTTCATATCATTTGTTACGGGGAATTTTTCAAACTTCTTCAAATTTCTCTCTGAAGGTCTTGAAGCTCCTCTCAGAAGTTTTTGGTACTTCCCTTAAGAGTTCATGGGGTTTTCTCCCAGAAGCTTCTCGCACAAATTCTAGGAAATCCACTTACAAGTTCTTAGGACTTCTTTTAGCAATTCTTAAAACTTTTCATAGTAATTTTCATAAGTTCTCCGAAGTTTTTGCAGCTTCTCTGGGATATTCAGAAGGCCTGGGAACTTCTCACGGAATTTCTTTAACTTCTCTTAGAAGTTCTGGGAACAACTTTCGAGAGTTCTGGATCCATTTCTCAAAAGTTATTGGAACTTCTCCCTGATGTTCTGTAAACTTTTCTCAGAAGTTATCTTAACTGATGTTTTGAGAACTTTTTTCTGAAGCTATTGGGGAATTCTGGGAGCATCTTCCAGAAAAAAATCTCTCAGATGTTTTGGGGGCACCTTTCTGAAGTTTTAGGGACCTTTATTAGTAGTTCTATGTACTTTTCTCAAAAGATTCCCGGGCAGTTATCAGATGTTTTGAAAATTTCTCTTAAAAGTATTGGGAGCATTCACAGATGTTTTGCGACTTCTTTCAGAAGTTTTGGAGATTTTACCCAGATGTTCTGGGAACTTCAGAACTGTTCATGGCGATTTCTATAAAACCTTACGGGGATTTTTGAGAAGTTCTTCAAACTTCTCTCAGAAGGTCTTGAAACTCCTCGTAGAAGTTATTGGAACTTCGCTTAGAAGTTCTTGGAGTTTTTTATGAAATTTTCTTAGAAGTTCTGGTGACTTTTCTCAGAAGTTCTGCAAGTTTTACGGACTTCGCAGAAGTTTTGGGTCTTTTTTCAGAAATTTTGGAGACCTTTCGACGTTCTGAGAAGTTCTCAACTGTCCATGGCGACTTCTATCAAATATTTTGGAGACTTCTTAGAAGATCTTTAAAATTCGCTCAGAAGGTCTTGAAACTTCTTGCAGAAGTTAATGGGGTCTTTCTTAAGCTTTTGAAAGCCTTTCTCAAATGTTTTGGGAACACCATCCATAAGTTTGAGTTCTTGGAACTTTTTGGAACTTTTCTGCGACCTCTCTCAGATATTCAGAAGGTCTGGAAACTTCTGGAAACAACTCTTCGAAATTCTGAGAACTTCTCTCAAAAGTTATTGGAACTTCTCCCTGATATTCCGAAAACTTCTTTTTGCGACCTGTCTCAGTTATTTTTTACTTCCTCAGAAGTTCTGGGAACAACTCTCGGAGGTTCTGAAAACTTTTCTCAGAAGCTATTGGAATCTCTCCCTCGTGTTCTGAGAACTTCCTTCTGAAGCTATTTGGGACTTTTCTCAGATGTTCTGGGAGCATCTTCCAGAAGTTTTTAAAGTTTCTCTCAAATATTTTGAGGGCAACTTTCTGAAGTTTTAGGGACTTCTCTGAGTAGTTCCGGGTACTTCTCTTTAAAGTTTTCATGGCAGTTATCAGATGTTTTGAGGACTTAAAAGTTTGGGAGGAAAACTCTCAGATGATTAGCGACTTCTTGCAGAAGTTTTGGAGACTTTAACCAGATGTTCTGGAAACTTCAACACTGTTCATGGCGATTTCTATAAAATGATACGGGAGTTTTTCAGAAGTTCTTCAAACTTCTCTCAGAAGGTCTTGAAACTCCTCTCAAAAGTTACTGGAACTTCCCTTAGATGTTCTTGGCGTCATCTCCCAGAAGCTTTACGCACAAATTCTAGGAAATCCACTTAGAAGTTCTTAGAACTTCATTTAGCAATTCTTAAAACTTTTCACAGCAATTTTCAGAAGTTCTTAGTACTTCCCTTCTAAATTTCTAAGACTTATCTCAGAATCTCTGGGAGCAACTTTCGGAAGTTCTGACAACTTCTCTCAGGAGATATTGGAACGTCTCCGAGATGTCCTGAGAACTTCTTTCTGAAGCTATTGGGGACTTTTATCGGATATTCTGGGAAAAAAACCTAAAAACACCTCCTCTACTACAATATTGGTTGTGAACGCCTGAATTCTTTTAGTTTAGCCTAATAGACTCGAACACTACTGAACCGATCGGCGTGAAATTTGGTATGCAGGTATTTTTGGGGCCGGGAAAGGTTCTTATGATGGCTTGAGACCCCTTCCTTCACTGGAAAGGGTTCGCTCCCATACAAATGAAACACTAATTTCTACATAACTCGAGAACTAATCAAGCAAAAGAAACCAAATTTAGCATGTGTGAGTTTTTGAAGACAAAAAAGGATTTCATGGTAGCTTGAGAACCCTCCCCGTCGTAAAAGGGGTGGCTCCCATACAAATAAAACACAATATTCTGCATAACTCGGGAACTAATCCAGCAAACGCAACGAAATTTAGCATGTGGTGGTTTTTGAAGACAAAAAATGTTCCTATGTTGGTTTGAGACCCCTCCCTATCCTAAAGGGGGGTGGGCACCGATACAAATGAAATACAATATTCTGCATGACTCGAGAACTAATCAAGCAAATGGAACGAAATTTAGTTTGTGGTTGTTTTTGAAGACAAAAAATGGTTTTATGTTGATTTGAGACCCCTCCTCTTTCTAAAAGGGGGGGGATCCCATACAAATAAAAAGTAAATCCTTGCAAAACTCGAGAACTAATCAGGGAAATGGAACCAAATTTGGCATGTGGAAGTTTTTGAAGGAGGAAAATGTTTCTATGGTGATTTGAGACTCTTGGAGCTTTTTGGAAACTTTTTTCAAGCTTCTGAACGAAACCTCTTCGGGAGTTGTTGAAGGAAGCTCTGACTAATTTTCAGTGATTTGATTTTTGTTTTTGCTCTTGTTGAAGCAACTGTGAGTAGCATAAGAAGCGTTTTAATATATGAAAAGCTTTACGAGATTTAGAATAAAGCTTGTGTTCAAAACTTTATTGACTCATGGATAAAGTTTTTTATACTTTTATTGGTCACTTCTATGACCCCTGGGTAAATCTTTCCATGCCATCCTAGCCTATGGTAGAAGTTTTTCAAGCCTCTGAAGAAAGTTTTTCCATTTTTCTAAACTTCTTCAAAAATCTTCATAAGCCTTTTTTCAAAGTTTTTATATTCTGACGGAAATGCTTTAAGTAGGTGATGGTAACGTCGGAAGTTTCTTTAAAAAAAGCTTTTGCAGCTTTTGAAAAATCCGATGTAGGTATTCCACGACCCTTATGAAGCGATATAGTCCGTTGAATAGTCACTTGTGATAATGAAGTTCAATAAATATTACGCTAACTGACATCACTTAGTGAATGAATTTTTAAATACACATTTTGCTATTAGTACACTTTATTTTTAATTCTTATTGAAATCACAGTTTCAAAGAATTTATAAATAAAATTTAAAAATGTGAATGCCTATCTTTGTGATGTACGGGTTTTCAATTCAAAGTTTTCTCTTGAAACTCCTTTTGTCATACGGAAAATAATAGAAGTTGTTTAAGATTGAGCAACTTAATATGTGTTTTAAAGAAGTGTTAAGTTAGTGAGTTTTGAGTAAATGCATTCTTAGCTCTCTAGGCAGTTTTCTTACGATTTTCTCATAAAAAAAACAATCTAAGGGGCTATTTATAAACCACGTAGACTTTTCTGGTGGCAGGGGGGTGTTTGCCCAAAGTCTACGCTCCTAACAAAATTTCAAAAAATTGTATGTAGAAAAGTCTACGACGGGGGAGGGGGGAGGGGGGGGGGGTTTAGATTTTCAAAAATGAGTCTGGTTTATGAACAGGCCCTAAAGGCTCCTGAGCGTGTCCAGCCGAAACGATCTACCGACCAACTTCGAGTGTCTCGGAATTAATTTAAAATCTGCACACACGTTCTACCCACGCAAGTGAGTGTTTTCCACTGATGTAAAAAAAATTTGAACTCAGGAATCAGTTTTAAAAAGGGCGTAAGCATTTTCAATCGCCCTTCAATCAATAATGTGTAGCTCGAACACCTTTGGTTGCATAAAAAACTGTCTAACAACAAGTTGTGGTACTATGTGTGAAGGTTGTGAAAAAAATGTACACTGAGAAAAAAATTCGGAAAAAAAACAAAAATTATCATTAAAATTTAAATATCGCACAAAAATAACATTTTTTTTTTATTTTCTGACTGAAAACTTATTTTAGCGAAGACTTCAGGATGAAGAAATGTCAGGGCAAAAAGTTTCTAGAGCATCAACTGTTGGTGTATTTCTCAAAATTTTAATAGTTGCTGGAATAAACGTATTCTGATGATAAAATCTGATCTTTGAAATATTTTTCAAGTTTTTAGCTTCTAATGATGATATTCGTAAAAGCATCCGTAGATGAACCGTATGATAAAATTAAATCGGAAATATCTCGAGAACGAATGCTCTTACGAAGGCCAGGAGCTGAAACAAGGAATCCGCAGTTGTGGCCTTAAAACCAAGGTTTTCATCACATCTCACACAATGACGTCAAAGGTTTACATCAAAAAGTATCTGAAATGGTGGCTTTTAGCCTTCATTCAAGACCAACGTTTTGGTTTGACCGGATCTAGCTAGCTGTCACTATTCTAAGGAGGTACAACAATGGTATGCTGCAAACAACGTTAATGTCGTCGCCAAAGAGATTATTCCTGCCAATTGCCCTGAGATCAGACCGACCGAAAAATATTGGGCAATTGTCAAGCGAAAACTTTGAGGATGCGGTAAAGAAGTGACAAATGCATAACAAGTGCGTTTAAAATGGAATAAGTTCGTCAGTACAGTGTCACCAGCGACAGTGCAGATCATGATGGCATCGATCACAAGTAAAGTGCGACAGTTCGTTCGAAACGGTGAAATGTAATAATTTGTTATCTATCATTTGAAGCTTGAATAAATACCATTATGGTTGACCTTCTGAAGCTTGCTTCAGATAGAATTGGAACAAAAACAATTGCCTGTATTTCAGTTATTTATTATTGACTCAAGATCTTTTTTTATACAAATGTAGCGTTTTCTTCATACTTTTAAGAAAAAATACGGATAAAATTATTCGTTACGGTTTCGAAGGAATTCTCAAATTTTTCCTGTAACACGGCTCATTGGAAGGCGCACACCTTCTTCGTCCATCGTTTTAGCTATCTTATTCCACCAGGTCTTCATCTGATTGATGTCTTTGACAACCTTTCCCTTTGCCTTGAGTTTCCTCT
Organism: Aedes japonicus; assembly: GCA_034211315.2. Classification (NCBI taxonomy): domain Eukaryota; kingdom Metazoa; phylum Arthropoda; class Insecta; order Diptera; family Culicidae; genus Aedes; species Aedes japonicus. Next base: position 118,237 of record JASCZW010001833.1, on the reverse strand, counting down.
TCATGATTGCCCAGTATTTTTCAATAGGGCGGAACTGGGGGCAGTTGGGTGGGTTAAGGTTTTTCGGAACAACCTGGACCCCTTTCTCTGCATACCATTCTTGAACGACTTTGCTGTAATGACAGCTTGCCGAATTTGGCCAAAACATTACGATGGTCGTGGGATCGAATGAACGGCAAAATTCGTTTTTGGAGACACTCTTTTTGGTATAGTTCCGACGTCATTGTCTTATTTGTAACGAAAACTTTCTTTTTTTTGCCACAGCTGCAAATGCCCTGCCAAATCATGAATTTTCGTGCAAATTTGTCGGCAAAAACAAATTTAAATTTGGCTGGAACATCCCCCCGAGCCGTTGCCAAGTAAAATTTTTGAACATTTTTTAAAATTTTTATGTATTTTGGGATCCGCCGGTCTACCACTTCCAAGTTTCCGGGCGATGGTCAGACCTTCAATCTCGAACCGTGTCAAAACGTCACACACCACTCTCCACCAGATAGACCGGGATTTTAGATTCGCAACGCGCTTGTTCCGGTGAAGCCATGATGTAAACAAGTGAACTCATCCTGACAACCGATGCCTACTGTGATTCTCAAAAACACTTTTAGCTTGATTCAGTGAAATTTAGAATTATTTTACTCCAAACATGGCTGAAAGGCATCGTTTTTTTATGAATTCGGATTGAACCTCTACAGAAAGCGAAATCGACGGCACAATGACAACACGGTGGAAAAGGAATAAAACGGAGGAAGAAAACTTTTCCGCAGCCTGGTTGGAAACAAATAACATAAAGGAAGCACGCGATCCATTAGCAGGAAAGCCACTTCGGAAGCAGGAGTGAAGAAAAAATCATAATCGTTGACGAGTAGATCGGGTGGGGAAATGTAAAAGGTTTTGAGCCTCTGCATGGTTTAAAAAAAAAGTCAAGTAGCGCAGTGGCGTTGTTATTGTGTCAGAATGCGAACTCCTGAAAGCTTCCAAATGCTAATGTTTCGTTTGGTTGCGGATCGGGTCGCTGCCTCGATTCAGCCAATTTAAACTACCAACAACAATCCTTTAAGCAAAATGTCCGCCCCCCGGGGCCTTTTTTCAGGAAAAGAAATAAATTATGATATGATTATCAAGTCTTGTTTCGTTGCGCTAATTAATTCCGCCGAATAATTGCAGTTTCGATTGACCAAATAGTTACTCTCACTCGAGAGACACATTAGCAATCCGCAAACAACAGAGGGTGGGGGCTGGCGGAAATGCATTGTTTGCCCTGAACGCGCGCCCATTTCCCGCCTGGTTAACCGCAATTATAAAGCGACACCCTAAAAAATAAACATTCGCTTTCGTTTTGAATACTGAAGCACCTGATTGACGCTGCTGTCATTCGATGCGATTGGTTGGGGTTCGGTAATTATTCGGGTTCTAATCCACTTTCGACACAAAAATGGAAATGACTCACCGGAGGGTTCCAAATAGCCTGACGACGGGAACCATCCTGATTTGAATCACCCTAATGGACACACGCGAGTGAGCGGAAAACCATTCGATTGGAACTCATTCAGTCTTTTATTATTTTAATTGACACGAATTAGTTTCGCTCAAACAGCTCGTTTTGTTCCGCTGCAAAACAAGCTGCTAATTTAAGGCCACTTTCGCTGGAGTGTGTGTGTGTGTGTTTGTGTGTGAGAGTGTATGTGAGGGCGTGTGTGTGCAGCGAGGGGTCAGCCGGTCGTGCATGGCCAATAAAATACTCACTAATTATGATGATGACGATGACGGGAGAAAGGCAATTGCACTCTGCGTTTAATTAAAATACCGTTTTCCACCAGACGGCCGCATTGAGATGGGGGGAACGAGCGTGATTCGAGGGTTTTTGCTTGGGGTGCACGAAACCGACGACCATGCGTTTCCATCGCAGAAGGGACGGGGAAAAACGGCCGGATTGAAATTATTTTCTCCTTCGCTTGAGTTGAAATCCTAATCCACAGATGACGCGGTATGATTTATTTGGAAAGTTTCTGTGCATAAATCACACGCTCGTATTTCACCCCGCCACCACAACTGGATCACCGATTCGTTATGCGGTAATGGGGTGTTATTGGAATCTGATTTGATTTTAAATGAACTTTTAGCGAATTTATCAATTTCGGAGTATTGATTCGTTATCTTCTGTCTGAAGAATATTTAAGACACATTGTTACAGATTCTTTTTAAGTTTTTAAACTTTTTTCGCTTCCAAAACATTGGGTACTAAATTTTCAAGGAACGTGAAAAAAGTCAAAACAACATCTTGAATTTTTTTATACAAAAAGCTACAGAGCAAATGTCGTCAATATTCATCTAAAATACATGGAAAGCTTCCAACAAAAACTTGCTATAAAGGGTGTCCACGATGAAATTGCCACACACAAAATTGATTCGCAAAATTCGAGTTTTCATCCGATTGCCATCAAATTTTCATTGCCATCAAATTTTCAGGGGGCTGCAAAATGGTGAGTCGACAACTGTGATGGAGCGTGCGTCCCCGCAACATAGCTCTGGTCCTCACAAGTTCCTACCTCATGCTTCCACGGGTCAGCAGATGACAAAGACCGCCAGCTAAGGGTTGCGTACTTAGCTGGTAGTGCAGCCTGGGCACTGTTGTCCTTCTGACTTCAGCTAGATTGAGGAGGTGCGTGCCGAACGTCTGTCCACCAAGGAGGTCTGTTCACCAGCGGCTGAGTAAGAAACGCTGTATCTCGTCAGCTATACCTTAGGAGGCAGTCCCACCAACGCAATGTAGGCAGCGCGGTAAGATAGCATGCTGAAGTCTTACCCTACCACGAAAAATGTAAGTATTCTTTATTTCTTTATACGGTATATAATTTTGGATCATACATGGAATCAGAAGACATGCAGATAGTACACATGTTATTCTCATTTTATATTATAACATCCCTTCACAATATTTTTTATGCTATTTTCAGCTTCGCATTTATCCATCATCGTATGTTTTAGTCCACTTACCCCCATGGAGCGAGATAAGGCGCTATAACCTTGGCAATTATTGCCACGCTTTTTGGTTCAAATGCCAAAAGTTCACCCACAGAGCAAAAGGAGCATAAACTAATCTTTCTAGCATCTATGCTCCCAACGATAAGGTACAAATTATCACACTGTATAACTCAACACGGAAGCGTTTGGTACGGGAGGTCCACGCTTTCTTCCTTCCCTTGATTCAAAGTAGTAAAGCGATTTTAGATCTTTCTGGAATCGCTCTATTTCTTGGAATCCTCTCTGCGGCACATACTACGCAGTTGGCCTGGCCGATGACAAGAAAAATGATGTACTCAAGAAAACATCATTTTCCAGGATGCTTTCAAGAATTGGCTGCGTTAGTATGAGATTAGATTAGATAGATTAGATTGCCATCAAATTTTCAGGGATTGAGAAATAACTATTAAACTTCATTTTACCATTTTACTCGTATTTCATTTACAGTCCATACGCAAATGCCCGCACCTTGGCCTTAACCCCGGCCATAAGATTCTGCACAACCTGTGAATCAACCGTTTTTTGTATGTAAACCCATACTTTCTTCAGTTCCTCGACTGTCTTCACTACCTTAGGTCGTTTAAGAAGGTGCTGCTTCATAATCGCCCAGTACTTCTCGATGGGGCGGAGCTCCGGAGTGTTGGGAAGGTTGAACATTTTCGGCACGAAATTGACCTTATTGTCCGCATACCACTTCAGCACGTCCTTGGAGTAGTGGCATGAGGCCAAATCCGGCCAGAAGATTGTTGGGACGTTGTGGGCCTTCAGGAGAGGAAGCAGCCGCTTCTGGAGGCACTCTTTTATGTACACCTGTCCGTTCATCGTGTCCTGGGTCACGAAAGGTGCATTCCACTTCCCGCACGTGCAGATGGCTTGCCAAACCAGGAATTTCTTCGCAAATTTGGAATCCACCCAAATTTTCATTAAATTCTACCCAACGGTTAAAAAGTTAGAGCAATTATGGTAAATTATGGTTTTTATTTTTAAATAAATTTACATGTTATGTGAAGAAACTTCAACAAGTTACCCGGCTTATCATAAGCTCTCCAGTTAGTCTTGTGCTCCATTTACCATGTTTGACATTTAAGGAGTGTATCGAAAAGTAGTTATAAACTTCCAAATAATAAAATAGGCATGAAAACATGGTTAAAATTAACATACTATTTCAGTTTATTATAGCTTAACATGTTTACAAAAGATCCAAACGGAAAAACTAGTCATCATGTTCATTTCTGTAGAATGCCCGTACCTTTGATTTGACACCTGCCATCAAATTCTGCACAGTGACCTTTGTGCACTTCCTGGATGCCGCTGCCCAATTTTTCTTAAAATCGGTCATGTTTTGGGACACTGTACCATCCTTCTTAAATATACGCTTGACTATTGCCCAATAGCGTTCGATCGGTCGCAACTGGGGACAGTTTGGTGGGTTGATGTCTTTTTCTACGAACTTGATGTTATTCTCCGTCAGCCACTGTAGAGTGGATTTGGCGTAATGTGCCGATGCCAAATCTGGCCAGAAGAGAGGAGGGGACTGGTGCTTTCTATACAATGGTAGCAACCTGTTCTTCAAACATTCCTTTTGATAAATCTCGGCATTTATAGTTCCTTTTGTATAGAAAATTGAAGAACGCAAGCCACATGTGCAAATAGCTTGCCAAATGAGCACCTTCTGACCGAATTTCTCCATCGCAACAGTCGTATCTGCGGTTGGCACACGTTCCCCAACAGATTTAGTATAAAACTGCGGCCCCGGTAGCGTTCTTGAATCTTCTTTAACGTATGTTTCGTCATCCATCAAAATGCACTGGTCGACATTGTCAAAATGCAGCTGTACAGCTTTCGAGCCCTGGTTTTGGCACGAGACTTTTGTTCCGGAGTTTGTTTGGGCACTTTCTGCTTTTGTACGTCTTCAAGTCATTCCTGCGCTTGATTCGTTGAATCATTCCGATGCTGGTCCTGAACTTCTTGGCTAGATCGCGAGTAGAGGCAGATTTGTTCCGTTGAATATAATCCACAACTTTTTGGTCAAAATCTGGGTTGCTGGAGCCGGGTTTCCGGCCACTTCTTGGTAAATCCTTGAGGGAGCACTCCTTACCAAACTTTTCGATGATGCGTTTTACACTTGCCGGGTGAACATTTACTCTTTTCGCAATCTGGTTTTAAGTAACACCCTTTTCGGTGCACCAAGTGTGCAGAATTTTCTTTTTAGTCTCAAATTCAATTCGCGACATTTTGAATACAACTTTATCAACGGAAATGAATGAACCGAATAATCATTTTTGACATGTAAACAAAGCAAATGGCGCTTACACGCTAAAAATATATACAGTAGTTTATGCGTAGTAACGCATCGAATGTTTATAACTACTTTTCGATACACTCCTTAGCAGATGATATGAAATGTTTTAGGAAAGTCATCATGGAGTAAAAAAAGATCTTAACAAACATTTTTTGCTAAAGAAAGGGTTAATAAAGAAAGCAAAATAACAGAAGCCTCAATACAACGTGCAACACATTAAGAGTCATAAATTATGTAACGCAACATTGAGAAAAAATATAAGTCAATCACTCCTCAGCCTCCACTCCATATTCATCTAGTTTTTCCTTACTTTAGTAGTGATAAAACTTCATAGTCCCGCAAAGTCCAGTGACAAGCTTTTTGTTTTGCTAAAACAAAAATTTCCGGAAGAAGCGGGAATCTAACTTCCACTCAGTGCTTTGATTGCATTAGTATGTGTGATATGCAATACTTCAATCTTTCCCCAAAATGCAGCCTAGCAGGATTAGGAGATTTCATGCCCGAAGAATGTACAGTCAAAAAGTGAAAGTGCAGATTTTAAACTGGATGAAGCCGGATTTTGAGTTATAAAGGGTGTCCACGATGAAATTGCTACACTATGAAATTGCTCTAACTTTTTAACCGTTGGGTAGAATTTAATGAAAATTTGGGTGGATTTAGTTCATAGTACATTATTTACATCCTGCAAGTTTTCGGGTCAGATGCTGTGATCAAAACTCGCGGAAATGGAGTCGAAAGAACAGCTCGTGCGTGATAAAATCTTGCGCATTCATCACGAGAACAAGGATCTCTCGCATTGTTCCATCACTAAAACGTTGGGAATCGCGAATTCCACGGTGTCGCGAGTGATTAAGCGGTTCGAGGAACGGTTGACCACCGATCGGAAGCCCAGAAGTGAAGGAAAAAGTATTCCGTACAACACCAAAAATCACAACCGCGTAGTTGGGGCCTTCAACCGAAATCCGAACGCCTCCGTTCGGGATGTGGCTAAGAAGCTGCACCTAAGCCGAAGTTTTGTCCAGAAGGCCAAAACTAAGGCTGGGCTTCGAACGTCCAAGGTACAAAAGGCCCCTAATCGCGACGAGAAGCAGAACAAGTCCGCCAAAACCCGTGCCAGGAAGTTGTACCTCAACATGCTGACGAAAGTTGAATGCTGCATCATGGACGACGAAACATATGTGAAGGCCGACTTCAAACAGATCCCCGGCAACCTGTTTTTCACGGCCAAGGATAAGTTCAGCGTTCCGGAGCATGTCCGCACTCAGAAGATGTCCAAATTTGCGAAGAAATTCCTGGTTTGGCAAGCCATCTGCACGTGCGGGAAGCGGAGTGCACCTTTCGTGACCCAGGACACGATGAACGGACAGGTGTACATAAAGAGTGCCTCCAGAAGCGGCTGCTTCCTCTCCTGAAGGCCCACAACGTCCCAACAATCTTCTGGCCGGATTTGGCCTCATGTCACTACTCCAAGGACGTGTTGAAGTGGTATGCGGACAATAAGGTCAATTTCGTGCCGAAAATGTTCAACCCTCCCAACACACCGGAGCTCCGCCCCATCGAGAAGTACTGGGCGATTAAGAAGCAGCACCTTCTTAAACGACCTAAGGTAGTGAAGACAGTCGAGGAACTGAAGAAAGTATTGGTTTACATGCAAAAAAACGGTTGATTCATAGGTTGTGCAGAATCTTATGGCCGGGGTTAAGGCCAAGGTGCGGGCATTTGCGTATGGACTGTAAATAAAATACGAGTAAAATGGTAAAATGAAGTTTAATAGTTATTTCTCAATCCCTGAAAATTTGATGGCAATCGGATGAAAACTCGAATTTTGCGAATCAATTTTGTGTGTGGCAATTTCATCGTGGACACCCTTTAAAACTAAAAATAGAACAATTGAAAATTATAGTCGCCACCAAAATAATAAAAACTACAAATTTCTATAATAGATTTGAATTATAAGATTTTATCCATTTATGTTCCTACTTTTTCTTGCAACTTTAACCCAATATTTTTTATTTTCTTTCATGAAAAAATAAAAATTGGAAAATCGGTCCAAAATGTGGTTTAAATAATTTTTTTCGCGTTTTTTTGGACCACCCTATATCAAAATGGATCACCCTTATGACAAAATAAAAAAAATTAGTCATACATTTTCCGAACAGGAACAAACCTACCAAATATTGCGTAATTCTAAGATCCACTTCACTTTTTTGGTATGGGGAATTGCTGAAAACCACATGCTACGGATGTTCCGGAACATCTGGAAGACCATGCAATGGCCACCCAGAGCCATAAATTGCTCTCCACATCGCTTTAATTTTTACATATTATGTACAAATGGTTTTGGAAAAATTCATATTGCCTTAGGACAAGACTAATGAATTTACCATTTTTTCGGATGTTCCGGATATACCAGAGGACCATAATGCTTCTATATCTCGGTAGCGTGATCCAATTATTAATTTAGATAGCATATTTGAAATAAGTGGTCCAAAATTACTTGGAAACACATAACATAGCTGTGTAAAATCCATTTTTGACGGTTTTCGCACAAACTCGAACAAATGTTGGCAGTACCTTCTCAGATAACAACGAAACTTTCTGGATGTGTAGACCATGACTAGAACAGCCACTTTGCATACTTAGTTTCTTCATTTTTTTTTTTCTAAACTGTCTTTTGAAAAGGGCTAAACTTTTATTTATCGATTTTTTTCAAACGTGCTTAATAGAAAAATGACTAGTCCTACAAATAACTGTTGTATTGGTGATTATCACAAAATAAGTCAAGCTTTAAGAAAAAAAATATTGAAAAAAACCAAAATGAGCATTACACTGAAAAAATCATTCTTACAAATTCAAATTAAAAATCAAATAAAAAAAAACACCATTTTCGATTTCGATGAAATTTTGTCTCATGATAGGTAATTATGTTCCCTACCAACCGTTCATCACAAGATGGGCACTTTTAAGGAAACAAAGTTTTTCTAACAAAAACTTTTTCATGTTCGATTGATTCTTTTTTTTCAGTGTGTTTTGTTATGAAAAACTAAACCAGTGAAAGTCATCACCATCCCAGAATCCAATGAAACTCAATTTTTAGGGAGATTTTGTCCAATTTATCCAATCATTTGGAAGGGGTTTAATGTTTGATCGCAATATGTATTGAATTTCACATACATATTATAATATTTGTCTTATTTTTAAACATGTTCTTTTCTATTTTTGTTACAGATCATGGTAAATATATTTGGTTCATCTTCTAAATTAGAAAATTAGAAGACAAAATTTCATCAAAATCGGTGTTTTTTAAAAATCGACTTTGAATTTTTGGAAATGATTTTTTTCAGTGTTGGGCTCATTTTGGATTTTTTTTCAAATTTTTTTTTTCTTCAAACTTGATTTATTTTGTGATAATCACTTAAACATCACTTTTTGTAGGAGTAGTCATTTTTTTCTATTTAACACATTTGAAAAAAAAATCGATAGGCGAACCCCATCTTTGAGACTTTTTTACCGCCTTTTGTATGGGATGGAATCACTGTGCGTCGCGATTTGCTTATTCGCCCTTATTAAACTTCATTATCACAAGCATCTGATAATCTAGAACGATGGAAAATTATTATTGTTGATCAAGGGCTTTTTCATGATATGATTTGAAATTCAACCACAGTACTGAAGCCATGTTATCTTTTGACCTTCTGTATCTCAGGAAAATTTAGTCATGAACTGGTAGTTGGAAGTCTGATTAGAAAATCAACCACCCGGTTTTGCTAGTGAAAAAAGGGTCATAAGCAAAACTTCCTTCAACGGACTATATCGCTTTATCAGGGTCGTGGAGTAACTGCATCAGATTCTTCAAAAGCTTGAAAAGCTATTTTTAAAAAACTTACAAAGTTAGCATCAGCTACTTCAAACGTTACCGTCAGAATATAAAAGCTTTGAAAAAAGGCTTATGAAGATTTTTCTAGAAGCTTAAAAAATAGAAAAACTTCCTTCAGATGCTTGAAAAACTTCTACCAGAGGCTAGAATGGTATGGGAAGATTTAACCAGGAATAATAGAAGCGACCAATAAAATTATATAAAACCTTATCCAGAAGTCTATAAAGCTTTCATCAGAAGCTTAAAATGAATTTCTCTTACGTTCAAACAGCGTTTCTCAGAAGCAGGGATAGTTATTTCTCGATTACTGCGAAGCCTTTATGAGAAGCTTAAAAGTAACAGTAATCTTGGAAAACTCTTCTTAAAAGTTTCAAAAGCTTCAATCAGAGCCCCGTAAAGCTTTGCATAACTGGATGCGCTTTTAATGCTACTTTATTTTCTAAATCAGTGAAAATTAGTAAAAGCTTCTCTCAAACAACTGCCCCAGGAGTTTCGTCCAGAAGCTTTAGAAAAAATCCGAAAAAGTTTTTTAAAAAAGTCTCAGCTCAGAAGAGATTAAAATTCTCGACAAAATTGTAAGAGGCTTTATATGTTCACACTTAGGAATTTACCCGAATTTTTGGTAGTGTGTAATTTGAATAGCTTAAACAGCTTCCTCCAGAATCAAAAACGGCTATTTGTCGCCAGAAATATGAAAAACTTTTATCTTCCTCAAAATTATGGATAAGCATCCTATGAAGCTTGAAAAAATTTGGATTCAGAATGATGTAAAGCTTCTTAAGCAAGTATGTGTTTGGAAAGCTTAACACAGGAACATTTTATCATGTGCATACACTATGCACATGATAAAATGTTGTGTAAACTTTTTCAGATGCTTCTTCAAACTTTTGAAATAAGTCCCCAAAACATCTGATAGATGCCTCCAAAACTTTTCAGAGAAATCCTCAATGGCAGGTGTACCCAGAACTTTTGAGAAAAGCCTTCAAAGGCTTAAAAAAAACCAGAAACTTCTGTGAGAAGTTTCAAGACCTTCTGAGCGAAGTTTGAAGAACTTCTGAGAAGTCTCCGAAACATTTGATAGTAGTCGCCATGACAGTTGAGAAGCTCTGAGAACATCGGAGGTCTCCGTAAATTCTGAGAAAAGACCCAAAACTTCGTCCCGAAGGCCGCGAAACTTCCGAAAAATGTTCTGAAAACCTCTGAATAAAGTTCCCAAAACTTCTGAGAAAAGTCACCAGAACTTCTAAGTGAATTTCCTAGAACTTGTGCGAGAAGCAACATACAGCTTCTGAGGAAAGGCCCTAAGAACTTCTAAGGGATGTTCCAATAGCTCCTGGGAGGAATTTCAAGAACTTCTTAAAAATCCTCGTGACATTTTATTGGAATCGCCAGTACATCTGGGAAAAGTCTTTAAAACTTTTAAAAGAAGCCTCTGAGAGTTGCCCACAAAACTTTCAAGAAAGTCCCCAAAACATCTGATAACTGCCCGGGAAACTTTTGAGAGAAGTACCCTGAACTACTTTGAGAAGTACCTCAGTCTCCTGATAGATTCCAGAAAACTTCTGAGAGAAATCTAAAAAAAGTTCTGGAAGATGCTTCCAGAACTTCTGAGGAAAGTTCCAAATAGCTTCAGAAAGAAGTTCCCAAGACATCTGTGCGAAGTTCCCAGAACATCTGTGAGATGTTCCAATAACTTCTGAGAGAAGTTTTCAAAACCTCCTGAGAGAAGTCGCAGAAATTTAAAAGAGAACTTCTGAAAATTCTTCAAACCTTCTCGAAAAAAAGTCCCTAAACATCTGAGAGTTGCCCCCAAAACTTTTAAAAGAAGTCCCGAAAACATCTCATAACTGCCCGGAAAACTTTTAATAGAAGTACCCGGAACTACTAACCCAGAAAACATCTGAAAAAATAACGTAAAAATTTCTGGATATTGTTAAAAGAACTTCTGAGCAAAGTCCACAATAGCTTCAGAAAGAAGTGCTCAGAACATCAGGGAACAGTTCCTATAACTTTTGAGAGAATCCTAGAGGGTTTGAGCTGTTTAGTGAAATACCTGTAGCTAGAAATGAGAAGAAAAATTAGTATTTTCTCAGTCGAGTTATTAGTACGAGACACTGAAGAAGTCTGCACACTGTAGACGAAATACGCGTATCGGTCAAGATAAGCAAAGGTAGTTGAAATTAAATGGAAAATACTAATTTTGCTTCTCATTTCTAGTTCTGAGAGAAGTTTTCCGAACATCCGAGAGTTGTTCTCAGAACTTTCAAGAGAAGTAAAAGAAATTCTGTGAGAAGTTCCCAGACCTTCTGAATATCTGAGAGAAGTCGCAAAAACTTAGAAGGGAAGTTCGAAGAATTTCTGAAAATTACTGAGAAAAGTTTTAAGAACGTCTGAGAAAAGTCCTGAAAAAGTTATAAGAGTAGTTTCGAAAATTATTTGGGAGAAGTTCTAGGAACTGACCTAACAGAGATATTTTGATATGATCCAAGAGCTTCTGAGAAGTCCCCAAGAGCTAAAAAGTTTCAAGAACTTCTGAGCTATTCCGATATATTTACAGAAGTTTCAAGACCGTTTGTGCAGTTCCAAGAATTCTGAGAGAAGTTCCAAGAATTCTGAAAAACTTAAAAAAAATTCTTTGAAAAGAATCTGTAAAAAAGATAAAGGAAAATTTCGAGAAATTCCAAGATTGCCCAAGAATGTTTGGAAATTTTTTAAAGAAAATCTAATAAGTTCCAAAATTTGTAGGCAATGATTTTTTAAAACTTCCGAAAAATTCCGTGAGCTATTGAAAGGTTCATAGAATTTCTGAAGTATTCAAAACACTTCTGGGAATTTTCGGCAAATTCTGGAAATTTTTCAAGAAGTATCTGGAACTTTTGTAACATTTCAAAAAAAATTGGTGTATTTTATGATTCAAGAACTTTTGAGTATGACTAGTAAGAGCAAAATACTGAAAAATTATAAGAAGTTCTGAAAAATTCTGATAAGTTTTGTGAATTTTTATGGAACCCTCTGAGTAGATCGAGCTCAATTGAGAAGATTCTTGAACCTCTTGAAAATTGTGAAGAGCTTGAAGAAAAACAGTTGAGACACTCTCTTTCAAAGCACTTTAAATTCCTCATTAAGGTATACCGCTTCGACGCGCTTGCAATGAGATCCCGTTGACAGTTCCACTTTTCATCATTTTAACTTCGCATATATCCCCAATACTATTGAAACAGAGTTGGAGTGGAAGGAAATTTGGGTAAAAACAACGAAGACACTGGGAAAATCGTTTGTACAAAATATTACGGCTGGAGTGAAAAAAAAAGGTGCGGACATTCGGGATGGGAGATAAAATTGAATATAACAAAGTTTGTCAAACATTACTCATTAGTAGTTTTTCATTCCCTGAAGATTTCAAGGAAATTTGATAATCGGTTTAATTTTGGTGGGTTAATATGTGTGAGTGATTTTTATCGAATACACTCTTTACTTTCTTTTATATATAAAAACATGAAAATCAACAATCGAGATATGGTAGGGACCACGAGGGCACCCAATAAAAGTTTATTGGATGGGGAGAGTGGGAATGCCAACTTCCTGTTGCTAACAGTTCGTCCTCGTTAGATGGCATGCATTTTTGACCGATTTTTCAAGCTTGTTTTCTGGAAGGAGATTCTTCACGTTCCCATCGTGGATACGTATAACGGGTGGAACGGTCAAAAACTGGTCAAAGATTATTAAGCGCAAATTTGTTTATTATATGAATGATCAATCTTTATTTCTTTTCGAAGTTCATCGCCTACAAAATACAGGAAAATTATTTAATTAGGCTTCCGATTTTCCAAATGCGATCTGTCGGACTTTACGTTCCACACCTTTCCTCAAGTTTCATACCGCTATTAAATCCACCTTATTTGATGCTGAACGCTAATTTGCCTTGAACTTTTTTTTAACATTGAGGTTTCTCTTTACGATTGTCCAATATTTTTCGATTGAGTGCAGTTCCGGCTAGTTTGGAGGGTTTTTCTATTTGGATATGCACATGAGGCATCATGAACACACTTTCAAAATGAGGAAGGCTCAGGGTTTCCAAAATGCATAATTAAAAGAAATGCCAAATTTAAAACAACTTGTACAGCGTGATTTAGATTACACTATCAAAGCTACCCAGCTCGCTGAATACATTGCCGGAAAGCTAATCAACTACATCGGCATTACTTTGTCCTAACTCTACCAGTACAGTTGCAAACAACAACACGGAATCACCCCAGGCCAAAGGAACCAACATGTCACACCGACGCTCTGGCCCTGGAGCTTCTTTTATCTTCATCTAGCCATGACACATTGCCACATGCCAACTCTCCGGCAACCAATGCTCCGGGTTGCTTAGTCCGAATGATTGAAAAAGTGATTATAAAATATTCATAATCACTCTCCCTCGGCCTACTTCGGTTTGTTCCGAGTGCATTGAATCATTGAGCCACACACCGGTTCGAAATAAATTGGAGCGTGATGGCATCGTCCGGGTTGTATAGAAAATGGTTCTACAGCAGCACTCGGATGCTACCATTTCCATACAAACAGATGCCACAGATGTACATGTAAAGGTCCCCCCCCCCTCCTCTCAAGGGGGGCATCAGCAACAACAACGCAATCCGGATGGCACTTGTGCAAGGAGCTTTGCACAGAACCATCATCATCTTCCGGTTCGGCTACCGCCCTCATTGGCCCTCGTTTCAGGCGGATGATGACGAGAATAGTTAACCTAGCCGGATCAAAGCAAACCTGCTCCTCGTCGTCGGTGCCTGCCAAGAAGGACGATGACAATCGGCAGAGCTTTCAGGCGGCTCGGAATTAGATTAGGGTATTAAATTTTAGCATCATTGAGCAGTAGATAAAAGCACCCAGCCGGCACAGGCGAACCGAGTTCAATCCGACGTTGTTTACGAGTTTTCCCGCTCGGAAGGTGCATTCAACCGGATCCTGCTCGGTGTACTTCTGGAGGGCGAGGGGGGGTTGTAGTGGGAAGCCTTCAAGCCTCTGCTGAACACTGGTGTACGGATTCCATTCTTTCATTAAAATCATTTGCGGGATGAAATTACGATTCTTCGAACTGAAGACTTAAAGGGTGTTCCGGTCAAAATTTGGTCAAACAGTAATGTCAGCAAGCTTCCTTTTTACCAAATTCGAATTGCCGGGTCTTTCGTTTAACACCTGCCAAAAGATTTTGCACAGTCTCCTTTCTCGCCTACAGTTTCACGCTCACAACAGCATTTTGAGTCTTCTTAAGGTTCCGCTTGACGATGGCCCAATATTGTTCGATTGGACGGGGCTCTGGTGTGTTGGGAGGATTCTTGTCCTTGGGCACCACTTGAACGTTGTTGGCAGCATACCACTTCATCGCCTTTTTTACGTAATGGCAAGATGCCAAATCCGGCCAAAATAGAACGGAACAATTGTGTCACTTCAGGTGCTGAAGGCAGTAGACGTTTTTGTAGGCACTCGTTCAGATAAATTTCCTGGTTGACGGTTCCGGTCGCAATGTAAACGTTGCTCTTCAAGTCACAGGTACAGATGGCCTGCCACACCAGATATTTCTTCGCGAACTTTGACAGTTGTTTTAGCCGTATTCAACAATTTCGCCAACTTGGCGTGAGAGTAGTTTGGATTTTCCCCATGCCCGTGCCAAATTTTGATGCGTTGCTTCTCTTCCTTCAACGACACTTCGATAACTGAAGTACTAATCTCAAAATCAAATCAAAGTATGATGCTACACACACACATCTTCAAAATGAGGGGTGCGCAAAAATTTTGAATGCACGATAAAAAGAAATGCGTCAAGTTTAAGTCGACCAAATTTTGATCGAAACACCCTTTAGTTCAGCAAGAAATAAAAATAATTAACTTCATCCTTCATGCAGCCAACGAAAGTTTTTAACAATGCAAAAAAAAACTAAAATGAAAAATAAATAAATTAAAATAAACTTCCCCGAAAAAAAAATTTCTAGTTGGAAGTTCCGGTAAATAAAGGTCCGACTGCTTCTGGAGTTACTCCTGGTTTGTCATTCTAAATTTTCTGTGAGACGAGAGACATTGAATCATTTTGAATCAAGACTAGATCCTAGTAAGCAAGATTTGAACTTCTATCTCAAAGACTGATAAGATACAAGGATGAAATATTTGGAAACGATATTTAGAGGACTACCAATTCGGAGCCTGTTTGGGTCAAAGTTCAACCACAAGATGGTGCTTGTGAAAAAAAAACAATGTTTTGAGCTTCTGTATCGCCTGAGCCTGATCGAGTAGAAGGTAAGGATCTACGGGAAAGATATTTCGAATGACCAAGAGCAACCTGTCAGCAGCTAGTTTGATTCAAATTCAATCACTAGATGGTACTACAGTAACAATCATTTTGAGCTTCTCTATATCAAGATGCTGATCAGGATGAAATCTTCTGGAAACATAGCTAAATAATTAAATGCCACCTGTTCGTATTCGATCGTAATTCAACCACTAGATGGTGCTGGGGAAAAATCATTTTTTTAAACTTCTGTATCCCCTGAACCTGATCGGGTAGATCAAGGACTAGCAGCTATTCAAAGTTCAACAACTAGATGGTGCTATGGGAAAAATGTGAGCTGCTGTGTTCCTGATCCGATTAGCAGAAGGTCTTGGAAAATTATCTGCTGGCAGCTAGTTTGATTCGAAATGCAACCACTAGATGGAGCTATTAATGAGTAAGTATTCTTTGAACTTCTCTATCTCAAGCAGAGATGATGAGCTATAAGGATGAAATCTTCAGGAAAAGCTGACAGCCAGTAAGGATCAAAAAACAACCACTAGATGGTGCTAGTAAAAATAAAAACAACTTTTTGAACTTCTGTAACCTCTGAACCTGAGCAGGTAGGCGGTAAAGAGAATAAGGGAAAGTTGTTTTGATTATCAAGGACTAGTTGTTAGCAGCTAGTTTGAATCGAAATTCAATCACTAGAGGGTGCTACCAGTAATAAAACATTTTTTTAAACTTCTCTATATCAAATTTCTCTGGAAAAATAGTTTGAAGATTAAGAGCTACTTATTCGTAGCCCCTTGGTATCGGAATTCAACCACTAGATTGTCCTAAAGCTCGAATCAAAGTGAATCTGGACGCACAGTTTAACACAGTTTGAGGTGTTGAGGTACGTGATAGGCAACCCAGGTGTCTCAGGTGTTTCCACCGTGCGTAACATCCTTTCAAGAGAAGGATATAAGGCCTTTTGTGCCAGTAAACATACAAATCGCTCCCTGAAACAAAATTTAGAGGCCAAAAAGCGAGCACGATTACTACACGAACGAGTTTTGACGAAATTTGATAGCTGTATTTTAATGGATGATGAAACATATGTCAAAATGGATTATAAACAAATCCCCGGACAAAAATTTCACCTGGCAACTGGTCGTGGGGGTCTCCCTTCTAGGTATAAATTTGTTTTTTTTTTCTGATAAGTTTACTCGGAAAAAAATGATTTGGCCAGGAATCTGCAGTCTGTGGCCTTAAAACCAACTTTTTTATCAAATCTCACATAATGACGTTGAAGGCTTACATTAAAGAGTGTCTGAAAAAGCGGATTTTACGCTTCATTCGGCAACATAAGACCAACGTTATGTTTTGGCCGGATCTATCCAGCTGCCACTACTCTAAGGAGGCACTAGAACGGCATGCTGCAAACAATGTTGATTTCTACGCCAAAGAGATTCATCGTCCGAATTGCCCTGAGTTCAGTCCGATCGAAAAATATTGGGCAATTGTCAAGCGAAAACTTCAAGGATGAGGTAAAGAAATGACAACAAATGCGTTTAAAGTATAATAAATTCGCCGGTACAATGTCACCAGCGATTGTGCAGATCATGACGGCATTGATCACAAGTAAAGTGCGACAGTTCGTTCGAAACGGTTAAATTTGATAACTTGTTTTGTAACGTTTGAAATCTGAATAAATACCCTTTTGTTTGACGTTTTAATCAACTGTGTATGTTGTTTAATTGTTAAGTTATGATCACTTGAATGCGTCCAAATATACTTTGAATCGGACTTTAGAACACATTTTTTCTGAACTTCTGTATCTTCTGAACCTGAACAGGTTGACAGTTCAAATCGTGGTGAAAATTATTTATCAAGGACTCTCTTTTAGCAGCTACTTTAATTCAACCACTAGATGTTTATACAAGTAAGCAAGTTTTTTTTTAATTCTCTATCTCATCAAGCTGATGAGCTATAAGGTTGAAATCTTAAGGCAAAATATATGAACGATTAAGTACTAATTGTTTATACCCTAGAAGCACACTTGTTACAAATAAGTTGCGGTGACTGATTTGTAACTCAATAAGGTCACAATCAAGTTGCTGCATCAACTGCTCGCGATCAAAAATAGGGAAAAGTTAATTAATTTTTACGTATAAAATAAGTTGTTTTGTATAGTATTTCGTAGTATTTCTTAAATTTGCATTAAAATATCTTAAATATGAAAGGTCAACCGTAAAAATTGGTACAGCGGCTCAGATGTTCTGAAGTTTTGAAAATAACAATATTTTTCGAACTACCCACATGGAAATGGTCACTCTATAGGCGGAATAAAAAACAAGAGAGACATATTTTTCGATGAAGAACTTTTCCCATTCTGGTATCTAATCGTGTCTAATTCCTTTTTTGGGTGAATCTTGACAATTGTCGAGCCTGCCCGATCAGAATCCACGTCCAATAACGCGAGTTTTTCCAGAAATCTACTACCACTGGCGTTGCTTGACGTAATCTAAAGGGTGTCCACGATGAAATTGCCACACACAAAATTGATTCGCAAAATTCGAGTTTTCATCCGATTGCCATCAAATTTTCAGGGATTGAGAAATAACTATTAAACTTGATTTTACCATTTTACTCGAATTTTATTTACAGTCCATACGCAAATGCCCGCACCTTGGCCTTAACCCCGGCCATAAGATTCTGCACAACCTGTGAATCAACCGTTTTTTGTATGTAAACCCATACTTTCTTCAGTTCCTCGACTGTCTTCACTACCTTAGGTCGTTTAAGAAGGTGCTGCTTCATAATCGCCCAGTACTTCTCGATGGGGCGGAGCTCCGGAGTGTTGGGAAGGTTGAACATTTTCGGCACGAAATTGACCTTATTGTCCGCATACCACTTCAGCACGTCCTTGGAGTAGTGGCATGAGGCCAAATCCGGCCAGAAGATTGTTGGGACGTTGTGGGCCTTCAGGAGAGGAAGCAGCCGCTTCTGGAGGCACTCCTTTATGTACACCTGTCCGTTCATCGTGTCCTGGGTCACGAAAGGTGCACTCCGCTTCCTGCACGTGGTAGATGGCTTGCCAAACCAGGAATTTCTTCGCAAATTTGGACATCTTCTGAGTGCGGACATGCTCCGGAACGCTGAACTTATCCTTGGCCGTGAAAAACAGGTTGCCGGGGATCTGTTTGAAGTCGGCCTTCACATATGTTTCGTCGTCCATGATGCAGCATTCAACTTTCGTCAGCATATTGAGGTACAACTTCCTGGCACGGGTTTTGGCGGACTTGTTCTGCTTCTCGTCGCGATTAGGGGCCTTTTGTACCTTGAATGTTCGAAGCCCAGCCTTAGTTTTGGCCTTAGTTCTAAGAAGGTGCAGCTTCTTAGCCACATCCCGAACGGAGGCGTTCGTATTTCGGTTGAAGGCCCCAACTACGCGGTTGTGATTTTTGGTGTTGTACGGAATACTTTTTCCCTCACTTCTGGGCTTCCGATCGGTGGTCAACCGTTCCTCGAACCGCTTCTAATCACTCGCGACACCGTGGAATTCGCAATTCGCAACGTTTTAGCGATGGAACGATGCGAGAGATCCTTGTTCTCGTGATGAATGCGCAAGATTATATCACGCACGAGCTGTTCATTCGACTCCATTTCCGCGAGTTTAAATGTAGTAAATAATGCACTCTGAACTAAATCCACCCAAATTTTCATTAAATTCTACCCAACGGTTAAAAAGTTAGAGCAATTTCAGAGTGTGGCAATTTCATCGTGGACACCCTTTACTATCGACGCCTTCGATCGTCTGCTCAACATGTTCACGCATCCAGTTGTGACAATCCAACGATGCCCAAATTAAGCTGGAGCTGGCCATACGTGTCTTTCAGATCTTATCGTGCCTAAGTTTGGCCTGGAACTTGACGATCCCATCAAGAAATTATTTGAGTTCAACGCTTCAACCTCGGTGGCATCGGGCGGCAGGTAGCTCAGAGGCCTTGCATTCACAAAACTTCCAACGTTTACATACACTCGTCGTCAGCTTATTACCTGATTAGCGCACTTAAAAAGATTCGCGCTGATGAAAACCGCGTTAATGGAAATCCATAACATATGGGGTTTGAACCTAATAAGCTTCTCTCCTCGAGACAAATAGAAAGTTATTTCCTTCAGCGAAATTGTTCCATACATCGAGACGTTGCAGTTTATTGATAGCAGTACCAAGTTATCTCACTACGCTTAGTGCATATGAACTTTTTGTATAAGCAAATGTTCCAACCGAAAGGCATTGAGCATCTTTTTTGAAAATGTTAACTAGCTAGATCTCAGGATCCCGAGATCCAGCTTAAACAGAGCGTTTATATGCTCACTTATAGACTAGAACTTAACGGTCCATTTTCCGAATGGCCTTGTTCACTCGTGCGACTTTTTCCAAACGCAACTGACCAGGGTCTCGAAATCCAGCTTATACAGGAAGTTCATATGTACGCTAGTGTCACGTTGTTAAATAGTTCTGAACTAAACGGCCTACCATGCGAAAGCACTAGTTACCTCGAGCTTCTGTTTCGAAAACGACAACTTGCTATATATCCAGGATTTCGAGATCTGTAGTACTATGGTTCCTGTTTGGGGTATGGCGCTGGAAACCATGCGAAATTGACATCATCTAGAGCAGTATGCGTTATTGCCAGGGTTATCCCCATCTGAATCGCCCTGGTGAGTGCTGTCAGGGAAGAGACACCAGGCACGTTAGAAAGAAAGTGAGAATTGAATCGCCAGCGTTGGGAAAATGGAAGATGGACTCACCGACTCATCTCAAACCTGTCAACGTGGATGCTCGTGAATGGTCGTCGGGGTGCCTGCGAACTGGATGTCATCTTCCAACGGAATCGCTGACCGACCTCAGCACTGACCAGCAAATTTTTCTTCTAATTTCTAGTAACGAATTAACGGTTTCGGGAGAGCTTCCGTAGTAGGGGAAGTTCTCTGTCGGAGTAGGCTAGATGCATCGCCGAGGGCTTGTTCGAGTCGGCGAGGTACCTGTGAACTGGAGGTCTCTTTCCACCGGACTCGCAGGACCGACCTCCACACCCACCCGGGTAGCATCGGTCCCGGAATATCTTCCACTGCCGGGGAGCTTTTCGTCGGAGTAGTATAGATCCACCGCCGGGGACTATTCCGAGTAGTTCGTTTCGGGGAGATACTGTTTGGTTGGTTAGCTCTTCGCTGGAGTAGGCTAGTTCTATCATCAGGAATGCAAAAGTAGTTTTGACCATGACAAACCGCCGGATTTAGCGCCGGGACGTTTGCAAACCGGAATTGCAGAACTGACCTCGGCATTCAACGGGTATGTCCAAAAAAGAAGACGAACAGCAGTAGAAGCTATGCCGCACAGTCAGTGTTAGCATGAGACACTGAAATGAGTCACTGAACAGAATTCAGAAGAGAGTTCTGAACGATTACTTTCAGAACAGGGCGCTGATCTACGAAACCACAGTGGGGCGGAAATCGGTGAACATCACGGCGGGAGTTCCACAAGGTTCCATCCTTGGTCCAACACTTTGGAACGGGATGTAGAACGGAGTGCTGAGGTTGAAACTTCCCAAAGGCGTAGTGATCGATGGTATTGTCAGTGACAGGAGAAACATTGGAAAAAGTGGAAACGCTGGCACAGTGTACGATGACCAAGTGCAGGCCTCTGTGTTGGGTTAGACCATAAAGATTTCTCTAAACCTTGAGAAAAACACACACACACAGTCCTAAGCTGCTTGCAAGCATTATTAAAAAAATGTTCTGTCTTCCTAAAGCCAAAATCAAACATTCTGAGAGACACTAACAGTATCCTTACAGTTGATTTAAATCGGATCCAAATTAGCCCTCGGTATTTATTCAATGATTTTGGCTCCCCAACCAAAACCCACCCTCACACATTGTGAGTGGCATCAACGGCATCCTTACTGTAGATCGGTCCAAATCACCACACATGTGATTCCAAAACTTTTCAACCAACCAACCTTCTTTTTCTGGCTATTTAATTTCTAAACAATGCATCCAAACTCCCTGAAATCCCAAGCTATAGCAACGACTGCCAGCTGGGCGAGGCAACTGACAGAAACATGGAAATACAATCAAATCTAAAACTGCACCAAGTGGGAAATTCCGTCGCTCTACCGTCAGTCAGATAAACCCCAGCAGAACAGAACGAAATTGTACAGACCGGGAATGATGGTAGGTGGCCAGAAGTGCATCTCGTTGCAGAGAGACAAACACAAATTGTAATCTCGTTATGAGGACGTCCCCCGCCCCCCTCCGCACAGAAGTGGCAACCCCAACAACATATGCAACACAACCACTCGAAACCAGCCCCAGTTAGAAAACGAAACGTTGGGGGATGAGGCAATGATGCAATTGTAGACTCACGTTGTTCCATTCACCCACTTAGGATCGCTTTTGTGCTGCATTCCGATGCAACGTAAATGTTCCATCAAATTGGATTTGCATCCCGCAAATGATCCAACTGGGAGCTTCACACCATTCGTTCGTTCGTTCGTTCCTAGCCGACCTGGAACTAAATCGCTTAGAACGGCGAGGGGGGGTCGAATTAAACTTGAAGCAAATCGAATTTGCGATTTTAAACCGCCACTTGAGAGGAACCACACCCATCAGCCGCGGAAGAAGAAGAAGAAGCCGCGGAGGTGGCAAAACAATTGATCTCTTTGTTTTCCCGTTGACTAAGACAATGGGAAGGGCGAAGAATAATGGCAAGTTCAAGAAGTTTCAAGTGCTGGGAGTACAATTACACTTTCTATTCCCGGCCAGGCCCGAGGGGTGGTCGAGAGAGTAGTAGTTTCAGTTCAGCAGCTCGGAGCTCTTTGAAGATGGCGTTTCTGGGAAACCACCTTCTCCTTTCGGATCCTGCTGCGGTGTTTAATTACAAAGCGAACGCGGGGGCGAGTCAAGGACCAGCCAGAGAGCGCGCGATTGTTCGAGTGTAGTAGGTAGAAGTGTTCCGGAGTGGAGTGCAGTGAGAGTCGATACAACGCTTGATTCCACTTGGCAGAGGTATCATTAAGGCGGTGCGATTGGTATCAATGCTCGGGGGGTTAGGATAAATAGGATTTAGTTGAAGACCGGGTTAGCACAAGGTCTAAATTAAGCACGATGATGTGTTTGAAGTTTCCGAAAATAGTCTCCAAACCACAAATAATTTTTGAGTAAAAGGCTTTCGAAGGCACCATTCTGAGGAAAAATTGTAAAATTGATTCAAGAATGCCGAACTGACTATAATGAATTCAGTCTGAACAAAAAAACACTCTAAAACGGTCCGCATAACAACGGTAACAAGACTGGGTCTGAAGAACCTGCCAATTGAGAAATCCCAAATAATTAGAAAACGTATCAAATAAACCACAAACAGCCTAGAAATAAACAAAAGGAAATAAAAGTACAAAAACTTGAAAGAAATCACAAAAATCAGAAAAATTTTAGAAGACTTTTAGAATGCTCATAGAACTACTGAAAAAAAATCAAGTAGAACTGAAAAAACCGGGAATTACTTTTAAAAAAAAAGTTCCGAAACTGTTTGAGAAACTATGAAAACTTCTAAAAAGTTCCTAGAAAACTAACATATTTCAGGTACTTCTGACAGATTCCAAGAAGATCTATGAAATTCCAAAAGCAGCTGATAAAAGTTAAAAAAAAACCTCTGATAAGCTTCTGAAAAGTTTTGAAAACTTATGACATGTTTCGATAGCTTCTGAGAATTGACAAAAAAAAAACTTGTATGACTTCGAAAAACAAGTTATGTTTCATAAATTTAACATAAACATAAAAACCTATGAAAACAATGAAATAAAAAAAAAATCTAAAATCATTTAAAAAGTTCTAAAAATTTCTGAAAAAATATAACAAATGTTAAGAACTCGGGGGGATCAGTTAGGATAAATGGGATTTAGTTGAAGACCGGGTTAGCATAAGGTCCAAATTAAGCACGATGATATGTTTGAAGTTTTCGAAAATAGTCTATAAACCACAAATAATTTTTGAGTGAATGGCTTTCGAAGGCGCTGTTCTGAGGAAAAATTGTAAAATTGTTCCAAGAATGTCGAACTTACTATAATGAATTCACTCTGAAAAAAAAACACTCTGAACAAATACGCATAACAACGGTTACAAGGATGGGTCCAAAATAGTCAGAAAAACCTGCCAATTGAGAAATCCCAAATAATTAGAAAACGTATCAAATAAACCACAAAAAGCCTAGAAATAAACAAAAGAAAATATAAGTACAAAAACTTGAAAGATATCACAAAAATCAGAAAATTTTAGAAAACTTTTAGAATGCTCATAGAACTACTGAAAAAAATTCAAGTATAACTGAAAAAACCGAGAATTACTTAAAAAAAAATAAAAATAATTGCATAAGTTCCGAAACTGTTTGAGAAACTATGAAAACTTCTAAAAAGTTCCTGGAAAAATAACATATTTCAGGTACTTCTGACAGATTCCAAGAAGATCTATGAAGTTCCAAAAACAGCTGATAAAAATTAAAAAAAAACTCTGATAAACTTCTGAAAAGCTTTGAGAACTTATGACATGTTTCGATAGCTTCTGAAAATTGACAAAAAAAAATTTATGAGTTCGAAAAACAAGTTATGTTTTATGAATTTAACATAAACATAAAAACCTATGAAAACAATGAAATAAAAAAAAATCTAAAACAATTAAAAAGGTCTAAAAATTGCTGAAAAAATATAACAAATTTTAAGAACTCGGGGGGGGGGGGGCAAGGATAAATGGGATTTAGTTGAAGACTGGGTTAGCACAAGGTCTAAATTAAGCACAATGATGTGCTTGAAGTTTTCGGAAATAGTCTTCAAACCCCAAATAATTTTTGAGTGAAAGGCTTTCGAAGGCACTATTCTGAGGTAAAATTGTAAAATTGATTCAAGAATGTCGAACTTACTATAATGAATTCACTCTGAAAAAAAAACACTCTGAACAAATACGCATAACAAGACTGGGTCAGAAGAATCTGCCAATTGAGAAATCCCAAATAATTAGAAAACGTATCAAAGAAACCACAAACAGCCTAGAAATAAACAAAAGGAAATAAAAGTACAAAAACTTGAAAGAAATCACAAATATCAGAAAAAATTTAGAAGACTTTTAGAATGCTCATAGAACTACTGAAAAAATTCAGGTATAACTGAAAAAACCGAGAATTACTTTAAAAATAACAATAATTGCATAAGTTACAAAACTGTTTGAGAAACTATGAAAACTTCTAAAAAGTTCCTAGAAAAATTACATATTTCAGCTACTTCTGACAGATTCCAAGAAGATCTATGAAGTTCCAAAAACAGCTGATAAAAATTTAAAAAAAAACCTCTAATAAGCTTCTGAAAAGTTTTGAGAACTTATGACATGTTTCGATAGCTTCTGAAAATTGACAAAAAAAAAAATTATTACTTCGAAAAACAAGTTATGTTTCATAAATTTAACATAAACATGAAAACCTATGAAAACATTGAAATAAAAACAGTTTCTGAAGTTCCACAATCACCTCAGGTGTTCCAAAAATACCAGACTTTCGAGATATGAAGGATCCAACTATTATTGAGGTATTTCAATATTTTTAAGGAGATTCAGCATAATTCTCAAGACATTCGTCAACTAATGAAAATCATCGGAAGTTCCATAAAAATTCTGAAAAATTCATAAAAAATTCTGAAAAATTCTGAAAAGTTCCATAAAAATTCTGAAACATTCTAAGAAACTCCAAAATTCGGAAAGAGCATTTGAGAAAATACAAACATTCCGTCAAAGAAATTTAAAAACTTCAGAAAAAATCCAAAAATTCTTTAAAAAAAAAGGTTGGCTTCCGAGAAAAGCCGAGAATTGAGGCATACATTTAACATAAACATAAAAACCTATGAAAACAATGAAATAAAAACAGTTTCTGAAGTTCCACAATCACCTCAGGTGTTCCAAAAATACCAGACTTTCGAGATATGAAGGATCCAACTATTATTGAGGTATTTCAATATTTTTAAGGAGATTCAGCATAATTCTCAAGACATTTGTCAACTAATGAAAATTATCAGAAGTTCAGTAAAAATTCTAAAAAATTCTAAGAAACTCCAAAATCCGGAGAGAGCATTTGAGAAAATACAAACATTCCGTTGAAAAAAATTTAAAAACTTCAGAAAAATTCCAAAAATTCTCAAAAAAAAAAGGTTGGCTCCCGAGAAAAGCCGAAAATTAAGGATTCCAAAAAACGGAGGAAATTTTGGGCTATTTCAAGAAATTCTGAGAAGATCAAAAACATTCCTTGAAATTATAAACTATTTTGAGGATCTGAGTAATTCTGCAAGCTTTTGAAAACTATTCAAATATTATGAGAAGTTTCAAAAGTTTTAAAAGTTCATAATAGACTATTCATAAACCACGTAAACCCTTTTTGAAAATCTCAGACCTCCTCGAAGACTTTTCTCATACATAATTTTTTAAACTTTGTATGGAGCGTAGACATTGATCAAACCCTCCTCCCCTGACAAAGTCTACGTAGTTTATGGCCCCTATTATATCCGGAGGAATTCCTGTTGCTGGAAAAAAGGAATTACCAAAAGTTTCCAAACTGGTCCGAAAGCCTCTGAAAAGTTCTAGAAACTCATTCAAATTGCTAAAAATCAAAAATGTCTTGATTTAGTAACAGATTGCTCAAAACATAACACAGAAAACTTCGAAAAGTTGAAGAAAAAAAATCTTTAAAAGGATCTGAAAAAATCCTGCAAACCTGTAATAAATTCCAAAAAGTTTCGAGAGAACTTTCGAGAAAGTCGAATCTATGGAGAGTTCCAAAAGAATACTGAATAATACACGCATTTCCTTGAACTTAAAAAACAAAACCCACAACCGCTAGCAAAACGTTCTAAAACTGCTGAACAACTTTTTGAAAAGATTTGTAAAAATCTGCAGAAAATTCTAGAAATTCTGAAAAATTCTAACTATTTTTTGAATAGTTCAATGAATAACACTATAAAAAAACTAATAATAAATACACGAATCGCAAATCAATTCTCAAAATTCCAAAAACTCTGAAAAGCTTCAAAACGCTCTAGAAACATATGAGAAGCCTCGAAAACAGCAATTATGGATTCTTAGGATATTCCGAAATAAAACTGCGAAAAATCACAACAATTGAAGACTTTTAAAATTAACATAAAATAAATAACTTTTTTTTTACTTTTTCTAAAATTACAAAAAATCAGAAAAAC
This sequence comes from Aedes japonicus, assembly GCA_034211315.2. Classification (NCBI taxonomy): domain Eukaryota; kingdom Metazoa; phylum Arthropoda; class Insecta; order Diptera; family Culicidae; genus Aedes; species Aedes japonicus. Next base: position 91,499 of record JASCZW010001833.1, on the reverse strand, counting down.
TCCAAAAGCGCTTTTAAAAAATTCCTCAAAACATTTAAAGTACAGCTGAAAAGATCAGGAGATTCATTTCCAAAATCATTTAAAAACGTTCTAGAAATTCCTGAAAAAAAAAATATACTTTTGAAAACTTTGAGGTCTCTTAGAGATTTTGAGAACATCTTAAAAGAACTAAACACATCTGTTAAAAATAAGAATCTTTATAAAACATCTGCGTAGGTCCAAAAAATTTAGAAACATATGAAAAGTAGTAAATCGTCTGAAAAATATTTAAACTTTTGAGAACATTTGCAAGTTTCAAAGAATCTAAGAAGTTTCAAGATATTTTAAAGGATTCAAAAAATTCAAGAAACTTCTATGTCATTACCCAAGCTTGAAATTCTAGAAAAATAAATATTTTGAGGCATACTTGGAAGATTTAAAGAAACTTCTTATGTATAAAATGGAGCTTGGTTCTTGTGTGCCTGTCTGTCTGTCTGTCTGAACCTTATAGACTTGAAAAACTACTGAACCGATCAAGTGAAATTTTGTATGCAGGAATTTTTAGCCGAGGAAGGTTCTTATGATAGTGAGAGACCCTCCCATCTCTGGTAGGAAAAGGGGAAGGCCTGCATACAAATGAAACACTAATTTCTCATATGTTAACTCCAGAACTAATCAAGCAAAAGAAACCAAATTTAACATGTGTGAGATTTTGAAGGCAAGAAAGGTTTCTATTGTAGTTTGAGAATCCACCCATTCTTAGGGGATGGGGGGGGGCCTGCACCATACAAATAAACCTGGCTATTCTGCATAACTCGGGAACTAATCAAGCAAACGGAACGGAACGGTGAGTTTTTGGCCAACAATGTTTCTATGTTATTTGAGACCCCTCCCATCCTGAAGGCTGGGAGGGGCTTCGATACAAATCAAATACAATATTCGGCATGACTGGAGAACTAATCAAGCAAATGGAACCAAATTTGTCATATGGAGAAGTGAAGATAAATACTGTTTTAATGATGATTTGAGACCCTCCTCTTCTGAAGAGGAAGAGGGGATCCCATACAAATAAAACACAACTGTATAGAATTCGAGAAACGTTTCACGAAAAAATCAAAAATCGGACCGAGAATCGGACCTATCCACCTTCAATATAGTGTATATCCTTTGTAGTTCCACCTCAACCAACAGAGCTAATGAAGGCCAATGGGGGAAATTTTGAGTACATTTGAGAAATTCAATGAGTTATGTTTCATAAATTTAACATAAACATAAAAACCTATGAAAACAATGAAATAAAAACAGTTTCTGAAGTTCCATCATCTAAGGTGTTAGAAAAATTACAGACATTCGAGATATGAAGGATCCAACTATTATTGCGATATTTTAATGTTCTTAGGGAGATTCGGAAAAATTCTCAAGACATTTGTCAACTAATGAGTTATCAAGTTCCTGAAAGGTCTAAATCTAAAATTTGGGAAAAGCATTGAGGGATACAAACATTATGTGAAAATCAAGAAATTTCAAAAATTTCAGAAAAACTCCCAAAATTCTCGAAAAGAAGAGCCGAAAAGGATTCCAAAAATTGCGGAAATTTTAGAAAAACAAATCTGAGAAGACCACATACATTCCTAGAAATTATAAACAGTTTTGAGGAGCTGTGCAATTCTGCAAACGTTTGAAAAATTCCAACTATTATGAGAAGTTTCAAAAGTTTAAAAAAGTTCATTAAGGACTGTTCATAAACCACGGATGATCTCAGACCCCCACCCCTTCCTCCTCGTAGACTTTTATCCATACATAGTTTTGAGATCTTGTATGGAGCGTAGACTTTGGTCAAACCCCTCCCTCAAGAAAAGTCTTCGTGGTTTATGGATAGCCCCTAATATATAGGAGGAAATCCTGCTGCTTAAAAAAACGAACTACAAAAAGTTTCCAAACTAGTACGAAAGGCTCTGAAATGTTCTAGAAATTTATTTACATTGCAGAAAAATCAAGAAATTATTAAAGTTTAGCAACAGATTGCTTCAAAAAATAACACAGAAGGTTGAGAACGTCAGACAAATTCTACCCCAGTATATGGATGATTCAACGGATCAAAGCTCGGAACTCACTGAAAACGGATAAGAGGCAGAAGGTGTCGAAAAAGTCCCTGGAGCTGCAAGCTCGAGTCAAAACAAGAGCGTGGAAACTGCATATTCAGATTATGGAGAACTAAGACAGATGCATCCTGATCGACGATGAAACCTACGACACAAAAGATTCACGAGCGCTGCCCGGAGAACTTTGGAAAATTTGGAAACAAAATCTTTAAAAAGATCTGAAAAAATCTGCAAACCTGGAATAAATTCCGAAGATTTCCAAGAAATACTGAAAAATACACGGAAATACAATTCCAAAAAGTTCTAAACAAAACCAAAAAATCTTTAAAAAGTTTGTACACGTTCTAAAAACTGCTGAAATTTTTTTGAAAGATTTGGAAAAATTATGAAAACATTCTAGAAATTTTGAAAAATTCAGAATATTTTTAGAAAAGTTGAAAGAATAACACCATTAAAAAATACTAACAAATACACGAATTGCCAATAAATTCTTAAACAATTCGAAAGATCTCTAAATAGCTTCAAAACGCTCTAGAAACATATGAGCAGTCTCAAAACAGCATTTTTTTATGGATTCTTATGATATTCATAATCAGTGAAGAATCAGTGGCTTGTGAGAAGTTTTATGATTTTTAAGAGGTTCGGAGATCAATTGACGTCTTTTAAAATTAATATAAATAAATACTGGATTTTTTTTAAAATTTCTTAGTATTAAGAAAATTTTACAACTTTCAAAACCAGGCCATAAATATTTTAAACATGCTAAGGACTTTTTAAACAACATCTGAAAAGCTCTTAATAACTATGAAAATTTATTTATATTCCAAAAAATTTATGAAATTTTTTAAAAATACTCTTAATAAATTTTTAAAACTGACAATTTTTTTAAAGTCCCGAGATAGTCCAAAACCGTCCCCAAACTTAAAATAGAAGGATCAAGAAAAGTTCCGGTAGCATGAGCATGAACATCGGCACGATTAACCGCCCGAGTTTGCTACTCCGTTATTGCCAGATCAGCTGCCATTACACAGAGAACCAACAGATGATGCTTCAGACTAGCATACATCCTCAATGCGTAAAAACTGGTTATCCCAAACTAAGACATCTGCGCCGGCCTCGTCCGAAAGCAGGTCACGTACGGAATGGGTAGGAATATGTTGACGAGATACTCGCGTTGAAGGAAGCCGAGAAATCCTCTGCACTTCCACGAGAAATCACTGGTATGTTGGATAAAATGGTTGGCTTTGCAGCGGGATCCGTTTTGGTAATCGGTATGCTTAATTTACTGACGGCGGCAGCGAATAATTTATTTAACTATTCTCCCGGTTAACTCTCTGTACAGAGATGCACATTAAAGTTATTCAAATTTTGGAACCGATTTAAAACAACAGTAAGGATGCTGTTGGGACCACTCGATATGTTAAAATATCGACATTAAAGACCGACAAAAATGAATATTAGAGATGCTGTTTGGGCCACACACATGTGCAGGTGGTTAAAAAAAATAATATCAGACACACTCTGTGTTAACAGTTAACATCGAGAAGCAGATCAAAAGTTGTTAAAAGTAGTAACTTTGAACCGAGCCTTTTGAAGAAATATTTCGGTAGCACATGAGAAACTGAATGCTCCGAATATCAATAATATTTAATAATATTAATAATATTGAAAAGCTAAAACAGCTCTTCGAAAAATCTAATGAACACATTTTTGAGGCATCAACTACCGTCAAGAAATTTTAATGGTTTCTAAAGGTTGCAGAAACTTTTAAAACATTCCTCGAATTCCTGCAAAAAAATATATATTTTGAGATCGCTTGAAATGTTCTTTGAAAATCTAACAACAATTGACAAGGTAATTCCAAGTAATTCTGAGCGAGTTCCAAGAACTATTAAATGGTTCCTTGAACTTTTGAGATATTCGATTACATCTGAGAAGGACCTTTAATTACTGAAATAATAATAACTTGGAAAACATATGATTTTTTTTTAAAGAAATACTTCGAAATTTTTAGAGGTTTTATATTTGTTAAGAACATTTGACAAGTAGAATAGAATCTAAACTGTTCGAAGAAAAAAAAAATCTGTGTTATTAGTATATCTAGAAATAATCCAAAAACTTCTAAACATGTTCCGAAAATTTTCAAAAATTTACGAAAACTTCTGAAAAGTTACAAAACATTTCAACAAGTAGTATCCAACAGTATCCAAAAACATCTAAAAAGATACTTAAACATCTGCTGAAAAAAAAAGACGTCTAGGAAACAAAAGATAATTTCCAAAAAAAATTTGAGATACTATTCTTAGATATATCAGAAGAAATGGTTTGGAAAACTCAAAGATATTAATGCATAATAAAAATATTCATAAAAAATAACTGAAATTTTCAATAAATTATGAGCACATCTGAGAAGTTCCAAGAAATACTGAAAAATATATGACCTTCGAAAATCTTGTCAAAATTTACAGGAACCTCTGAAAGAGCCCCGAAAATTTCTTAGAAGATCTTGAACATCTGAGTGGTCCGAAAATTTTGAAATTGATCAGATTTTATAGACATCTGAAACAAATTGAGATTTTGGTTGAAGAAAAATTCTTAGTCATTAAAAATTGCATGAAGTTTTTAAAAGTTTAAGATATTCTTGATTTGAAATCATATACATATGTTGGACACTTTACAGAGAACATCTAAAAAGGTCAAAAAGGTCATTTGACAAACATAGACTACAGCTCTATCTCTGCTGAAAGAGAAACTGCGCAATGAGAAATTTTGCCGAAGATGGCAACTCTTTAGAGCTTCATTTGATAGAGATAGACTGCAGCGCCATCTCTGCAGCAAGATTATGAACTAGTATGACGTTTTCAATAGACGGCAAATTACAGTTTTAAATACTTAACAGAAAACGGAAACTCTCTAGAGCTTCATTAGCAATAAAAGACTGCGGCACCATCTCTGCGGCAAGATCTGGAACTAATATGATAATCTCGCAGACGAATGAGAATGCCGAAAACAAATCGTGTAATTAAGAAAACGTGTATAAAAATACCTTAGCGTATTTTTAGGAAGTTAAAGGATTTTTTTCAGCTTATTTGATATTTTTGTAACTAAACAAATTCAGAAAACTTCTGCGATATTCTGTAAAATTCAATTTAGAAAAAAAAAACAACTGAAAATAGTTAACGAAGAAGCAAAAACTCATAAAACAGCCGAGAATTTTCAAAAACTTCCGAAACGTTTCAAATACTTTTGGCAAATTTTGAAGGCTTTCAAGGCTTTCAAGAACATCGAAGAAGATCCAAAAAAGGCTGACAAAAATTGAGAATCTTTTATAAAACCACTCAGATAGGCCGAAATTTTTTGAAAAGTTAAGATAACCGATATATAAACGACTTTCAAACGATATCAAAAGGCATCATAGCTGATTTGAAAAATGTTGAAACATTCAATAGATTATTCAGAGTTGTTCTGAAATGTTCAAAGAATTTCCCAGATGTTCTGTAACCTGCTGAGAACTTTTCTGAGAAGTTTAGAGAGCTAAAAACATGTTTTGAGGGTTTCGGGAAGTTCTGTGAAATTTTAAGAACTTTTGAAAAATATGTTTGGTAGTGTTTAACATGTTTCAAAAAATCATGCAAGTTCCGAAAATTCTTAAAATCAGAAATATTCTGAGGACAAAAACCAACAAAAACGAAAAACTAACTGAAAAATTGCTGAAGAAGTGGCAAAAACGTCTTAAGAATTTTAGGAGTTCTTGAAACATACCGGAAGCTTTTCCGGAAAATTCCTCGAAACTGCTGAAAAGTTTGAAAACCTTTCGAAAAGTTTCCTACTTTTCGAAAGGTTTTCAAATTTTTCAGGCTAGAAAATTTTGGAGGCTAATGAAAAATGCCCTTCATTTTTTCCAAAAAATAAACATCTAAAAAGAACGAAAAATATGGGGTAAACATTAAGAATCATTTTTAAAGCTCTCTGAGATGGACCGAAATTATTTTAAGAAAACTAAAATAATAACGACTTTTAAGCGAAATCATATGTTGAAACATTCAATGAATTCTTCCGAAGTGTTAAGTTTTCATAGGTATCGAACTATTCCAAGAATTTCAAAGATTTCTTTAAAATTCTGAGAACTTTTGAGAAGTTTCGAGAACTCCAAACATGTTTTGGGGATTTCAGAAAAATCAATGAAATTTTAAGAACCTTTGAAGAGTATTTTGGTAGCGTTTAACATGTTTCAAAACACTCAAGAGATACGGAAAAATTCTTAAAGCTTCAGAAAACATTTCAAAAGATCAAAGAAATTTAAAATACTATCAGAAAAATAGCTGGAGAAGTACCAATAACTTTTAAAGAATTTCAAAATATCTTGAAAGGTACCGGAACCTTTCCCAAGAAATTTCTAAAAATGCTGAAATTTTTTAAATCTTTCCGAAATGTTTCAAATACCTTTAAGAGGTTCCAAGAAAATATCCTAAACAAAATAAAAATATTTTTACGAAACGTCTGATACAGCCCAAATTCATTTGATAACTTTCGAAAACTAAGAAATTTGAAGAGTATCATAGATCATTGATAAAATTTTGAAATATTCAGAGATTTTTCCAAAGGTTTTGAGAAATTCTGAGGTCACTTGACAAGTTCCCAAGAATTCCAACGTTTGCGAAGTTCCTTGGAACTTCGAGTTCATCTAAAGTTTCGAGAACTTCACACATGTTTTGAGAATTTGAGAAATTTCTGTGAGATTAAAGGATGTTCCGAAAACTTTGGAAAAAACTTAGAAGATGAGTCCGAAACCTAGGAAAAATTTTCAAGTACCTTGAAATAATGTCGAGGGATTCGAAAAATTTATGAGAGTTTTGAAGAAATCTATAGAATTTTGGAAAATGTCGAGAGCTTCTAAATAAATGTGAGAAGTTTTTATTAGTTACAATTATCTGAGAGTCGTTGCAAGAACGTTGAACTGAAGTTTCAAAAGTCCAAATGTGGTTCCACGAGTTATTGAGAAGCTCAACGAACCATAGAGCATAGTCAGCGGAAAGTCAGATAAATTTTCCAACACAAGGTAAGCAATCAAATGACGACGTTAAAACTTACTAAATATTAAATAGAATACAACGGGGAAAGAGAGGGACCATCAGGGCACCCAAGTGAAACGATTTGGATAGGGAGCATGGCACTGCCTATTGTAAACATTTCGCGGAACGATGGCGGGCTCGATTCTAGTGCTGTGGGCTTTTGGAAGGAGATTCCATTCCCTATATTCGTAGGTTTCGCGTAAATTTCTCTGCTTCTCGGACCTTCAGACAGGAGCTTGATGATCACATACAACAATAGAATCCTGATCAAATCGTTTTGCAGATTGTTCCACTGCTATGGAAAGTTACCTTGCAACACTAGATGGTAGTATTTCACCATCATCATCATCATCATCATCATCATCATCATCATCATCATCATCATCATCATCATCATCATCAACGAACCATAGAGCCACTTTTAGAGTCCTTGAAAATATACTGAATCTAGGTATAGTTTCAAATACTTCTGAAAAGAAAATTTTGATGAAATGCATTTATATTTCGAGGTGATTCTAGAGCTTTGGATACTTCGAGATATTTGCCAGAGCAAAATTAATGTGAGTAGCACTTTTGCATAAAAAAGTAAGAACTTAAGCGCGTTCCGTGGAAGCTTTCCAAGCTCCTTATGGGAACTTTTCCAGCTCCTGATAGGAGTCATACCAGCTTCTGTTCGAAGCTTTTTTAGCTTCTTTTGGAAGCTTTTCCAGTTTCAGATGGAAGCTTTTCCAGCTTCTTATGGAAGCTATGGCTCTCGTGGAAGCATTTCAAGATTCTGTTGGAAGCTTTTCAGGACTCTGATGGAAGCTTTCCAAACTTTTAATAGATGCTTATCGCGATTCTGATGGAAGCTTTTCAAACTTCAAAGAACAGTTTTTATCGCTGTTATTGGAAGTATTTCAGCTTCTGATGGAAACTTTATAGTGAAATTTCAGATGGACTCTTTTCAAGCTTCTGATGGAAGCTTTTCAAGCCGCTGATTGGAGCTCTCCAAGCTTCTGATGGAAGCTTTGCAAGCTTCTGATGGGAATTGCTAAGACTCCGATGGTAGCTTTACAAGCAGACGGAAACTTTTCTTACTTCTGATGGAGGCTATCCCTACTTTTAATGGAAGCTTTTCTAGCTTCTGATGAATTTTCCTCCTGGTTAAAGATTTTCCAGCCTCCTGTGGAGTTTTAACATGTTGTAAGGTTTGTAAATTTCTATTGGAAAGCTTTCCTTGCAAGCTTTTTATGGTTCTGGTGGATATTTTTTGACCTGCTTTTTAAGAAAGCTGACCTCAGTTTGACCTCAGATAGGAGCATTTAACGTTTTTGTTGGATGCTTTTCATGCTAGTTGATGCATTTGGTGGAAATGTTTTTAGCTTCTGAACAAAACGCATTTGCCCAGGCTTCTAGGAGAAAAAACCTTTACAATCTTCTTAAGATACATTTTTTTTAAATTTTGATGGTTGAAAAATTCCATTCTAAGAGAAGCATTCTAACCAAGGAGCTCCTCTAAAGCTTCTCAAGAGTGCCATTCTTCCTTCAAAGGAAACGTTTTAAGTTCTATCAAAAAGCTTTGGAGAGCTTTTGGAGAGCTTTTATCTGTTCTATTGATTTTTTGCAGCCAATTTTAAAAGCGGCTATCAAACTTCACTTCGAATTCCGTGGGAAATTATTCAAGCATCTGAGGAAATGTATTCCAAACACCTTTGAAAGCTTTTCAAGCTTTCCGAGGAACGTTTATCAGGTTTTGATGAAAGTCCTTTCAGTATTATAACTTCTAGAATTTTATAGATTTTCAAGTTTTTGAACAAATCTTCCCTAATTTGTTGGATGTTTCTTTAAGCTAATGATGAAAATTGTTCATATGTTGTTTGAAAGGTTTTTCAGTTTCTTATGAAATTTTATGTAGTTTTTGATGCAATATATTCCAAGCTCCGGTAGAATATTTTCCAAGCTTTTTCAGAATGATTGTTTGGCTTCAGATAGGAGGAGCTTTGAGCGTTTCTACAGAATGCTTTTGGCAACGTTGATGCATTCGGTAGAAATGTGTTAAGCTTCTGAACAAAAGCATCAGTAGAAGCTTTGCAACCTCCCAAAAATCCAATTTTTTCAATAATTTTTTATCAAATTTTTATGGAATATTTCAAGCTTCTAAGCGAAATTTTTCAAACATCTCTGAGGTTTTCTTCTAAAGTGAGCTATCTCTTCCGTCAAAGCTGCTTTTCAAGTTTGTGAAGTTTGCATACTTCTGAGGGAAGCTGTCAACGATTAATGGGAGAATTGAGGAATATTCCAAGGTAATGCTTGTCAATACTCTACGGAAAGGTTAAGGAAAACTTTAAACCAATGGGATGAGAGCTTTATTCACAAACTTTCTTAACGTGTTCTTCTGGGAGGATGCTTTTAACTTTTAAGTTAATCAGTTCTAGCTCTTGTTCTAGCTGAATTTTTTTGTTCAATTTTATGGAGGGAGTTGAAGCTTGAATCATGGGATCTTTCAGATCGAAGTCTGGAAGAATCAGTCCCAGCTCCAGAGTTACTGTGGTATACTTCATCCGTTCGTGCTGAACGTTTTGAGAGGTTAAATGGAACTTGAAAATGTTCAAACTTTTGTGAAATATAATAAGAGATAATTTTTACTCAGGGAAAACTCGAAGGGAGCCTTTTTTCCTGTCTAAGTTGTCCCAGTTTTGTATACGTGGAGGTTCTTAGATTTCTGGCTCATGCATTACAGTTTTATTAGAGAGTTTCTTAGCTCATAGGATTGTTCCAAACAATTTTTTATTGTATTTTTTTTCTCCCAAGAGTCCCAAAGTCCTAAGAGCTTTGGAGAAGCTGTGAGATTTTGGAAGAATTCTTTAAATATTTTGAAACTGTCAATAACTATTAACGAATTCGGAAAAATGATTTCAGTTAGTTAAGTAAGCATTTTAAATAAATAGAGAGGAGTAAAAATATGTTTGGAGAACTCCTGACGAGCAACTTATAATGCGCAGAAATTCTAAGAATTTTCGAGAAATTTTGGAAAAATCTAAGAATTTTAGGAAGTTCCATAAGCTTGGGAAAATGTCAACTACGTTGTATTATAGTCAAGACGAACTGACTAGAATTTTGAAGAAGTGCCACCAAATATTGGTTAAGTTTTTGGAATAAAACAAGGAATTCAAGAACTTCTTAGAACTAACTAGAATGTGGAAAGTTCAACGAAAATCATAGCAGTTTGAAGAACTTCCTTATTCACCCAAAAAATGGAAAGTAATTTTGTAGCCTGTCCACGTTAAATTTCGGACACCACAATAATAGCAGCAAAAAAAATTACTCATAGTTCAAGAAAACCGATTGTTGATTTCACAATAATAGATTTATATCTACATAAAAAACGGTTGACTAAGATGTTAATCCTTCTTTCTGTAAACCCGTATTGAGGTTCCATACGGTATCCTCAGAAACGCCCGCCGTGACGATTTTCCATCTTCTCTTAAAGTCATCGGTACAATTTGCTTCCTTCTTAGTTTCGAAAAGTTTCCGCTAAACTAGAGCCCAGTAATTCTCTATTGGGCGAAGTTCTGGACAGTTTGGTGGATTTTATACGTATTTGACCTCTTGTACCTTATACCATTCCAGGACGCATTTAGCATAGTAACAAGAGGCCAAATTACGCCGAAAACAGAGTTGTGGCTTCTGATAAACGGTAGCAACCGCTTTTGTAGACATTCTTTCTCGTACGCATCTATATTGATAGTGCCGGTATAGACGAAAGTTTTAGATTTTCGACCACAACTACATATGGCCTGCCAAATCAAATATTTCTTCGGGAATTTGGAAATGCTCGGCAACGGCGTTGTTTGCATTGTGGTGTAAGAAGACCTTTCGATTCACAGTCAAGTGCTGGTCAAATGATTTGCAAACACAAAACACGATACTTTTCGTTAGTTTTAGTTCCTTGGCAAGATCTCGAACAGAAAAGTTCGGCGCCATATTACTGAACGTGACAAGAATGTAAACATGTTGTACCACGAAATAAAGTGGAGAGTTTCAGCTGTCATACAAGTGAAACGTTTCAGCAATCAGTGAAATAATTCAAAATCTACACTGAAAGAAAAATGTGTCCGATATTTAACGTGGGCAGGCTTTAGGAATCATGGAGAACTACAATAAGCTCAGGAGAAGTTCTGAACATCTTGGAAGTATTCCAGAATCTAGAAATATTTTCAATTGGTTCGAAATAGTGTCATTTCAAAACTTTTGGAATGTGTAATGATGAGGTCAACGTAGCGAGTGATATTGAAAGAGCTTCAGTCAAAATTGATCATAATCAAGCTGTGGTTAGCAGGTTTAAATTCTGAGTTGAATGACTGAACGAATAATTACTTCTATTTTGTTAAACATACAGCGAAAAAAAAACCGAAACCATTGAACTGAACTGATTTGAGACAAAACCGATATCAACGTTCAGTTTACCCTTCCCTTTCGACGGAAACCCATATCCAATTTACTTATTGTTATCGAAATGACTTCAGCGTGCCCTAGTTCCAACAATAGTGAAATTCTCCGAAGGACCTTCCATTGCGGCCCAACCCGAATGCAGGAAGAAGCCCCCACATCCGAATTGGCTGGTTAAATTTTATTTCTATTTGCTTCCAGCCGACCATGGAAGTGAGCACAAGAAAGTCGGAACTGATTCACCCAGACAGATAGACACCTGACTGCTCCCCGTAGGGGCATTTCCGAACATAGTTCTCCTATTCTACTCTCCGTCTACTTCGATGGACTGCTTTCAGCTTTGGCAAACTTCTACCGACCGAGAGGATGCGAAGCAGTGGGGAGGAAAAAAAGCAACTCTGTGCTTTCGCTTATCTGATGTCAAAACAGAGAAGGATACCGCACCGGAAGGATTCATAAAAAAAAAATCATTCCCGCTAGCGAGCGCTGTACGAACCGAGGGCCAACGGGAAGAAAACCTTTTTCTTTTTTGCTCATGAATATTTTTTGTGTGTAACATCCTGCCGTGGGCGGACTTTCTTGTTTTTATTTTTGTTCTTATTCAATCAATTTTTTTTTTTTTCGTTTGCATCGACTCCGCGCTTCGTAGGTACTTATCCACTTTCTTTGCTTTTGCGAATCGAAGAGTTTGTGTTTTTCAGGTTCAGAGGTCGGCTTTATGGCGGCTATTATAATTTCAATAAAGTTTTGATTTTCTCTTTCCGGTTTGCCAAACGGACGCATATCGAACGGTGGATGTATGTGTGAGTCAATTGCAGACCAATGGGAAGTTTGCTAAAACATTTTTATGGGGACGCACGGTGGATTATTGGAAGCATGATTTGGATAGAAAATTAGATGGTCTGAAATAAAGTTTTCGTTTCTGTGGGAGATTTCTCCTTACAGGGTTTTAAACATCTCTTTACCAATGGTTACATGACCGAATTCTCGCGAATAAATGCAGATCTAGGAAGCAGAAGCTTTAACACAAAAAATGGAAACAAACTGAGAGATGATGCTTGATAAGGTTCACTTATCAAAATTATTTAACGAAAATAAGTTCAAATGACAAGGATTATCAATAGTGACAGTAGACGAAGAGTATCGTTCAACGATAGGAAACCTTGACATTCGCGTCAAAACCAAACCGTAGGCTTCAAACTAATATATGTTTCTTATCCGGAACAAACTCACCATGTTGAGCGCCAGACATTTGTCCAACAAATGTTATCATCCAAATCGATCACGAAGGACATGGTGGGTATTTTCAGAAGCAAAATTTTAATCATTTATCGATGGTTTTACCACAGACAAACATTCAAGTTCGAACAAAAATATTCAAAATTGTTTAATTACAATCTTAAAAACAAGTCTGGTAGCCAGTGAGTGGCTAAAAAATGGAAACTTTGCAAACCATCAACCTAAAATAAGAGGCCAAGAAGAGACCAGATAGAAGCCAAAACAAGACCAAGTGTAAATTTTAACGGGTTCAAAATACACCTATTTTAACTATGAATTCTTTGGAAAGGCAAAAGTGTTGCTGGATGTGTAAAATCAAAAGATATGATTAGGGCCTTATAAAGCATCAGGCATCGCATAAAATCATCAGGGTGGCTTGAGTATTCCCGAGTTCCGTTCCGGGTTAAAAAATACACATTTTCCCAGATTTTTAAATTCAGTGGCGACTACTCCTCTTGTGTACTTCATGCAATGCTCGACCATTCTCTTCTAGAACAAAAACAATATCCAGTGCTGTGTTTTTGAATTATTAGATTCTCAAATCCTAGTCCACCGTCTCGGATTTTGAAAACCAATAAACGTAGTCAAGGACATCCTCTAAAATAGCTGTCTTTTTTTTCCACGTTAAGAAAGAAATATTTTCCAACAGGAACAAACTCACCGAATACAACATTGAATTCGTTCCCGCTTCCACAAGCTTATAAAGTTATCGGCTCAAGCAGGCGTAAGCAGTTTTAACCGTATTGTTTGATGCTTATCATGAATGAATAAACAGTTACCCCTTCTGGTCGGGACATAACATGAACATAACAAAACTATAATAAACCTTGTTACAACTAACTGATTATGATATAAATTTGTTAAAGACGTTTTCATCTGGAAGATCATCTGGAAGAACAAATTAAGATTTAATGCCCCGCTAGGTACAATTTGCGTAAAGAAATAAATTAAGCTGATATGATTTTGCTACATCATAACAAAACTGTTTCAAAGTTTGTTTCGTTTATGTTATATCTATATTACAGTTGGCTATAATTTTGTTACCTCTTCAGGACTTTTTTGACTATCGATTCAAATAACTTAGGAATACAAGATAATATCGCAATTCCACGATAATTTTTTATGTCAGATTTTTTGCCGCATTTAAAAATCGGCATCGGAAAGGATTCCTTCCAAACTGACGGAAGAATACTTGATTCAAGGGATGAATTGAATAGCCAAAACAAAGGTTTTACTAGCTCTTTCGATACTGCTTTTAGAAAAGCTGGCGGCAGACGATCAGGTCCAGCTCCCTTAGAAGCATCCAATGTATTTATTGAAAGTAGAATTTCGTTAAGTGATATGTTATTAACTGTTACATCACTGATTGTTTCAGGAAGGTACGAGAAATACTGATAATCCCGATCATTAACGTCATGAGTAGTGTAAACATCCTGGAAGAAGTCTGCGAATAAGTTGCTGATTTCGTTTGGAGTTTTGCCTGTTTTACTGTCTAACTGCATTTTTGATGGAAAATTATTCGACTGCTGTTTGGTCTTAACGAAACTGAAAAAAGATTTTGGGTCTAACTTTATATTATTTTCTACTTCAATGTTGTAATTCTCATAAGCATTTTTAATTTCTAAGTTCAACTGGTCACATATGGTTAAGTATTTTGTAAGGTTCAAATCATTTTTATCTATTTTATTGGCTTTATGTGCTTTTTGTTTTCGGCTTTTGATTTTTCAGGTTGATTATTTTTCTATTATACCATGCTGGAGCTTTAGATTTGATTGATTTTTTCCTTTGCTTCTTAGGTACTGTCGTCTCTCGTATATTACTTGGTAGAACTTGTTCACAGCTAGCTCTATGTTCAAATTATGAATCACATTTTGCCAATCTAAGGAGCTTCGTTTATTTTTGATAACATCGTATTTTGCATGTTTAAAGTCATAAAATGTTTCGGTTAAATCGCCATCCAACACTGTGGTGTTGTCATGTATAAATATGGAGTATTCAATCGCGGTGTGGAATACCTCATTTTTCCATAAAGGATCGGGTGATTTCGTCACGCAGAAATCATCGGTCATATTAGTAAATAACAAATCTAAAAAACAGTTGTTATGATTTCTTACATGATTTATTTGATTAAGTCCTAACTCTGAACTTTTGTCAAATAGAGTGCGGAGCGTTTCATTATCTCCCAAAATTGGTACCAAAAGAGATTCATTTTCATCATCAACGATAAAATTTGCTGCCCGCTGATTAAATAATGAAGAATGTTTTTGGAGATTCTTAAGGAATGTTTTTAATAGTCCTTAGAATTTGCAGTTTTTGAAGCCCTTCAAAAAAATTTAAAAGCTTTTCAACGATCTTTGGAACATTTATTGGTATTTCGTATATTTTAGAGTTATTGGAACTTCGTGTATTTTTGGTAGTTCTGAAGTCCTGGAAATTGAAAAACTATTCAACATTTCTCTGTTTTTTGGAACTTTTCATAACTTTTCAGAATATATTAAAAGTTTGAAAACTTTCTTAGCATCTTTCAAAATGTTAAAATACCTATCAGAAGATTTAGATAAATCTGAAAAAATCATTACTTTCTAAAGTTTTTAAATTTTTTGGCAAGTTTCTTAAATGTTTACGAACTTTTTTGAGGTTTTCAGAAGTTCATGGAACTTTTTCGAATTTCATGGAAATCCAGAATTTATCAGTAGTTCTTTGAACTGCTCAAAAGCTACCTAAACTTTTCAGAATATCTCGGAACTTCTAACATTTTTTTTTAGGTTTTAGCAGAAATGTTGCAGAGTTTCTTAAGATCACATAATTTTTCAGAAGAGTTCGAAAGTTTCTCGATTTGATTTTCGTTTTTCGATTTTCTCAGATGTTTTTGAAAGTATTAGGTAAGGTCATACATTGTTGCAATTTTTCAGACATCTCGGATTGTTCAAACATTGTTCAAACGTTTTTCGGAACCGTTTAGAAGTTTTTCATGAATTTTAAGTAGCTTTTGGAATTTCTCAGATATTTAAAGACCTTATCTAAGGTTCTCGAGACTTTTCGGAATTACTGAGAATATTCCATATTTTTTCAAAATTTTTGAAAGTTTTAATGATTCCTCAAAACCTTATGAAGGGTTAGCTTTGCGATCTGCTCAGATTTTTTTAAGTATCTAAAAAGCTGATAAAAATTTGCAATTATTCAATTAAGGCTGATATTTTTTTACCATCTTTGAATTTTTCTGATGCTTTCGCAATTTCTCGGAAATTCTGTGAACATCTCGAAATTTCTCTGAATATTTTATTATTTTTAAGAGTATCTTATATTTTTTAGGTTTCCGTCAATATATTTTAAAATTTCTCAGAACCTCTGAAAAAGATCCAGATTTTCTCGGAAATTTTTCGATTTTCTCAGAAGTGTTTGAAATATTTGAAATGTTCCCAAAATTTAGCAGTCTTCGAAAGCTTTCAGAAATTTTTAGAGCAGAGATATTCCGAACTGTTTAGACGTGAAGGAAACTCATTTATTGTCAGTACCTTTTGGATTATCTCGGATATTTAAAAAACTTTTCATATTTGTTTTGAGATTTTTTAAATTTTGCCAATTTTTGCAACAGGAAATTTGCTAAATTTCTCAAAACTTTTTGGGGAATTTTGCGTTTTTTCAGATTTTCTTGAATCATCAAAAAAGTTGATAAAAGTATGCTGATTTTGCATTTTAAGAATGTCTAAGAATTCTTTAGATGTTTTTGGAGTTTCTTGGAAATTCTCCGAACTCCTCAAAATTTCTGTGACAGTTTTGGAATATCGTAGAATTTCTTATATTTTTTAGGTTTTCGTTAGGAGATTGTAGAATTTCTCTGAGCCATTAAAAGACTTTCTCGGAAGTTTTTCGATTCTCTGAGATGTTTTTGAAATATTTGAAATGTTCCTAAAACTTAGTAATCTTCAAAAACTCTCAGAAATTTTCAGAACATCTTTTCAGACTTATTTCAAACTGTAAGAACGTTTGAGGAAACTCTTTTATTGCCAGTAGCTTTTGGAATATCTCCGATATTCAAAGAACTTTCCATATTTTTTTCGAGACTATTTCAATTTTTCATAATTTCAAAAAAATTGTAGAATTTCTCAAAACTTTCCGGAAAAATCTTTAATATCTCGGAAATTTTGCGATTTTTTCAGATTTTTTTGATGCATCAAAAAAGTTTATGAAACTTTGCTGTTTTTGCATTTTTAGAATGTCTAAGAACTCTTCAGATGTTTTTGGAATTTCTTGGAAATTCTGCGAACATCTCTAAATTTCTATGTCAGTTTTAGAATATCGTGGATTTTTTTTTTAGGTTTTCGTCAGGATAATGTATAATTTCTCAGAACCTTTAAAAGAGCTCTATAATTTCTCGAAAGTTATTCAATTCTCTCAGATGTTTTTGAAATATGTTTTGATATATTTGAAGTGTTCCTAAAATTCAGCATTCTTCGAGAACTCTCTGAAATTTTTAAAAGGTTTGACAACTTATCACAGCTATTTACAACTGTTCAGACGTTTATGGAAGTTCTTTTATTGTAAGTAGTTTCTGGAATATCTTGGCTATTTAAAGAACTTTTCGGGATTTCTTGGAACTTTTCATATTTTTTCGGGATTTTTTTAAATTTCGATAATTTTCGCAACACTTATTCACAAGGAAATTTTGCGATCTTCGCAAGGTTTCTTGATATATCTGAAAAGTTCTGAAAAACCTGCAGTTTTTGAGTTTTCTGAGAAGTTTATAAAACGTCAAAGAAATTTCCAGAGGTTTTTGGATGCAACTGATAAGGTTTTGGAATAAATCTAATTCTCAGTTATTCATGGAACTGTTCAGAAATTCGGTAAACTTTTTATGTTCAGCTTTGGTCAAAAGTTTGCAAAATTTCTTAGAACTTTTTGAAGATTTTTAATAACTCTCGGAAGGTTTCCAGAACCGTTTAGAAGTTTTTCATGAATTTTCAGTAGCTCTTGAAATTTCTTAGATATTTCAAAAACTTTTCAAAAGTTCTCTGAACTTTTCAGAACTACTAAGAATTTCTCATTCTCATAGTTTTTCCGAATTTTTAGCAAAATTTCTCAAAACTTTCTGGAGAGATCTTCAAAAGCTAGGATATTTGGCGAGCTTTTTTTTGATTCGTCAAAAAAGTTGATAAAACTTTGCCTTTTTTTGCATTTTTAGAATGTCTAAGACTTTCTGCAAACTTCTACTACTATTTCTACTTTTTCTGCAAACATTTTAAAATTTCTGTGACAGTTTTGGAATATAACGGAAGAGTTTTTAGATTAGCTCGGATGTTTTTCAATTTTCTCAAATGTTTTTGATGTATTGGAAATGTTCCTAAAATTTAGCATTCTTCGAGAACTCTTAGAAATTTTTAGAACATCCTGAACTCCACACTTTTATGGAAATTCTTATATTGTCAGTAGTTTTTGGAATATCTCGGATATATAGAGAACATTTCGGAATTTCTTGGAACTTTCCTTTTTTTCGAGATGTTTTAAATTTTGCCAATTTTTGCAGCACTTATTCACGAGGCAATTTTGCAATCTTCTCAGGTTTCCTTGATATATCTGAACAGTTCTGAAAAATCTGCAGTTTTTATGTTTTCTGAGAAGTTTATGGAAAGTCAATGAATTTTCCAGAGCTGACAAGGTTTTGGGATAAATCTATTTTTCAGTAGTTCAAGGAACTGTTCAGAAATTCAACAAACTTACACATAAGTTTTCTGTCAAAAGTTTGCAAAATGTCTGAGAAGTTTTTGAAGATTTGTAATATTTCTCGGAAGATTTTCAGATGTTTTTCGAAACATTCGGGGACTCCCTTAAATTTAGCAAATTTTGAAACTTCTCTGACATTTGTAGAACATGTTGAAACTCTTAAGATTAGGTAAGGTCCGTTTTTAGCATTTCTTGGAAAGTTTTCAGAACCGTTTCGAAGTTTTTCATGAATTTTTAGTCTGATATATTAAGAACTTCTAGGATGTTCTCTGAACTTTTCGGAACTACTAAGAATTTCTCAAAACTTTTTGGGGAGATCTTCAATATCTAGGAAATTTTGCGATCTTTTCAGATGTTTTTGATTTTTGAACAAGAAGTCGGTAAACCTTTTTTGCATTTTTAGAATGTTTAAGAACTTTTCCGATGTTTTCGGAATTTCTTCGCGAACGTCTCAAAATGTATGTGACAATTTTGGAATTTCTCAGAACCTTCAAAAGAGTCTTATAATTTCTCCGTAGTTATTCGATTCTATTAGATGTTTTTGAAGTATTTGAAATGTTCCGAAAATTTAGCAATCTTCGAAAACTTTCCGAAATTTTTAGTACGTCTAAGAATTTATCAGAGGTATTCCGACCTGTTTAGATGTTTATGGAAATTCTTTTATTGTTAGTAGCTTTTGGAATATCTCGGATATTTAAAACACTTTTTGGCATTTCTTTGATCCTTTCATGTTTTTTTCAGGGTTTTTATTTTAAATTTGGCCAATTTTCGCAACACTTATTCATCAGGAAATTTTGCGATCTTTTCAAGCTCAAGTTATATAAATCTGAAATGTTCTGAAAAATCTGTAGTTTTCTGACAAATTTATAGAACGTCAAATTTTACAGAGATTTTTGGATGGAACTGATAAGGGTCCGATCATAAACCACGTAGACTCATTTTTGAAAATCTCAGCCCCAACCTCCCTCCCCCCTCAGAAACTTTTCTCCATACAATTTTTTGAGATTTTGTATGGATCGTAGACATTGCTTGGTTTTCGTCAGGAGATTGTAGAATTTTTCAGAACCTTTAAAATAGTTTTATAATTTCTCAGCAATTTAGCAATTTCGCAATCTTCAAAAACTCTCCGAAATTTTTAGAACCTCTAAAAACTTATCAGGGTATTCCGAAATGTTTAGACGTTTAAGCGTTTATAGTCGGTAGCTCTTGGAATATCTCGTATAATTAAAGAACTTTTCAAAAGTTCCTAGAACCTTTTCGAAATTTCTAAGATCTTCTCATATTTTTTTCGGGATTTTCAAAATTAATTTTCGTAAAATTTCTCAACATTTTTTCACCTGGCGCTATAACCATGAGTAATATTGTACTAGGAATAAAGTTAATTCTCAGGTAACGGAAACAAGAAGTAAACAATAATAAATGAAGTTGTATGTTAAGGTAACGCAATGTTGTTGCTGCTATCTCAGAAATCCGCCAAATTCTCGTTCACCACCCGTTCTTATATTTTCAAGCATTCTTCTCTTTTCAGAGATCAAGCTTTTTAAGGTTCCTCGGAAACTTTTCAAGCTACTACACAAAACATTTCAAGTTTCTTCGAGAAAACTTCGAGAAGACTCGCGATGTGGACAAAAATGTATAGTCATAATAAAGGTCGGTTGCCATCTACCAATGCACAGTGGGAAAAAAAGAGCCCGAAACGCGAAAGAATTCTATATCTCAGCTCGGAGTGGAACGATTTCTGTTAATGTTACCTGCCGTGGTCTCATTGGCCACACGGAACAGTTTTGGGAGCAAATGAGCTCATTTTACCCTGGTTCCCCTAATATTTCCTTGTTGTTCAGAAATGTCTTTGCTCGGTTTTACTCAAGATCAGCAAAATTCCCTATGTAAAATTTACAGGACAATCGATTTAAATAGATTTCGTTCACCGCACGGCTCTGTGAACGAAGATATGGCTGATTTTACCCTGATTCCCGTAATATTTTTGGATTATTCAGAGATTGCATTGTTCGGTTTGAGTCAAAATCAACAAAATAAGGCTGGTCCTATTTAAAATTTCCTGAAAAATCAATTCAAGTTGGTTTCATTCACCGCACGGCTCTCTGAATGAAGATATGGCTGATTTTACCCAAATTTCCCTAGTATTTTTGTGTGATTCAGAAATTTATTTGTTCGGTGTGTTTCTACAGCAACAAAATAAAGCTAGTGCTATATAAAATTTCCTGGCCGTTAGATTGGAGTTGGTTTCATTCACTGCACGGCTATGTGAATGAAGATATGGCTGATTTTACCCTAATTACCCTAACATTTCCGTTTTTTCCAGAATTTTTTTGTTCGGTGTTTTTCTAAAGCAACAAAATAAGGCTAGTTCTATGTAAATATTCTGGAGACTTGATTGGAGTTAGTTTCACCACTCTGTTAATGAAGATATGAAGATTTTACCCCGATTCCTCTGATATTTTTTTTTTTTTTAATTTCGTTAATTTAGTTAATTTTGTTCACCGCAACCTTTGAATAACACAAAACTATTAGGAGAATCAGGGTAAAATCAGCCATATTTCCGTTCACAGAGCCGTGCGGTATATGAAACCCAATTTCAATCGATTCTCCAGAAAGTTTTACAAAGAACTAGCATTATTTTATTGATCTTAAGTCACACCGAGAAAATTGTGAAAAACATGAATATATTAGGGGAATCAGGGTAAAATCTGCCATATTTTCATTCACAGAGCCGTGCGGTAAACGAAACTAACTTCAATCGATTGTCCTGAAAATTTTACATAGGACTAGCATCATTCTGTTGATCTTGAGCCACACCGAGCAAAGAAATTTCTGAACAACAAGGAAAAGTTAGGGGAACCAGGGTAAAATGAGCTCATTTGATCCCCAAGCAGTTCCGTGCGGCCAATGAGACCACGTCCATTCGACTGTGCAATTTTTTTTTTTTCATCAGTTCGTTTATTTGTTAGGCTCAGGCGTGTGTAACACTTTACGGAGCCGATATTCAATATTGTTGTACAACACATTTTACTTTTTGTTATTAGTAAAAGAGGGATGCCAATTACTCGTGGCTAGCTCGAGGTTAATGGGTCAAATAATCGTTTGGAAAGGGCTAGGTAGGTAACTTATTTAAGCCATTGCTGCTTTTGGTTGCGGCATCTACCAAATCCTCGATCCCTGTAGTCCCTTTCAGGAACTAAGCCGCAGATGGGTGTTTCGACTGTGCAATGTTTAGTAAACATTGAATATATGTTATGTAATTGTCATGCGACGTTATACATTGCTCAGTCATTTTCCGCACAAGTTCTTGGAGTAAAGTGCTCACTGGACAAGTTAAAAGATTTCAAAAATTGTTGCTTCTGAAAATTGCTTTGATACAATTCAAAATGACGTCACGACGCAAGGCTCTATAGGACCAAATGTAACCGGAAAGCACTCGTCCTCGCCACAACAAAGGTACATTATGCAAATCAAACGATGACAGATCACTTCCCCCGAAAGAACCCACCGTTTCCCACGAAACCAGATCATTCGAAACGATGGCGGCGCCATCTACCTGAACTCGAGTGAAACGTCAGAAGAGAGGAAATTCCAACTCCAGCCTGCAGCCCACTTTCACTCCAGCAAAGATAAACCCACAACGAGTGTATCCGTAACGAATCTTCAAAGACATTTCCTCGTAGCCTTCTAGGACCGCCACAGGGAAGCGGCAGTTACCGCACATCATGGCCGCCTATGATCGAAAAACGTCAGAACTTTATCACCGCAAACAACAACAAAACATTGCAAAAGAAAAGGATGATCGAAAGAACGGCTGCGCTCCACTGATTGGCACTGAACGGCATTCTTCCGGGCTAAATTGGCAATCAACGGAGCGATTCACCGGAAAGCAATAGAGGATGAGATAAGACATCAAACGAATCAAGCAGCCGGATCTAATACAGCAATACCATCAACAGAGAGAGAGAGAGAAAAAAAATCCGATTTTTCATTAATCATTGCGTACTTCGAAGCACTCGTGCATTTCCCCTTTAATCTCAAAATCCCAAAGGGTCAGAAAAAAAAACAAACAAACAAACACGTATCGGATTTTACCGCCCACTCCACCTAGATCACACCGACGAGAGGCATCATCGTCTCAAGGTTCCAAATAAGACCATTTTCCCCGATTTTCCCATGTTTCATTGTTGAAAAAGCAACATATTTCCTCACGTTTTCCACCGCCTCCGGCCGTTTTCTAAATCACCCTGCTCTTGGATCTTGTCTGTTGGCTTCTTCTGCGTGGGCGCCCATTCATCATCTCCCCTCCCCCCACCACACTCACGATGGGGGTGGCCCCGTGCTGCTTGTTTTGATTTTTTTTTTTTCGATAACCAACAACCAGAACAGAAGAGAACGAACGAACAACACCAGAGCCATGTGTTTGCTGTCGTTTCCACATCGTAGTAGCCAGCGCCAAAACGAGATGTCAGATAGCAGCTTGAAAATTAAAATGAAACTGGGGAATAGCCGAGATTAGCCTACGGTGGTCGGATTGGACTGTCAGGAAGGCGAAGTGGAAACGAGAAAGGTGATTTCGTTTGTTTGCTTAGGAGGCGACTCTCGTCTCGCTTGGGGCCAAATTGACAGATAGGACGGCTCTCCTAGCGCGTGGAGATTTCGAACTGGAAGGATGTTTTGAAGTCGCAAAAATTCCGACGTGGTTTGAGGTTGAAAATAAGCAAAATAAGATGACGACTTGTCAGGAACAAAAGCTCCAAGCTCTCAGGAGGCGTTTTCCTGTGCTTCCACAATTATTGAATTGAGTTCCACCTTGGATTTTCTCCGATAAACGACCAACGAGTGCTGCCATTAAACGCATCAACATTGACCTACAATTTAGTAAACAAATAGATTGCCATTCGATAAATATTAGTTCATGTCCGCCTCCGCCACCGCTTAAGGCGGTGATTTTCTGGAACCGATCTTGTTTGTTTGCTCCCGGACCACTTTGCCGGCTCTCACCACGTTTGCTAAAAATCACTCCCACCCTCGAAAAGTGGACCCCTCGGGACGACAATGTGGTGTTTTTTTTGTGCGCAAGAAGAGCGGCGAAGTAGGTCCTGATATATTCCAATTTAAATGCAAATTAGATCGAAGGAAGCGGCGGTTGGTTCAAAACCAAATGTCACGAAATAAACCGCCAACAATAACAATAACAATAACAGTTTTCCGGAGCTCGCAAACTGTCAGTCCATTTTCGCAAAGCCCGAAGTCAATCATCGCGAGTAACGACAGCCAATTTCAATCAAAATTAAAAGTCCGGCCATTTTGAATGGAAGTGGTGACGGCTGAGCTGCCTTTGCCGGTAGGTTCAGAACTTGGGGATGACATGTCAAAAAATGCCGATCGAATGACGGTGGCAAATTTTCCGCTGCTATAGCTGCGTGGGAACCGTACCGGATTGTACGGCATTTGATTAGGGTTGTTTGCAAGTAAGAAACCCGGTGGCACTTTTAATAGCTGCTGAGAAATGACTGTCATGTTGCTAATGGTGCTCTCGGGTTGAGGCGAAATTGGGCAGGTTCTAAGGAAGAAAACATTGCCAATCGTTGGGTGATTTTTTTTTCAATGGTTTAATGAAAATTGTTTAGGGGCGGTCAACTCGTTCGCTCTAACTTTTAATTACTAGGAACTCAAGGGTTTTCCCAGATAAAATAATTTTCAACAAAATCGATTTATGAAAAGTTGACTGTAACGATTGTGAATATCAAAGTCATTTTTGACACCCATGACACTCATCTGCACTCTTTATTGCTATTGCTGCTCAACATGGGAAGTACTTGTTGTAGTAGGCGAAAAGAAATGTCATCAAATCTAAGCATGCCATTCATTACTTAAAAAAAACAAATCTTCAGTTCAGTAAGAAAGTTTGTGCAATAAAGAAGCAAATTTGCAATAGTCTTAGGGCCTGTTCATGAACCACGTAAGCCAATTTTTGAAAATCTCAGACCCTCCACCTCCCACATCGTAGACTTTTCTGCATACATCTTTTTAAAACCACCACCCCCCTCCCCACCCCACCCAGAAAAGTAGTTACGTAGTTTCTGAATAGCCCCTTACTGCATTCCCAAAAACCAACATAATCCGAACATTTCTGAATGCAGCATGTCAGGCTTCTAAAGGATTTAAAACTTTTAAGAGAGCTTTCGAGCTGCCCCCCCCAGAATATCCACTTACTGCAATCCCAAAAATCAATGTAATCCTAACAATTCTAAATGAAACATTTCTAGGGGATTTCAAACTTATAAGAGAGCTTTCCAGCTTCTAGTGCAAGCTTTTAAAGCTATTCAGGAAATGATTTCCAAACATTTAAGTAGTACTTTCCGAGCTTTAGTAGAGAGCTTTCGTAGCTCCCTTAGCTTCAAGAGAATGATTTCCAAGCTTTGAGAGCAATCTGGCCAATAATACGAGAAACCTTCTTAAGTGAGGTTTCTTAATTCGGAAAGAAGTTTTCTATGTCTTAAAAGCAGCTTAACAAACTGCTATCGGAAATTTGCTAAGCTTCCAACGAAAGTATCCTAAACTTTCCAAATTTTCTGACGTGTCCGATAATTTGTAACCGGAATTTGTACTTGAAGAAGATGTGTTCGGGAAGCTTTCCAAGCTTCTAAGGGAAGAATATAAGCTTCTACGGAAAGTTTTTCAAGCTTCTACGTACTGAAAGCTTTCCAAGCTCCTACGGGAATTTTTTCATGCTTCTACTGGAAGCTTTCCACGCTGCTACAGCAAGTTTTCCAAATTTTGACGGGAAGCTTTCCAAACCTCTACGGGAAATTATCTGAAAATATTTCTGAAAATGAAGCTCCCAGAGAAAGCTATTAAAGCTTTTGAAGAGCATCACCAAGCTTTTGGGAGTATATTATCCAATTTTCTAATAAGAATAGCTTTCCAAGCTTGAGACGGGAATTTCCAAGCTCCTCTAAACTATCTAACAGGAAGCTTTCCTAGCTTCTAGGGGAAGCTTTTTGAGTTTCTATGAGTAGCCTTCCAAACTTCTAGGGGAAGCTTTCACAGATTCTACGGGAGTTTCCAAGCTATTACAAGAAGTTTTCCAAGCTGCGAACTACGAAAAGCTTTTAAAGCTTCTACTGGAAACTCTCCAAGCTTCAGCGGGAAGCTTTTTATGCTTCCAAGTACTGAAAATCATCCCAGCTCCTTCGAGGAGTTTTTCAGGCTGCTACGGAAGCTTTCCAAGCTACTACGAAAAGCTCTCTTGGCTTCTATGGTAAGTTTTCCAGGTTTCTACGGGATAATTCAAGCTTCACGCTACTACAGAAAATTGTTCAGACTGCGACGGGCAACTTTCCAAGCCTCACACATCGATGGAAAAATAAAACTCCAAGAGAAAGCTATTAAAACTTTCGGGACGATCACCAAGCTTTTGGGAGTATGTTATCAAATTTTCTAATAGGAATAGCTTTCCAAGCTTGAGACGGGAATTTCCAAGTTCCTGTAAACTATCTAACGGGTTTTTATGTTTTTAAGGCTTCTGCGGCAGCTTTCCAAGATACTACGAGAAGCTTTCTTGGCATCTACGGTAAGTTTCCCAGGTTTATACGGGAAGCTTTACAAAACTCTATGAGAAATTACCTGAAAATATTTCCGTCAGGTAATATAGGCGAAATTTCCTAGGAAATTTCGTGACCTTCTCTAGGAAATTTCGCGACCTTCTCAAACTTTCATGATGTATCTAAGAAGTTGATAAAACTTTGCAGTTTTTGAGTTAACATTTTCAGAACGTCTAAGAATTTTTCAAAAGTTTTTGGGAATTTTGCGAACATTTAAAAATTTCTATGGAAGTTTTAGAATGTCCTGAAACTTCTTAAATCTATTTCTCAGTAGCTCATCGAACTGGTCAGAAATTCTACAAACTTCTTATGTTTGCAAAATTTCTCAGAACTTTTGGAAGGTTTTTAATGGTTTTCAGAACCGTTTAGAAATTTTTCATGAATTTTCAGTAGCTCTTGGAATTTCTCAGATATTTTAAGAACTTTTAGCATTTTCTTTGAACATTTCGGAACTTCTAAGAATTTTTCATAATTTTAAAAAGTTTGTAGAATTTCCCAAAACTTTTCGGGAAGATCTTTAATATCTTGGAAATTTTGCGATCAGATTTTTCTGATACATCAAAAAAGTTTATGAAACTTTGCATTTTTAGAATGTCTAAGAACTTTTCAAACGTTTCCGGAGTTTCTTGGAAATACTGCGAACATCTCAAAATTTCTGTGACAGTTTTGGAATATCGTGGAATTTCTAATATTTTTTCGGCTTTGTGCACTTTTAGAATGTCTAAGAAGTTTAGAATAAGCGTGAAATTTTGTCAGGAGATTGAAGAATTCAAAAGAGTTTTGTAATTTCTCGGAAGATATTCGATTCTCTCAGATGTGTTTGATATATTTGAAATCCTCCTAAAATTTAGACATCTTCGCAAACTCTCAGAAAGTTTTACAACGTCTAAGAACTTATCAGAGGTATTCCGAACTGTTTAGACGTTTTTGCGTTTCTAGTCGGTAGCTCTTGAAATATCTCGGATATTTAAAGAACTCTTCAAAAGTCTTAGAACTTTTTCGAAATTCTTCTCATATTTTTTTCGGGATTTTTAAAGCTAATTTTTATCAAATTTTTGTTCGACAATTTGTAACCGGGATCCAAACTGCAACACGTTTGCTATAACTTTGACATATTTTTCAAGCAAACAGCTTCATGACATCTTCAATATTATTGATATGACAGAACCTGGAAATTTAAAAAAAAATCAATCATTCCATCTAGTTTCGCCCAACAATTCACGGATGAGATTTCGGTAAGAATTGTCAAAATCGGCAGTCGGCATTTCGAAAACCAAACTTTTTAGCAAAGCTGTCCAGGATTCTAAAAGATAGTTTTCAGCTTTATGTCCAAAAAATCAAGTTTTTAAAATAAGTTTCCAGATTTTATATTATTTTGGCCCACTATTTATGCTCAGAAAGAAGTCTTTTCATCAAGCTTTTTAAACCTATAATGACAATTTTTTACTTCTTCAGGATAAGATCTTCCAGACTTTTGCTGAGCAAAGCTCATGAGAAAAAAGAGAAAAAAAATGCCTAATAGATGCCTCTGCAAATCCCAGAAGGTTAAAATCTTGCTTTCAGGCTTACCGAACCAAATCCCTGGAAGATGCTTTAAAGATTCTAGAACAAGTTTTTCAACATTCCATTGCCAGTATTAAATACTTTAAAAAAAAAAACTTTCGTCCTTAAGCTCATTCCATTCTAAGCACAACCATGGACAGAATGACTTTTCAAGCTTCTACGAAGAAACGCTCCAAGCTTTAACACGAAGCTTTTCAAGCTTCTACGGGAAACTTTCCGAGCTTCTAAGCTTCTAAGTTTCTTAGCTCCTATGGGAAGCTGTCCAGGCTTCTACGGTAAGTTTTCCAGGTTTCTATGGGATGCTTTCTCAGCTTCTACTGAAAGTTTTCTTTACTTCTTTTGGGAACTGGTGAACCTTTCACGGGAAAATTCCCAAGTTTCTACCGCAAGGCTTTCCAAGTTTCTATGAAAAGCTCTTCGGGAAGCTTTCCAAGTTTCTACGGGAAACTTTCCAACTCCTACGAGAAGTGTTTCAGGCTTCTACGGAAGCTTTGAAAAGCTTCTGCGACAAGCTTTCCTGGCTTCTACGGTAAGTTTTCCAGGTTTCTAAGGGATGCTTTCCAAGCTTCTACTGGAAGTGTTCCACGCTGCTACAGCTTGGAAGCTTTCCAAGCCTCTACGGGAAATGATCGGAAAATATTTCCTTTAACACATAAATTCAAAAATAAAGCTTCCAGAGAAAGCTACTAAAGCTTTCGGGGACGATCACCAAGCTTTTGGAAGTATGTTATTAAATGTTCTAATAGGAACAGCTTTCCAAGCCTGAGACGGGAATTTCGAAGCTCCTGTAACCTATCTAACGGGGAGCTTTCCTAGCTTCTAGAGGAAGCTTTTTGAGCTTCTATGAGAAGCCTTCAAATCTCCTACGGGAAGCGTTCTCAGATTCTATGCAAGTTTTTCCAAGCTATTACATGAAGCATTCCAAGCTGCTACCTATGGATAGCTTCCCAAGCTTCTACGTACTGAAAGCATTCCGACATTTCCGAGCAACTGCTACGGGAAGCTTTCCAAAGCTCTACGAGAAATAATCTGAAAATATTTCCGTCATCACATGGATGCAAAAATAATGCTTCCAGAGGAAACTATTAAAGCTTCCAGAGAGGAAATCAAGCGTATAGGAGTATGTTATCCAATTTCCAAGCTCCTGTAAACTATCTAACGAGAAGCTTTCATGTCTTCAAGCGGAAGCTTTTTGAGATTCTACAGGAGGTTTTTCAAGCTATTATATGAAGCTTTTCAAGCTATTACATTAAGCTTTCCAAGATTCTACCTACGGAAAGCTTTCAGAGTTCATACGAAACTTTCCTGGCTTTTACGATACGTTTACGATACGAGTTCTACGGGAAGCGTTTTAAGTCTCTACGGGAAATTATTTGAAAATACTTCTTTCATCACATGGTTGCAAAAATTAAGCTTCAAGGGAAAGCTATTAAAGCTTTCAGGGGAGATCATCAAGCTTTTTTTAGCTTTACAAGCTTGATACGGGAATTTCACAGCTCATGTAAACTATCTAACGGAAAGCTTTACTAGCTTCTAGGGGAAGCTTTTTGAGCTTTTGTGAGAAGTATTCCAATCTCCTAGGGGAAGGTTTCTCAGATTCTACGAAAGGTTTACCATGCTATTACATGAAGCTTTCCAAGCTGCAACCTACGGGAAGCTTTCAAAGCTTCTACGGAAGGTGTGCAAGCTTTTACGAGTAGCTTTTCAAGGTTCTACAGGAAGGTTTCCAAGTTTGAACGGAAAGCTTTCCTAGCTTCTACGGGAAGCTTTTCAAGCTTCTATGTACTGAAAGCTTTCCGTGCTCCTTCAAGAAGCTTAAGCTTTCCAAGCTTTTATGGAAGTTTCAAAGCTTCTATTGGAAGCTATCCAAGCTTCTACGGGAAGCTTTCTAAGATTCGACGAACTGAAAGCTTTCCAAGCATCTAGTGGAAGTGTTCCACGCTGCTACAGAAAGTTTTCCAAACTTCGACGGGAAGCTTTCCAAGCCTCTAAGGGAAATTATCTGAAAACATTTCCTTCAATACATATATACGAATATAAAGCTTCCAGAGAAAGCTATTAAAGCTTTCAGGGAGGATCACCAAGCTTCAAGGAATGTTTTATCCAATTTTCTTATAGGAATAGCATTCCAAACTTGAGACGGGAATTTAAAAGCTTTTAAAGCTTCTATGAGAAGCCTTTCATACTTCTAGGGGAAGCCTTCTCAGAATCTACGAGAGTTTCCAAGCTATTACATGAAGCATTCCAATCTGCAACCTACGGAAAGCTTTTAAAGCTTCTACGGAAGCTTTGCAAGCTTCTACGGGTAGTTTCTCATAGTTCTACGGGAAGCTTTCCAAGCTTCTATGGGATTCCAAGCTTCTACGGAAAGCTTTCCGTGCTTCTACATACTGGAAGCTTTCCAAGCTCCTACGGGATGTTTTCCAGGCTTCTTTGGGAAACATTCCTGGCTTCCACGGTAAGTTTTCCAGTTTTCTACGGGATTCTTTTGAAGCTTCTACTGTAAGCTGTCCATGCTGCTACAGAAAGTTTTCCAAACGTTGACGAAAAGCTTTCCATGCCTCAAAGGGAAATTATCTGAAAATATTTCCTTCAACACATGGGTGTAAAAATAAAGCTTCCAGAGAAAGCTATTAAAGCTTTCGGGGAGGATTACCTAACTTAGTGCAAGTTTTCAAAACTTCCGATTTCCAAACTACAATCCCGAGCAAAGGATTATACCAAATTGATAACAAGTTCTAATACCAGGTTATCATTTTTTGATCACTGAATATGTTATCATTCAGGTTGAACTAACAGCCAAAATAACAGAATGAATAACAAAAAAATACTCGAATATCATTTTGTTATAACTGCGAACAATTTGCTAACAAATCCTGTATTGTAAGCAAATTTATTGAAATAGTAGCAAATTATGTTATCAATTTGAAATCATATTCTCATGGTAATAATTGAAAAAAAATATTTTGATTAAAAGCAAAATTCCTTGTTCAAATATGCTGGAAATATTTAAAGTTTTACAACACAACTTATAACGTTCATAAAAAATAGTGTGTTCAAAATGATAACATATGATAACAAAATTTGCCAATGGTGATAACTAAATTTGTTCTGCGATAACAGCGAAAATCAAAACGATAATTGGGATAGCAGAACTTGTTACTTATATGGTATCAGCTTGTTATTTTCGTTTGCTAGGGATTCTAAACAAGTCGGATGATGATACTTTCAAAGCTTTCCAAGCTTCTACATGAGTTTTACAAGCTTCTACAAAAAGCTTTCCAAGCTTTACAGGAAACTGTCCCAAGCTCTATAGGAAACTTTCCAAGCTTTAAAAGAAAGGCACCTATGCTATAATCAGAACCATACCAAGATTTTACGGGAACTTTACAAGTTTCCAT
The DNA here is from genome assembly GCA_034211315.2 of Aedes japonicus. Classification (NCBI taxonomy): domain Eukaryota; kingdom Metazoa; phylum Arthropoda; class Insecta; order Diptera; family Culicidae; genus Aedes; species Aedes japonicus. Next base: position 60,342 of record JASCZW010001833.1, on the reverse strand, counting down.
GGAAGGCTTTCGAAGCTTCTACGAGAAAATTTCGAAGCTTGTACGGGGAACATTCCGTGCTTTTATGAGCAGCTTGTCAAGCTTCCACGAGAAAATTTCCAAGCTTCTGAGGGAAGCTTTCCAATCAGCTACGGGAAGCTTTTCAAGTATCCACGGGTGGAAAGCATTTCAAGCTTCCACGCAAAGCTTTCCATTGCTCTACGGTAAACTTTCAAAGCTTCTACAGGAAGCTTCCCAAACTTCTACCGAAAGCTTTTGAAGATTCTAAGGGTAGCTTCCCAAGCTTCTACGAGTAAAATCTCAAGCTTTTACGGTATGTGTTCGATGTTTCTAATGAGAGCTTGTCAAGCTTCTACCGGATACTTTCCATTATTCTGCGAGAAGCTTTCCAAGCTACATTGGGTAGCTTTTCAAACTTCTACAGGAAGCATTCCAAGCTTTCACGGGATGGTTTTGAAGTTTCTAAGGACCGCTTGTAACCGTAGATTTTCCAATCTTCTGCGAGAAGTTTTCAAGCTGCTAGGAAAAGCTTTCCAAGCTACTATGGGAAGTTTTCTATGCAGCTACGGGAAGCTTTTCAAGCTTTCACTGAAAGTTTTCCAAGTTCCGATGCAAGCTTTTTAAGTTTCAACTTAAAGCTTTCCATTGTTCTATAGGAAGCTTGTCAAGCTTCTACGGGAAATTTTCCAAGTTTCTATGGCAAGGCTTTCCAAGCTTCTCATGAAGCTTTCCAACTTTCTTCGAGAAGCTTTCCAAGTTGCTATAGGAAAGCTTTTAAAACTTTTACGCAAAGCTTCTACGGGAAGCTTTCGAAGCTTCTACAGGGAGCTTTCGAAGCTTCTATAAGCAGCTTGTCAAGCTGCTGCCGGAAACGTTCCAATCTTCTGCGAGAAGCTTTCCAATCATGTAGGAAAAACATTTCAAACTTCTATGGGGAGCTTGCCAATTTTCTACGAGAAGCTATCCATGCTTCTACCGGAAGCTTTGCAAGTTTCTACGTGAAGCATTCCAAGCTTAAAAGGAATGATTTCCAAGCATCTACGGGATACTTTCCAAGCTTCTGCGGGAAACTTTTCAAATCTTTAAGGAAAGCTTTCCAAGCTTCTTTAGGATGGTTTTCGAGCTTTAAAAAAAGCTTTCCGAGGGTTTACAGGAAACTCCATGCTTCTACGCGAAAATTCCACAGCTTCTACGGAAAGGTTTTCATGTTTCTATGGGAAGCTTGTCAAGTTCTACAATAAAATTTCCAAGCTCATGCGGGAAGCTTTCCAGACATCTGCAGAAAGCTTTCCGAGCCTCTACAGGGAGCTTTCCAAGCTTCTACGGGAAGCTTTCAAAGCTTTTACTAGAAGATTTTCGAGCTTCTTCGAAAAGGTTCTAAAGTTTCTGCGGGAAGCTTTCACAACTTCTATGCGAAACTTCTCAATCTTCTACGGGAAGCTTCAACGGAAAACTCCAAGCTGCTACGGAAAAAATTCGAAGCTTCTACGGGAAGCTTCCCATGTTTCTATGGATAGCATGTCAAGCTCTATAGGAAAATTTCCAAGCCTCTACAAGAAGCTTTCCAAGCTTCTAAGGGAAGTTTTCCGCGAGAAACTTTCTACGAGAAGCTTTTTAAGCTTCTACGGGAAACTTCATAAAAATCTACGGAAATATTTCTAAGCTTCTACGAGAAACTTTCCCAGTTTCTATAAGAAGCTTTCCAAGCTTCTTCGCTTTCCAAGCTTCTCTTTTTCTAAGGGAAGCTTTCCAAGCTTCTACGGGAAGCGTCCCAAGATTTAACGGGAATCTTTCGAAGCATCTACGAAAAACTTTCCAAGCATCTTCGGAGAGCTTCACAAGCTTCTTCGGGACTCATTCTAAGCTTCGACCTTGGAGTTGGTGTTGGAATTTATTCTATTTTTCAACTTCTCGAAAATTTTACTTTAGAGAAACGTTAGAGAATTCTGACAGAATTCCCTATAGCTATAGACCCTATAGTAATTTGGAGATTTTTTTACATGAGATTGACAAATTTAAGAGAAATGGTACAGAATCATTGATATCAATATGGAGCATTCCTCGAAGTCGATAGAAATCGTGAACGTATTCTAGGAAATCTTTAAAGAGATCTCAGAAGATTTCAAGAGATATTCCGGAGAGTTCCCTGAAGTATTCTGGAGAAATTTTGACATTATTCGGAAAAATTCTGGAAGAATGCTAAAGAATCCCTTACAATATTCTGCAGCTTTCCTGACCTGAATCTGGAAAAAAAACGCTAGAGAATCCTGGCAGAATTCCACATACCACATTATTCCTGAATCTATAATTCGGGAGCATGCCTGACAGAAGTCAATGGAGTTCGTGACAATATTCTAAAAAATTTAAAATGATTTAAAAGATTTCGGGAGAGATTCCAGAGAATTCCCAAAACTATCCTTTGACAGGAGTCAGAAGACTTCTGGAGAAATGGTACAGAATTCCTGACACGATTCTGAGGCTTTTCTGATCGGAATCTGGAGAAACGCTTGTGAGTTCAGACAGGGTTCTGGAGAATTCCAAACAGTAACTATTTAAGGGAATTCTTTACATGAGTCCGAAAAGTTCGGGAGAGATGGAACAGAATTCCTGACAGGATTCTGAGGCTTTCCTGATCGGAATCTGGAGAAACGCTTGTGAATCCTTACAGGATTCTGGAAAATTCCCAAAAATATTTTGGAGAATTTTCGACATGAGCCTGAAATATTAACGAGAAATGGTACAGAATGCTTGATAGGAATATGGAGTATTACTGACAGAAGTCGATAGAAATCGTGAAAGTATTCTAGGAAATCCTTAAAGGGACTTTAAGATTTTAAAGATTTCGGGAGAGATTCCGGAGGGTTCCCAAAACCATCCTTTGTCTTTGTCTGAAAAATTCTGGGGAAATGGTACAGAATTTATGACAGGATTCTGGAGCTTTCCTGATCGGAATCTGGAGAAACGCTTGAGAATCAAGACAGAATTTTAGAATGCGTCTGGAAAGTTTGACAAGATTCTGGAGTTTTGCTGACCGGAGTCTACAGAAACGCTAGAGAATACTGATAGGATTCCGGAGAATTCCCTGAAGTATTCTGGAGTTTTTTACATGATTCTGAAAAATTCTGGAAAAATAGTACAGAATTCCTGAGAAGATTCTGCAGCTTTCCTGATCGGAATCTGGAAAAAGGCTAGAAAATCCTGACAATTTTGGAGCATTTCTAACAGAAGTCGATAGAATTCGTGACAGTATTCTAATAAATTAGTGAGATTTTAAAAGATTTTGGGAGAGATTCCGCAGAATTCTCTAAAATATTCTTTGACATTAGTCTGACAAATTTTGGAAAAATGGTACATAATTCCTGACAGGATTATATGGCTTTCCTGATCGGAATCTGGAGGAAAGCTTCTGGAGGATTCCAAACAGTAACTATTAAAGGGAATTCATTATATAAGGCTGAAAAGTTCCGGTACAGAATTCCTGACAAGATTTTGGAGTTTCCCTGACCGGAGTCGAGAGAAACGCTAGAGGATCCTGACAGGATTCTGGAAAATTCCCAAAAGAATTTTGGATAATTTTCGAAATGAGCCTGAAATATTAAGGAGAAATGGTACAGAAAGCTTGATAGAAATATGCATTATTCCGGACAAAAATCGATAGAAATCGTGAAAGTATTCAAGGAAATTTTTAAAGGGACTTCAAAAGATTTCAAGAGATATTCCGGAGAATTCCCTGAAGTATTCTGGAGAATTTTTGACATGAGTCTGAACAATTCTGGAGAAATTTGCAGTTTTCCTGACCGGAATCTGGATAGACGCTAGAGAATCCTGACAGGATTCTGGAGAAATCCCACATACTTCCTGACTTCATAATTCGGGAGCATACCTGACAGACGTCAATAGAATTTGTGACAGTATTCTAAAAAATTTAAAGAGATTTTAAACGATTTCGGGAGAGATTCCGGAGGGTTCCCAAAAATATCCTTTGACAGGAGTCTGACAAATTCTGGAGAAATGGTACAGAAATTCTTACAGGATTCTGGGGCTTTCCTGATCGGAATCTGGAGAAACGGTTGAGAATCAAGACAAAATTTAAGAATGTGTCTGAAAAGTTTGGAAGAAATGGTACAGAATTCCTGACAAGATTCTTGAGTTTCGCTGACCGGAGTCTACAGAAACGCTAGAGAATCCTAATAGGATTCCGGGGAACTCCTTGAAGGATTCTGAAGAATTTTTTACATGATTCCGAAAAATTCTGGAAAAATAGTACAGAATTCCTGACAAGATTCAGCAGCTTTCCTGATCGGAATCTGAAAAAAATCTAGAAAATCCTGACAGGATTCTGGAGAAACGCTAAATAATTCCTGATTGATAATTCTGGATCATTTCTAACAGAAATCGATAGAATTCGTGACAGTATTCTAATGAATTAGTGGGATTTTGAAAGATTTTGGGAGAGATTCCGGAGAATTCCCTAAAATATTCTTTGACATTAGTCTGACAAATTTTGGAAAAATGGTACTTAGTTCCTGACAGGATTCTATGACTTTCCTGATCGGAATTTGGAGGAACGCATGAGAATCCTGACAGGATTCTGGAGGATTCCAAACAGTAACTATTTAAGGGAATTCATTACATAAGGCTGAAAAGTTCCGGTACAGAATTCGCAAGAGGATCATGACAGGATTCAGGGGAATTCCTTAGAGCATTGTGGAGAATTTTTGACCTGAGACTGTCCAATTTAAGAGAAATGGTACCGTATCCTTGACAGATTTTCAAGACATTCCGGAGAATTCTCTACAGCATTCTGGAGAACTTTTGACATAAGCCTGAAAAATCCAGGAAAAACAGTCAAAAATTCCTGAATTGAAGGGATTATTATCCTCTAAAATATTCTTTGACATGAGTCTGATGAATTCTGGAGAAATGATACAGAATTCCTAATATGATTCTGCAGCTTTGCTGACCAAAATCTGGAGAAACACTTGTGAATCCTGACAGGATTCTGGAAAAGTGCTACATTATTCCTGACTCTATTATTCTGGAGCATTCCTGACAAAATTCGGAAGAATTTGTGACAGTATTCTTAAAAATTATTGAGATTTTGAAAGATTTCGGGAGAGATTCTGGAGAGTTCCCAAAAATATTTTTTGTCTTTGAGTGTGATAAATTCTGGAGAAATGGTACAGAATTTATGACAGGATTCTGGAGCTTTCCTGATCGGAATCTGGAAAAACGCTTGAGAATCCTGACAGGATTCTGGAGAAATGCTACATTATTCCGGACTCCATAATTCCTGAGCATTCCTGACAGAAGTCAGAAGAATTCGTGACAGTATTCTTAAAAATTAGTGGGATTTTGAAAGATTTCGGGAGAGATTCTGGAGAGTTCCCAAAAAAATTATTTTTCTTTGAGTCTGATAAATTCTGGAGAAATGGCACAGAATTCCTAACATGATTTTGCAGCTTTGCTGACCAAAATCTGGAGAAACACTTGTGAATCCTGACAGGATTCTGTAGAAATGCTACATTATTCCTGACTTCATAATTCTGGAGTATTCCTGACAGAATTTGGAAGAATTCATGACAGTATTCGGGAGAGATTCTGGAGAGTTCCAAAAAATATTCTTTGTCTTTGAGTGTGATAAATTCTGGAGAAATGGTACAGAATTTATGATAGGATTCTGGAGCTTTCCTTATCGGAAGCTGGAGAATCGCTTGAGACTCTTGACAGGATTCTGGAGGATTCCAAACAGTAACTGTTTAAGGAATTTCATGTCTGAAAAGTTCGGGAGAAATGGTACAGAATTCCTGACAGGATTCTGGAGTTTCCCTGACGAGAGTCTAGAGAAACGCTACAGAATCCTGACTGAATTCTGAATAATTCCCATTCTGGAGTATTCTGGAGAATTTTTCGACATAAGACTGACAAATTTAGGAGAAATGGTACAGAATCCTTGACTGAATTCTCGAGATATTCCGGAGAATTCCCTACAGTATTCTGGAGAACTTTTGGCATAAGTCTGAAAAATCCAAGAAAAATGGTACAGAGTTCCTGAATTAAAAGGATAATTAAAGATTTCGAGACGCATTCCGGAGAATCCACTAAAATATTCTTTGACATGAGTCTGATAAATTCTGGAGAAATGGTACAGAATTCCCAACATGATTCTGCAGCTTTGCTGACCAAAATCTGGAGAAACACTTGTGAATCCAGACAGGATTCTTTAGAAATGCTACATTATTCCGGACTCCATAATTCCTGAGCATTCCTGACAGAAGTCAGAAGAATTCGTGACAGTATTCTTAAAAATTAGTGGGATTTTGAAAGATTTCGGGAGAGATTCAGGAGAATTCCCAAAAATATTCTTTGTCTTTGATTCTGATAAATTCTGGAGAAATGATACAGAATTCCTAACATGATTCTGCTGCTTTGATGACCAAAATCTGAAGAAACACTTGTGAATCCTGACAGGATTCTGGAGAAATGCTACATTATTCCTGACTTCAAACTTCTGGAGCATTTCTGACAGAAGTCGGAAGAATTCGTGACAGTATTCTTAAAAATTAGTGAGATTTTGAAAGATTTCGGGAGAGATTCTGGAGAGTTCCCAACAATATTCTTTGTTTTTGAGTCTAATTAATTCTGGAGAAATGGTACAGAATTTATGACAGGATTCTGGAGCTTTCCTGATCGGAATCTGGAGAAACGCTTGAGAATCTTGACAGGATTCTGGAGGATTCCAAACAGTAAGTGTTTACGGGAATTCATGTCTGAAAAGTTCGGGAGAAATGGTACAGAATTCCTGACAGGATTCTGGAGTTTCCCTGACGAGAGTCTAGAGAAACGCTACAGAATCCTGACTGAATTCTGAATAATTCCCATTCTGGAGTATTCTGGAGAATTTTTCGACATGAGACGGACAAATTTAGGAGAAATGGTACAGAATCCTTGACAGAATTCTCGAGATATTCCGGAGAATTACCTTCAGTATTCTGGAGAAATTTTGACATAAGCCTGAAAAATCCACAAAAAATGGTGTAGAATTCACGAATTGAAGGGATTGTCAAAGACTTCGAGAGGGAATCCGGAGAATTTAATTGTATTGTCAATTGTAACTGTCAAGCATTGGAAATGAAAACGAAAGTATTTTTGAATAAACATTAGTTATGTTCTATATTTTCTGCTCAAGAAGGGTGGAGTTTGAAAAAGTTACAACTCACGGTCGAATTTGGTGAGTTCATTCCGGTTAAATTCAATTTACATGGATTGGTTTTGAATGATCTTAATTAGCATTAACCATGTAGTGAAGTAGCCTTAACAACACGGGATGCAATCCGGGATAAACAATCCTCGTATAAACTTCCTATTTTTGCCCCAACCAAAATCCAACATGGCGACCCAGCTAACCAACACTCGCTTCTATTCCAATTTTAAAACATTCTCCCATCAGATTCCGCCGAAATGTTCATTTAATTAGCCACCCAGTTCGGAGTATTTCGTTTTCCAGTTGGCGGACGAAAATTTGCATTCCGGCAAAAACCCAACGGAAGGAAGGAGCAAAAAAAAAGAGAACCTAATTTTCGCAGGTCATTTGCCCCATCTAGCGAACGACGAGCGATCCCAATTAATTGGCCACACCGAGATCGGAGGCGAAAGAAGGAACTAAGCCAGGGAGTCCTGCTCGGAAGCTGAAAATTGCCCCGGTGACTTCCCACAGGATGTTAGGAATTTGCATATTTTGCTTTCCTCGAACCGACCCCGAACGGTAGTCCCGATTGGAGAAAATTGAAAGAAAACGAAAAAGAAGAAACTTCAAATGGGGCGGGGGTGGGGGTGGAGGCGGAAACCATTTACTAATAGTGGAAGCTCTGGTTTTTTGCTCCGTTTGGGTTCGAAATCAAAAGAAATCAGTAGACCGACGAAAATGGGGTTCTTAAAGGTACAACAAGTTTCCCATTTTCCGTTGGCTAGGGGAAGGCTCGTAGTTCTTTTTTTTTCTGTCTATTTCCAGTTCGTTGGATCGCGTAGAATCGGGAAAATCTTTTGAATTTTCCTCCTCCGTGCAGTGAGGCGTTTCCCATGCTTTAAATAACGAGCCTCGGAAGGAGTCATCTCATCATCATAGCAGCCATTATGACGGCAACGAAATAAATGTGTCAATCGAGACAGATCCAGACATAAATTTAGCTGATTTCGTAGTTTGAACACGTGCGGGCTGCACGTGCCACTTCTCCTTTCAGTTCAAATCAGTTGAATCGAATCACCTGCAGGGCTGGGAAAGTTCCCAGGCTGACAAAGGCGTGTTGGCAGAAGGTGGAAGGACTTACCTCTTCGTAGAATTTTAAATGTGGCACCGGTTCGTCTGAGACGTTGTCGCAGAAATCTCTGAACAGTAGATATCCTGGAATAAAACGAAAAAAAAGAGATCGTTTGTTAATGATAGGCAAAACTGACTGGCAATTTGACGCTGTTTTCTGTGAAAAAAGAGAGAAAGATGATTATATCGGTTCTTAGGGGGTTTGAATCTAGTAGCCACAGACGACGACCGTCGGAAAATTAGCATCGATTGCTTGGATTGTGGAACGAAAGTTTTTCAATCAACGTAACGATTTTCGCTGAATCCAATCGCTCCGAAGCGATTGCGCGCGAATTTGCTGCCCGCGATAAAAGACGGAAAGCGAGCAAATAAATACGAGGATATAACGGATTTCGCATTCCACTTTCGGATTGAACGCGATAAGGTGAGAACTTTCGCATGGCGCCCGACGCTTTGAGCCGTACTCTCCGCAGAAGGATGAAAGTAAAAGCTCTATACGGAATGAATTATTCAAATCTGCCTCCTCGGTCGCTTTCGTACGGTTCGTTCGTGGCAGAAAAATGTGGATGAAATTGTAGGTTTGCCGTGTCCCTGCCCTGAAATCGAACAAATGTCCAGTCGAGGGCATGCGAGGAGGCGTAATTGAATGGTAATTGAATTTTGATGGATTTCGTTTCCGTCACCGTTGAAGTGAACCTAAGCTGGCGAGGAATTCCTGGCTAAATTCCCGGTATTCAAAACCCATCAAGGCCATCTTTTCTCCACAAGAGAAGCGCAATTAACGGCAACATTGCCGGAAAAGTTGATCCGGAAATAGATGCCAACTGCGTACTTTCTGATCCTGTAGCAAAACAAACGAAAGAACAACTAAATTTATGTCGGAAGCGTTGATGCCCAAGAGCATATAAGTTCCAATTATCCTACAAGACGGAGAGTTCTGGATTGGATTGATGGGGATTTCCTGCTTAAGGCAAGAATCGATGGGATTGGTCGATTTCGGAAACCATGTTATTGCTGGAACCGAAGGCAAACGGGTAGAATTTCGGTCACGTCGTCATCGTCTTTGAGGGGGGATTAATTGCTCAATTAAGGCGATTTCTTGCGAAGCTCTTTCTCCTATATTTCTTCGCATTTTCGCTAATCCAAAAATGTCCAAATATGTTGCTGAAAATGTTGTTTGCTGGGGAAAACAAAGCAATGTTCGAAATCAATTTCCTTAGGAACGTACTGTCTATTCTTCTGAAACAAGACATTTTCGAACCTTTGACGAAATTTTAAATAATCCACAAACTTCGAAAAGTTTCCCAGAACATCGAAGAACTTCTCCAAGAACTTCCAAATCGTTACCCAGAGCATTCAAGATGTTCTCCCAGAAGATTCAAGAAGTTTATCCAAACAATCTAAAAGATTACACTAGACCTCATTAGAAATTCGCCATGGACTTTTAAGAAACTGCCCCAGTACTTCCAAGAAGATCTTCCAAGACTTCTAAAAAGTGCTCTCAAAACATCCAAAAAGTTCTCCCAGCACTTCCAAGAGGTTCTCTATGTACTTTTAAGAAAATGTTCCAAAATATCCAAGATGTTCTTCTAGAACTATCAATAAGGTCTGCTAGAACTTTCAAAAAGTTCTATCAGAACTTCTAAAAAGTTCTCCAAACGCTTCCAAGAAGTTCTCTGAGAAATTCTAGGAACATCTCCCAGAACTTAGAAGAATTTCCCCTAGATTTTCCTTAAGAGTTCTCTCTGAACTTCTAAAAAGATTTCTTCAAACTTTCAAGAAGTTCCTTGGACCTTGAACCCAAAAACCAAAAAAAAACTTCTTCCAAAACATCCAAAATTTTCCTTAAAATTATACCAAAACTTCGGAGAAGTTCTCCCAGTATTTTCGAGAAAATTTCCCAGAACATCCAAGAAAATCTTTCAAAACTTTCAAGAAGCTTTCCGTAAATTTTTAAACAGATTTCTCAGAACATTCAAGTTGTTCTCCCAAGACTTCCAAGAAATTTCCAGTTTTTTTAAACAAGTTCTCCCAGAAGAAGGTCTCTCAGAACGAAATTTCCAATAAATTCTCCCAGATCTTCCAAGAAATGCTTCCTACACTGTCGAGAAAATCTTCCAGAACTATCAAAAAGGCCACCTAAAGAATTCAAAATGATCTCCCAGAACTCAAAATGATCTTCTCCAGGAACTTGCAAGAAGTTATCCAGGAATCTCCAAAAAGTTCTCCAGGAACTTCTAAAAGTTCTCCCAGAACTTTGTAGAAGCTCTCATAGAACTTCCTAAATGTCTTCGCAAAGGTTTCCAAGAAGTTATCCGAGAACTTCCAAAAACTTCTCCAAGAATTTCTTGGAAGTTCTCTCGAAAATTCTAAAAAATTCTCCTAAGACAATTCTCTCAGCACTTACAAACAGATTTCTCCAGACTTCCAAAAAGTTCCTTGAAACCCAAAAGGTAGGTCGAGCACAGTGTTGGTACGCGCTCATGTACTTCTGATAGCTGTGTGAAAGTTTCTAGCGGTAGTTCATATGCACTCTGTTTTGATGCGCACATGGGAGAGAAACTCCCATGAAAACTTCCTAAGTGTTCCTGAAAATTATTCCGCATTTGCTGAAAAGTTCTCCCAGTACTTTCGAGAAAATCTCCTAGAACATTCAAGAAAATCCACAACATCCAAGTTGTTCTCCCAAAACTTCCAAAAAGTTCTCCCAGAAAATTTTAAAATTTCCAAAATTTTTAAAGAAGTTTTCCCAGAACATTCGAGAAGATCTCCCAACACAGAATTTTCAATCAGTTTTCCCAGAACTTCCAAGAAGTTCTTCCAGCACTTTCAAGAAAGTTTTCCAGGACTATCAAAAAGGCCACCCAGAGATTTCAAAAAGGTCTCCCAGAACATTCGAAAGGTTCTTGCAGAACTTCCAAAAATTTCTTCCAAAGCGTTCTAAGAAGTTTTCCTAGAACTTCCAAAAACTTCTTGGAAGTTCTCTCAAAATTTCTGAGAAAATCTCCCAAAACAGTTCTCTCAGAACTTCCAAAAAGATTTCTCCATACTTCCAAGAATTTCCTAGAACCCTAAAACCCAAAACCCTAGAAACTTCTTCCAAAACAAGAAAACACGAAAACGCTTGGAAAAACTTGCATATACGACCACATGGAGCGCCGCTATCTCTAAAATAAAGCGTCCCATTTATTAATAATCAAGCATTTATGTGTTTAATTTCCTGTAGAAAATTCTGGAACATTATTCCTCTAAATTCATTGAAGAAGCTACATAACCAAAACTTCCAAGAAGTTCTCCATGAACTTTTCAGAAGCTTTCAAAGAGCTTCTTAGAAAATCTCCCAGAGAATTAAGAAATTGCTAAAAGAATTTCAGTAATAAAAAACTATCCCAGAATTTCCAACAAGTTAACACAGAGGATTTAAAAAGTTTCAACCAATAATTTCGCCAAGAACTTCCAAATCGTTCCCCAGATCTTTCAAGATGTTTCCCGAAAAGTTTCGAGAAGTATTCCCGAAAATTCTTAATGGTTCCACTAGACCATCTTAAAAATTCTCCCAGAACTTTCGAAAAACTGCTCCAAAACACCCAAGAAGGTTATCCAAAACTTCCAGCAAGTTCAATGATGTTCTCTCAGAACTTCCAAGAAATTCTCCCAAAATATTCGAGAAATTGTCGGAGTGTTACAGGAAAATTTTCCAGAACATTCTTTCAGAACTATCAAGAAGATCTGCAAGAACGTTCCAGAAATTCTCCAAGAAGTACTACCAAAGCTTCGAAGAAGCTCTGCTTCAACATTGAAGAAGTTTTCTGAGAATCTTCCAAAGAGTTCATTTAAATTTTCCAAGAATTTCCAAAAGCGTTTCTAAGAAGATCTCTCAGAACATCCAGTATAATTTCTTTGGATTTTCAAAAAATTGCTTGAACCTCTAAGGTTCCAAAAACATCCAAAAGGTTCCCAAACATCGAAGAAGTATCCATAACATACAAGAACTTCTCCAAAAACGTTCAAATCGTTTCCCAGAACTTTCAAGATGTTCTCCCAGAAGTTTACCCGAAAATTCTACAAAATTCCACTAAAGATTCCTAGAAATTCTCCCAAAACTTTCAAGAAACTGCTCCAAACTCCAAAGTAGATCATCCAAAACCTCCAAAAAGTTCTTGGAAGTGCTCTCAGAACTTCCAGGAAGTTCTCTCAGAAGTTTCGACAAGTTCTTCCAGGACTTCCGAGAAGTTGCAATAAGTTGAAAATACGGGAAGTTCTTTGAGAACTTGTGAGAAAATCTCACAGAAATTTCAAAAAATTCACTTAAAATTTTCTAAGGAGTTCTCTCAGAACTTCCAAAAAGATTAGTCCGGACTACCAAGAAGTTTCTTGGTACTTGAACCCAAAACTCCCAAAACATTATTTCAATTCTTCATAAAAATGCTTCCAATACTTCCAAAAAGTTCTTGAAAATTTTATCCAAAAATTTCGCCCAGGACTTACGGAAAAATCTCCCAAAATATCTAGAAAATCTTTCACAACTACCATGAATCTTTAAGAAAAATCTTAACAAATTTCCAAGAAATTCTCCCAGAATTTTCAAGATGTTCTCTCAGAACTTCCAAGAAATTTAAGCAGAACTTGCAAATGATTGTTTAAGTAGGAGCATGAACGAAACCAGAGCATTGAAAAAGTTCTCCCAGAATATCCGAACTCTCCCGGAACTTCCCAAGAGTAGGGGGTCTACTGGTTGACATCTTTAGTGAGAGGTAAAAATGTCGAATGTCGAAAGTTCGAATCTCACCCCTAGACAAGTCACAAAAATACTCATGATGTTTTTTGTGAGACTACGACGGGATATGACCCAGCCAGCGGCTGAAAATGACGATAATCAAGAAACGAAAACAAGCAAGTTCTCCCCGAACTTCCAAGAAGTGTTTTCAGAATTTCAGAAGTTCTCCAAAAAATGCCAAGAAATTTTACCAGAAATTCCTAGAAACGCCTCTAGCACATCCAAAAAATTCTCCCAGAACTTTCATGAAATTCTCCCATAACATCCAAAAAGTCCTATCAGAACGTCCCAAAGTTTCTCCAGAACTTACAAAAAAAGTTCTCAGAACTTCCAAAACAATCCCCAATTTAATTCCAAAATTTCTCCTAAAATTAACTAGAAGTTCTCCCAAAACTTTCGAGAAAGTCTCTCAGAACAATCAAGAAGTTCTCCCAGAGCATACAAGAAGTTCCCTCAAAATTCATGACAATCTCACAGAACATCCAAGAAGTTCCTTCAGTACTACCAAGTAATGCTCCCAGAACTTTCAAGTTGTTCTCCCAGTACTCATTTTCGGATGCTAAGACCGAATTTTCAAAACGCTGTCTAAGAATTTCCAAAAAGTTCCCAGAATATCCAAGAAATTCTCCAAAAACTTCAAAGAACTTTTCCAAAAACTTCCAAAAAGGGTCTCCAAGAAATTCCAAAAGATTTGTCAGAACTGCCAAATAATTCTCCCTGAATCACGAAGAAGTTTTCCCAAATTTCAAAATAGTTGTCCCAGAATGTCCAAGAAGTTTTCCCAGAACTTCCAAGAAATACTCCAAAAACTCCACAGAAATTCTCCAAAAACTTCCAAGAAGGATTCTCCAGAAGTGCCAAATAGTTCTCCCTGAATTTCGAAGAAGTTATCTCAAATTTCAAAGTAGTTATCCCAGAGTGCATCCTTGGACTAGTTCATTTCCCGTTGTAGTCACTCAAATACCATTTGGATATTTTCGTAATTTGTTAGGAGGTGAGATATAAACTCGTGACTTTGGCGTGAGAGGTATGGATGCTAACCACTACGCTGGGGTCACCCCAAATGTCCAAATAGTTCTTCCAGAATTTCCAAAAAGTTTTCCCAGAACTTCCAAGATATTCTCCCAGAGTACATCTAAAAGGTTCTCCCACAACTTTCAAGAAGTTGTCCCATGAACTCTAAGGCGCACACAACTTCCAAGAAGTTCTCCCAGACTTCCAAGAAATTCTCCAAAAACTTCCATGAAATTCTCTCAGTACCTCCAAAAATGTCCGCAGAATTGCCAAATAGCTCTCCCAGAGTTTCATAGTAGTACTCCCAGAACTTCCAAGAAGTTATCCCAGGTTTTTTTAAGTTCCTTCAGAGTAATCCCAGAATATTACAGAAACTATTTCATAACTTTCAAGGTTTTCTCCCAGAACTTTCAGAATGTTCTCCCAGAGCATTCAAGAATATCATCAAAAATATCGAAAAAGCTCTACAAATCCTAAAAAATCTCCCAGGAATTCCCACAAGCTCTTTCAAAACTACCAAAAACTTCACCAGGAACTTCCAGAAAGTTCTCCAGGAACATTCAGAAAAATACACTAACAAAACGCGACGCGAGGCAAGACACAACACTTATCGTTCTTACAATTTAAAATAAATTTACCTTTTGGTCGACCGGTTTCGGGCACGATGCTGCCCATCTACGGGACTATGTCCGACTCCGGGACTATGTCCGACTGTCCGGGTCGGACATAGTCCCGTAGATGGCAGCATCGTGCCCGAAACCGGTCGACCAAAAGGTAAATTCATTTTAAATTGTAAGAACGATAAGTGTTGTCTTGTCTCGCGTCGCGTTTTGTTAGTGTCGTGTAGTTCTTACGTCAGCATAAAAATCATAACAATAAGATCGAGAAAATTATCCCAGAACTTCCAAGAAATTCAGAACATTCAAGAAGTTCTACCACCACTTCTGAGAAGTTCTCTCAGAATTTCCAGAAAATTCTCCTAGAACTTCCATGAGGTTCTCCAAACAATCCCAAAATTTCTCCCAGAACAACAACAGGTTTGTCCCACAATGTAAAAAAAATATCTCCTAGAACATCCAAACAAGTCTTACTGAACTATCAAAAAAGTCTAGCAGAACATTCAAGAACTTTACCCAGAGCATCCAAGAAGTTCCCTCAGAACATTCATGATTATCTCCCAGAATTTCCAAGAAGTTTCTTCAGTACTACTTAGTAATGTTCCCAGAAAGGTCGTTCTCCCAGAGTTCATTTTCGGAAACTCAAACAGAATTTCCAAAAAGTTCTCCCACAATTTACATAAAGTTAACTCAGAGCTTCTAAACAACTCATGCAGAACTTTCAAGGCATTCTCCCAAAACTTTAATGAATCTCTCCAAAAACATCCAAGAAATTCACTCAGAACTTCCAATAGGTTCCAAGAGCTTCCAGAAATTCAAAGAAGTTTTCCCGGTACATCCAAATAGTTCTCCCAGGACTTTAAAGAATTTCTCCCAGTTTTAAATTTCAGAAGTAGTGATCTTTAAATTCAAAGGTTCACCCAGATTTTTTAAGAAGTCCTTCAAAACTTCCAAGCCGTTCTCCCAGAACTTCCAAAAAGTTCTATCAGAACTTTCAAAGGTTCTCATAGAAATTCCAAGACAACTAAGTAATTTCAAGTAGTTCTCCCAGAAATTTTAAGTAGTTCTCTCAGAAATTTCAAGTAGTTCTCTCAGACATTTTAAGTAGTTCTCCCAGAACTGCCAGAAAACTACCAGAACTCCAAATAAGTTAACAAAACCTCCAAAAATTTTGTAAAAATACCAAGATGTTCCCAAAAATTTCCGAGCAGTTCTCACAGAACTCTCAAATTGTTCCCCAGGAAATTCAAGATGTTCCACAGAAATTTTAAGAAGTTTCCCCGCAAATTCCAAGAAGTTCCCCTAAAGCTGCTGAGTAATATCGACAACATTTCCGAGAACCTGCCCAAAAACGTCCAGAAATTCCCTCCGAAACGTCCGTAAAGTTCTAATTCCAATTTTAATTTGAATTTCAAAGGTCACCCAGACCAAAACGTCACAGATGTAACATAAAATTATCGCAGAGCTTCTAAGAAGTTCTCTCAGAACATCCAAACAGTTGTCAATTAAATTCCAAGAAATACTATACAATTTCGACGAAGTTACTTCAGAATTTCAAAGAAGTTAACTTTGAGTTTCAAAGGCCACCGAAAATTTCCGAGAAGTTATTCTAGAACTTCCAAAAAGTTCTCCATACGCTCTAAAAAATATCCTGTAACTTCCAAGAAGTTCCTCTATAGCTTCCGAAAATTTCACTCAGAACATCCTAGAAATTACCCCAAAACTTTCAAGGAGTTCCCGCAGATCATCCAAGAAATACAGATCATCTTCCAGAAATACATGAAATAACCTATAATTTCAGAAATGTTCTCCATGTGCATCTATGAACTTTGCTCAGAAGCTTCAAAAAGTTATCCCATAGCTTCCAAAAACCTCCTTCAGAACGTCGAAAAGATTTCTTCAGAACATTCAAGAAATTTCCTCGGAACATTTAAGAAATTCCTCCAGAACTTTCAAGAAGTTGCACAACAACATTCAAATAGTTCCTCCAGAACTACAAGAAGTTCCTGCAGAAGCTCCAAGAAGTTCCATCAAAATTATCAAATAATCTGTCCAGAACTTCCAAAAATTTTCCCTACCACTTCTAAGAAGTAACTCCAAAATATCCAAGAAGTATCCCCAGAACCTTCAAGAAGTTTCAGTAGATCATCTAAAAAATTCTTCTAGAAATACATGACATAACCAAGAATTTACCACTACATGTAAGAACTTTCTCCAGAAGCTTCAAGAAGTGATCCCATAGCTTCTAGAAAGCTCCTCCTTCCAAGAAGTTCTTCAAGAACTTCCAAGAAATTATCACAGACCAGAACATTCAAGAAAAATCTACAGAACTTTCAAGAAGTTGCGCAACAACATTCAAGTAGTTTCTCCAAAACTAACAAGAAGTTTCAAAAAGTTCCATCAAAATTATCAAATATTTCTTCCAGAACTTCCAAGAAATTTCTCTAGAACTTCAAAGAAGTACCACCAAAACATCCAAGAAGTACCCAGAGAACCTCCAAAAAGTTTACCCTTGAGCAACCAACCAGTCCCAACTATGATCTTCAGAGTTTAAAACCCTGAGCTTCTAAGTTGTTTCCCTGGAACTACTAAGAAATTGCTCCAGAAATTAGAAAAAAAAACATCCAAGAACATACTAAAAATGATCCCTGAGCTTCCAAAAAGTCTCCCCTTGAACTTTCATGAAGTTTCAACAAACCCTGCAGTACCAAAAAGTTCTCCCAGAATTTTCTAGAAGTTTCCATGAGCTATCAGGTAGTTCCTCTACAATTTCCAAGAAGTTGCCGTTGTATACTAACGAAATGCTCTCTTCAATTCCATAAAGTGGAATCAAAGAAATTCTATGAATTTCTCCTAGAAGATCCACGAAGTCCTTTAAGAAGTTATGCCAGCACTTTCAAGATTTTTTCTCAGGAATTCCAAACATTATTCGCAGATCTTAAAGATCTTCTTTTTACACAACGAAATTATCAACTCCTGGGGGTTGCCTTTTGGCCACATCGAGTCTTCTACCGAATTGATTGGTGATAGTTTTGTAGTTCCAAACTTCCCCGGTAGGGTGGTGTTGTTGCTAACTGACCAACCGAACGAGCAAGATCGATGGATGGACTGATTTTTTTTTAGCATTTCAAGCTTATTGCTTTCACAATAAGCTTATTGCTTGCTCTCAACTTAGTGTTCTAGATGCACTTCCACAGTTATTAATTGAGAGCTTTCGATGCCAGGTACCATTTTTGCATTAGTATGATTGTGTGGCAAGTACAATCATACGCTATGCCCAGGGAGTCGAGAAATTTTCCTTAACGAAAAATTCCTAGACCAGACCGGGAATCGAACCCAGCCACCTCCAGCATGGTGTTGCTTTGTAGCTGAGCCTTTACTGACTGAGCTAAGGGAGGACCCACCCCGATGGATGGACTTATGGAGGCTGGTTTTCAGGGGGAGCAATTTCAGCGGTTTCAGCAGTGTTTTAGCTGAAGACCATTCTTTTTTTGCTCTTCATTGGACCATGGTAGAGCTCTTTTTCAACATTAGATTAGGGTGACCCAAAAAAAATGCAATGTTGAGAAATTTCTGACGAACATTTGGGTGTAAATTATCTTTCGAAAGTTAGGGGTAATTTAACCGACAAACATGTCAGATTATCAGCAATCCCGGTCCTGCATCGAACAAATCTCCCCCGTGTAAATTTCTAAACTAGTGTTATTCTTATAGCTCATTTGAAGAAGAAGCCCAATAAATTACATTTTCTAAAAACTATCCTCTCATTTCTATCAAGCTTCTGCTAGCAACAGCGCCACTCTAGGGGTAATTATTTGAACTGCCATTTTTTACTGTGTGACTGCCTGACTAAGAATGAAGATAAAAGTGGTCTGACCTAAATTTTGATATTCCCAAATTTCCTTGCTGCATTGGTGTTTTCAAGTTTTGTACCTGTACCTGAAATCTAACATCTGTACAAGTTTTTTACTGAAAAATTTAAAAAAAAAACTAAATGTTTTAGCTTGATTTTTTAGTACCACAGATTTGATGTCTGTGTTGGGGAAAGCCTCTCTTCTACTGCAAACCTTTTTTCATCCCATAAATAAAATCCAAACCAGTTAACCAGCCATCCTTTCAAAATATTAATTTAAAAATCATGAAAATCATCCCTCCCCATCGTTCTGCCCAAAAAGCTTTTACCGGACCAGATAGAAATTATTCCCTCTCCCCTCGCATGACCAAGTCTACCGCCCGCATCATCCCACCTCGAGCAGCGCTCCATTTTTGTGGACAATTTCGGATCCAATTTGGCTTCGCGTAATTCGGTCGCCGGCAAATTGAATTAAAACACATCCACTTGTGCCGCCGATCCGGAAGCCTAATGGCACGACACTGAGCTCAAAAAAACATAAACCTTGGTTGTATGCGAGTGAGTGTGTTTGGGTGTTTGTGTGTCTCACCATTTTTCTCGATGATGTTGTTTTGCGGTTGATGTGCAAAAAAAAATCGCAGATAAAATTTCGAAATGGTCGTGGACTTCCTG
Source organism: Aedes japonicus (assembly GCA_034211315.2). Taxonomy (NCBI): domain Eukaryota; kingdom Metazoa; phylum Arthropoda; class Insecta; order Diptera; family Culicidae; genus Aedes; species Aedes japonicus. The sequence goes on along the minus strand of JASCZW010001833.1, from coordinate 41,092 downwards.
TTTGCAGTGGATATGACCATCCTCCCGCTCCCACCCCCCTTCATTCTCCCTTTCACTCCACACACGCGAAGGCTGATCCTGAAATTTTTCCCAAGGGAGATTTGGCTCTAAATGTGAATGCGCCTTGGCCGTTGAGCTCGCTTCCCATCGGTCGGTTAGTAAATTGTAAGATCTGAGAATGAAGGGCAAGGGGGGGGGGGGGGGTGAGTTTTCGGAAACAACGCGATAATGGCATCGTTTTCCGGACCATCAATCATACACTACCGGGGCCGCCGAGGTAGAACCGGTGCTGGAGGGAAAAATAACCGCTTTTCGTGGCAAACCAACAGTGGCGAATTATGATGGCACTGGGCCAGCAGGAGGTGGGCTTTGGCCATCAGAGCAATGCTTTAAGCGGTGTTTTTTTGGAGTATATAATGATAACATGAATCATTTACGGGGAATCGCTCAAATGTTGGTCTACGGATGTGAGGATTGAGTCGAGTAAAATTCTCATAGGAGTCATTCTCACAGAAAGTTTCCATGTATTTGCCTATCAATCCTACTTTCAGCAGGTACATTAAGTTGCATTTGGTATTTTGACATTCTCTACGTTTTTCCTCAGTCATTGAATTGATTGAATTCACGTTAATTAACAGTAAACCACCAACCAGACCAGAGAAACGGTTGCTATTGCGTAGAACAGGTAAGGGGCTGTTCATAAACCACGTAGACTTTTCTGAGGAAGGGCGTGGGTTGACCAAAGTCTACGTCCATACAAAATTTCAAAAAATATTTACGGAGAGAAGTCTTCGAAGGATGTAGGAGGGGGGGTTCTGAGATTTTCAAAAATGAGTCCACGTAGTTTATAAACAGGCCCTAATAATTTAAAGGTAATTAGAGTCTTCCCCAGAAGTTTCAAGATATTCTTCAAGAATTTTCAAGAACTTTCTCCAATAATTCTTAGAAGTTCCGATAAAGCTTCCGTGCGATTCTCCCAGAACTTCTGGGAAGCTGCCTCGAAACATTCAAGTTCTTCCACAACTTCCAAAACAGTTCACAGAACTCCAAGGAAGTTGCCTTTGAATTTCAAAGAAGTTCCCCCAAAAGTTCTTAGAAGTCATCACAGAACTTCGAAAGAGTTATGCCAGATCTTTGAAAGAGTTTCTCCAGAAATTCAAACATAAATCCAGAACTTCCAAGAAGTTCCTATAAAATATCCAGGAAGTTTCCTCAGAACTTAAAAGGAAATACACGCGAAATTTCCCAAAAAAAAGTTCACCCAGAACTTTCACGAAAGTTATCCTAAATCTTCCTAAGAATTCTTCCAGGACTTCGAAAAAGTTTTCCCACAAATTCAAAGAAGTTCCTCCATATATTCCAAAAAGTTTCTTCTTCAAAGAAGTTTCCCCAGAACATATCAGAAATGCATTCAAAGGTTCCAAAAATTTGATCCAGTACTTCCAAAAAGTTCTTCCAGAATTTTCAAGAAGTTCTCCCAGAAATTTCAAGAAGATTCCCCAGCACATCCTCTCTTTGGAGCATCGTTGAAGGTTGTTGTTTACTTCGAGCTCACTCTCACTGGAACAGTAGATCCAAAAGAACTTTCAGAACACCCAAGAAGTACACTCAGATCTTTCAAGCAACTCCCACAGAGAACTTGAGAGAACCAGAACATCTCAAAAAGTTCTACCAGATCATACAAGAAGCCCCCTAGAACTCCAATGAAGCACCTGGAAATTATGGAGGCATTTCTTGGGAATCTCTGGGGGAAATCTTTGAAACTTCTGGGAGAATTCCTTGGATGTTCTGAGTTCACTTCTGGTCAGTTTTGGAATAACGTCTTGGTAGAACTTTTAAAAAGTTCAAAGGCAACTTTTTGGAAGTTATGAGGATACTTGTTCCAAGTTCTTTGAACTTCCAAATTCCAAGATGCTCCCCCTAAAGTTTCAAGAAGTTTACCAAAAAGTTGGAAAAAGTATCCTTGAGCTACCGAAAAGATTTCCCAGAAAATCCGAAAAGCAGCCCCTAAACTTTCATGCAGTACATCCAACATTCCCAAAAAGTTCAAAGAACTTGGAACAAGTATCCTCAGAACTTCCAAAAAGTTGCCTTTGAACTTCTAAAAAGTTCTACCAAGACGTTATTCCAAAACTGACCAGAAGTGAACTCAGAACATCCAAGGAATTCTCCCAGAAGTTTCAAAGATTCAAAGGTTCCTTCAAATTGTTGAGAAATTCCAAGATGGTCCCCCTAAAGTTTCAAGAAGTTTCCCAAAAAGTTGGAAAAAGTATTCTTGAGCTACCGAAAAGATTTCCCAGAAAATCCAAAAAGCAGCCCCTAAACTTTCATGCAGTGCATCCAACATTCCCAAAAAGTTCAAAGAACTTGGAAGAAGTATCCTTAGAACTTCCAAAAAGTTGCCTTTGAACTTCTAAAAAGTTCTACCAAGACGTTATTCCAAAACTGACAAGAAGTGAACTCAGAACATCCAAGGAATTCTCCCAGAAGTTTCAAAGATTTCCCCCAGAGATTCCCAAGAAATGCCTCCATAATTTCCAGGTGCTTCCACCATATCTTTCGAACTCCTACGCAGCTCTACCATAACTTACAAGGCGACGTCCCAAAACGAACGAGAAGTTAACTCTGAAAATTTAAGGAAATCTCCCAGAACTATCAAAGAGTTCCCCATTGCTTCAAAACTTCCAGGAGCGTTTTTTTTCTCTTCCAAAAGGTTATTCCAGAATGTCTAAGAAATAAATGCGAAAGTACCAAAAAATCACCCAGAACTTCCAAGAAGTTATCTCAAATCTTCCTGGGAGTTCTCCCAGAATTTCCAAATTTCTTTTTCTTAGAATTTCTTGGAATTTCTTAGAACATCAGAGAAGTACCTCTTCAACTTTCGAAGTTTTGAAGGAATTTTTTCGACGGGGATTTCCGGGAGATTTCCAAGAACTTCTAAGAAATTCATCCGAATGTTGCAAAAAGTTCACCATGAACTTCCAAGGAGTGCTCCCAAAACTTCCAAAGAATTCCCCCAGAAATTTCAAAAATGTTCCTAGAACTTCAAATAACTTCTTTCTCTTATATTGTTTCGCAGAGAAGAAGTTCTACTGGAGCTTCTGAAAGATTTCCACAGAGCTTTCATGAAGCAGCACCACAACTTTCAAGCAGTTCTTCCGAAATTTAAAAATTTGTTTAAGAAAAACTTCCAACAATTCTCCTAAAAATTCGGAGAAGTTGCCATTGTTCCTCTTACAGAACTTTCAAAAAGTCTAGACGATTTTAGAACTTCCAAAGAATTCCCCAAAAACTTCGAAGAAGATCCTGCAGAACTTCTTAGAAATTCATCCGAAACCTTAAAAAACTTCACCCAGAAGTTCCAAGAAGTAATCTTCCTTCCTTTCTTTCTTCCTAGTGATTCAAAAGAGTTCCTTCAGAAATTTCAAGCATGTTCTTGGACTTCAAATAATTTCTTTCTTTCATGTCAATCCCCAGAGAACGATTCCTTCGTTTTAAGGTGTTCCCCAGAAATTTCAAGAAATTTCGTCGGAAATTCCAAGATGTTCTCCTAGAGCTTCCGAGAGATTTCTACAGAGCTTTTGTGAAACAACACAACTTTCAAGCAGTTTTTACAAAACATAAAAAAATATAACAAACTTCGGAGAATCCCTCCAGAAATTCCAATAATTTGCCATTGTAGTTCTTCTAGTACTTTCAAAAAGTGTAGAAAATTCTGGAACTTCCCAATAATTTCCCCAAAAATTCCCTAACAATTCCTTAAGCTTCCAAAAAGATTCTTTAAAACTTTGAAGGAGTTTTTGCAGGACTTCTAAGAAATTCATCCGAAAGTTCTAAAAAGTTCACATAGAAATTCCAAGAAGTTACCTCAGATCTTCCTAATTTCAAGAATGTTCCTAGAACTTCAAATAGTTTCTCTTTTTCATATCATTCCCCAGAAAATGATTCCTTCGTTTCAAGATGTTCCCCAGAAGTTTCACGAATTTCTCCGGAATTTCTCCTGAAACTTCCTGAAAGCAGCCCAAAAACTTTCAAGCAGTTCTTCCAAACCTTAAAATATCGTTTACGAAAAACTTCGAACAATTCCCGTAGAAATTCGAACAAATTGCCACTGTAATTCTTCCAGAACTTTCAAAAAGTCAAGACAATTCTAGAACTTCCAAAGAATTTCAGCAGAACTTTCAAAGAATTTGCACAGAAATTCTATAAAAATTTCTAGAACTTCTAATGAGATCATTTTGAACTTTAAAGGAGTTTTCCCAGCACTTCTAAGAAATTCATCCGAAAGCTCCAAAAAGTTCACCAAGAAGTTTCAAGAAGTTGCCTCTGATCTTCCTAGGAGTACCTAGTTCCTAGAATTTCAAATAATTTCTTTCTTTCATATCGATTCCCAGAGAACGATTCTTTCGTTTCAAGATATTCCCCAGAAGTTTCAAGAATTTCCCCGGAACTTTTCCTCGAGCTTCCAAGAGATGCCCACAGCTTTCAAGCAATTCTTCCGAAAAGTTTTGTTTATAAAAAAAAACTTCACACAATTCCCCCAGAAATTCGAAGACGTTGCCATTTTAGTCCTTCCAGAACTTTCAAGAAGACTAGACAATTCTAGAACCTTAAAAGAATTTCCTCAGAAGTTCCATGAAAATTCCTAGAACTTCCAAGAAGGTCTTGCAGAACTTCTTAATAATTTCCTCAAAACTTCTAAGAAATTCACCCCAAGGATCCAAAAACTTCATCAAGAACATTACATCTTCATAGAAGTTCTCCCAGAGTTGTAACAGAAATTCCAAAAAATCTCCTAGAAATTCAAAGTAGTCCATAACTACGGAGAATTTCTCCTAAATATTCCAAGAAGTTATCTCAGAAATTTCTAGAAACTCACCCAGAACTTTTACGAAGCTCTCCCAGAACTACCAGAAAACTATCCGATCCTCCACGAAGTTCTCGATACCTTTGAAAAAAAATCTAAAACTTTTAAGATATCTTCAAAATATCAGAGATGTTCAAGATGTTTCCTCAAAGGTTATATGAAGAGCTTCCGAGTAATACCAACAGAATTTCCGAGATCCTTCCCCGAGAATTTCTAAGAATTTTGTCCAAAACGTTCATAAATTTCAAAGAAAAAGCCCCAAGGAAACTTCCAAAGAACAAATTTAGAATTTCAAAGGTCACCCAGAAATTTCATAGAACTTCCAAAAAGTTCTTCCATAACTTTTCAAAACTTCACCCACAAATTTTAAGAAGGTATCCCAGGACTTCCAGCAGTTCTCCCAAAACTTCCAAAAAAGTTCCCAAAGCTTTTAAAACCTGCTCCAGAACATCCAAGAAGTTTTCGCTGAATTTCCAATAAGTTAACCCAGAACTTTCAGAGGTTTCCCCAGAACATCCAAGAAGCAGCTTCAATTTCAAGTAGTGCTTTCCAAATTTCCAAAAACTTCGAACATGTTTCCTCACAACTTCCAAAAAATTTAAACTCCTAAGAAGTTCTGTAAAAATTCCAAGACGTTATTCCAAAACTAACAAGTAGTTATCTCAGAACATCCAAAGAATTCTCCCAGAATTTCCAGAGTTCCAGAAATTTTAAAAATACTCTCAAAACTTCACAGAAGGATATCCTTAACTTCGAGGAAATTCCACGAGTACTTTAGAGGAGTTCCCCCAGCACTACTAAGAAATTCATCCGAAAGCTCGAAAATGTTCACCTAAAAACTTCCAAGCAGTTACCTCAGATCATCCAAACTGTTTCCCCAGAATTTGAAGAATGATCCTAGAACTTAAAATAATTTCTGTCTCACAAATCGTTTCTCAGAGAACAAAATGTTCCCCAGAAATTACAACAAGTTTCCCCGAAAATTACAAGTATTTTTCCCTTGGGCTTCCAAGAGATTTCCAAGATGTTCCGCCAGCACATCTGAGAACTTCCTCCAGAAGTTTCAAGAAGTTATCCCATAAGTTCGAAAATCCTCGTCCAGATCGTGTAAGAAATGAAGTTCTCCCAGAAGTTACAAGAAGTTTCGATGGAACACTGAATGAAATATTTTTAGAGTTTCGAAGAATTTTCTTCGAATTTCAAAAATGGTATCGTAGAATCTCCAAAAAGTTCCCCCAGAGCTTCCATAAAGTACCCCATGAACTTACTAGAAGTTCCTCTAGAACATACAAGAAGTTATCACCTTTCGCGAAGAACGTCTAAAATGTTCCCCCAAAAGTTCAAAATGTTCCTCAGCAACATCCGAAAATCTTCCCTTGCTTTTAAGAAATTCGCTTGAAAGTATCACAAATCCAGAACTTTCAAGAAGATCCTCCAAAACTTTCAAAAAGTTGCGCGAGAGCAATCAAGTAGTTCCTGAGGAACTATCTTGAAGATCCTACAGAACTTGCAAGCAATTCTACCTAACTTATCAAGAAGTTCCCCCAGACTTCCAAGAACTTCCCCCAGACTTCCAAGAACTTCCCCCAGAACATCCATGAACTTTCACCAAGACAAAGAAATTAACTCAGATCTTCCAAAGAGTTCTCCCACAGCATTCCAAGATATCCTCCAGAAATTCCAAAACATTTCCTAGAACTAAGAAGATTTTTTTCTCCCAAATCGCTTCGTTCGTTTGAAGATGTTGGCCAGAAGTTTCAAAAAGTTTTATTGAAAATTACAAGTATTTCCCTTTGGGCTTTCGAGAAATTTCCCCAGAACTTCCGAGAAGTTGTCCCAACATTTTCAAGCAGTTCTTCCAAAACATCCAAAAATTCAGAATTCCTCAAGAACTTCCAACAAGTTGGCTTTGAATTCCATTGAAGCTCTTCCAAAATTTCCAAGAATTAATCCCAGAACTTCCAAAAAGTTAACTTTAGATTTTCCAAGGGGTTCTCTCAGAATTTCCAAACAGGTCCAAAAACATTCCAGGAAATTTCCTAGAACTTCCAATAAGTTCCTTCATAGCTTCCAAGCGAACGCAGTTTCCGCAGAACTTCTTTTCACCCTTTCACTTCAATTCACCCGAAAGATCCAAGAAGTTTACGCAAAACTTCCAAGATGTTCACTCGGATCTCTTAAGAAATTCTCCAAGACCCAAAGTGAATTTCCATAGATCCCAAAAATTTCCTAGAACTTTTAAGAAGTTCTTTCAGAACCTTCGGATAGTTTCCCCAGAACTTCTAAGAAAATCTGTCGAACGTTCCAAAAAGTTTGACCAGAGCTTCCAAGAAGTAATATGGGATCTTCCAAGGAGTTCCCCCAGATCATCCAAAGAGTAACCCCGAATATTCCAAGAAATTTCCTAAAATTTCAACAAGTCCTTTCGAAACTTTAAAGAGGATCCTTTAGAACTTCAAGAAAGTTCTTTCAGAAATGCCAAGTTATTTCCTCAGAACTTCTAAGAAATTCACCCGAAAGTTACAACCAGAGCATACAAGAAGATAACTCAGATCTTCCAAGAAGTTCTCCCAGAACATTCAAAGCAGTTTCCGCAGAACTTCTTAGAAAATCACCCAAAAGATCCAAGAAGTTTACCCAGAAAAAGCATCTCCATGAATCCCAAAAATTTCCTAGAAGTTTTAAGAAGTTCTTCCAGAACATCCTACTAGTTTCTCCAGAACTTTTAAGAAATTGAACCAAAAGCAATTAATTCATATCTTCCGAAGAGTTCCCCCAAGAAATTTCAAGACATTTCCTAGAACTTTGAAGAATTACCATCTTTCCAATCGTTTCCCACATTGTTTCAATATGTTCTCCAGAAGTATCAAAAAGTTTCCCCGAAAATTCCAAGAAGTTCTCCTAGAGCTTCCAAAAGAGATTTCCGAAGAATTTCCGAAACGCTGCCACAAAACATTCAATCGGTTCCAAAACTTCCAAATCATTTAAAATACTTCCAAGAAGTTCCCCAGAACATCCAAGAAGTTGCCTTTGATTTTCTTTGAAGTTCTTCCAGAATATCCAGAAAATCATCCCAGAACCTCAAGATGTTATCTCAGATCTTCCAAGAAGTTTTTTCAGTAGTTTCAAAAAATTTACCAATAATTTCAAGAACATCCATGAAATTCCTTCACAACTTCTACGTAGTTTCCTAGAACTTTCAAGAAACTCACCCGGAAGTCTCAAAAAGTTCAACCAGAACTTCCAAGAAGTTTACTCAGATCTGCCAAAGAGTCACCCCAGAAATTCCAAGAAAATTTCCTAGAACTTCAAAGAATTTCTTTCTTTCATATCGTTCCTCAGAAAACAATTCTTTCGTTGTTTTAGGATGTTGCCCAGAAGTTTCAAGAAACTTTCGTGAAAAATCCAAGAAGTTTCTCTAGAGATTCCAAAAAATTCCCCAAGAACTTCCCAAAAACTACCTGAAATGTTCAAACAGTTCTTTCAAAACTAACAAAGCGTAAAAAACTTCGAAAAAGTTTCCCCAGAAGTTATTCCAGCACTTCCAGAAAGTTATTTTAGATCTTCCAATGAGTTTTTTCAGCACTTCTGAAGAGTTTCCTCCGAAATTTCCTAAAACTTCCAAGTAGTTTCCCAAAAACATCTATGAAATTCACCTGAAAGTTCACCCCTAACTTGCAAGCAGTTTACTCAGAGCTTACAAGAAGTTCTCCCAGAATATTTAAAGCGATACCGCTGAGATTTTAAGAAATTGCTAAGAAGTTCCTTCATAGCTTCCAGAACGTCCTTCAGAACTTCCATGTAGTTTCCCAGAACTTCTAAGAAATTGAACCGAAAGTACCAAGCAATTAACACAGATCTTTCAAAGAGTTCGGCCAAGACATTTGAAAACATTTCATAGAACTTCGAAGAATTATCTTCATTCTAATCATTTCCCAGTTCATTTCAAGAAGTTTCCCCGAAACTACCAAGAAGTTCCCCTAGAGCTTCGGAGAGATTCCCCAGAATTTCCGAAAAGCTGCACCAAAACATTCAAGCAGTTCCAAGACTTCCAAATAGTTTGAAATACGTCCAAAAAGTTGCCTCTGTATTTCATAGACGTTCTCCCATAATATCCGAGAAATCAGCCCAGAACTTCGAAGATGTTATCTTAGATCTTCCAAGAAGATTCTTCAGTACTTTCAAAAAATTTCCTTCTTAGTAGTTTCCTAGAAGTTCCACAAAACTCACCAGAAAATTCAACTATGAACACCCAGCACTTCCAAGAAGTTTACTCAGATCTTCCAAAGAGTTCCCCCAGAAATTCCAGAAAATTTTCCTAGAACTTCAAAGATTTTTTTCTCATATCGTTTCTCTTCATATCGTTTCTTTTTAGGATGTTCCTCAGAAGTTTCAAGAAATTTTCCTGAAACATCCAATAAGTTTCTCTAGAGATTCCGAAAACTTCCTAAAAAATACCCGAAAATGTTCAAACAGTTCTTTCAAAACTAACAAAGTATAAAAAAACTTCGAAAAAGTTTCCACAGAAGTTCTTTCAGAATTTGCTAGAAGCTATACCAGCACTTCCAAAAAGTTATTCAAGCTTTTCCAAGGAGTTCTCACAGCACTTCTGAAGAGTTTCCTCCGAAATTTCCTGAAACTTCTTAGTAGTTTCCCATAAACATCTATGACATTCCCTTAAAAGTTCCTCAATTACTTTCAAGAAGTTTACTCAGATCTTCCAAGAAGTTCTCCCAGAACATCCAATGAGTTACCGCAGAAATTTCAAGAAATTGCTTAGAACTTCGAAGAAGTTCTTTCATTGCTTACAAAAGATCCTTCAGAACTTACAAGAAGTTTCCCCAATACTTCTAAGAAATTGAACCGAAAGTTCCAAGCAAACAACTCAGATCTTCCAAAGAGTACCCCTAAGAAATTTCAAGACATTTCCTAGAACTTAGAAGAATTATCTTCTTTCTAATCGTTTCCTAATTCGTTTCAAAATATTCCCCAGAAGTATCAAAAAGTTTCCACGAAATTTCCAAGAAGTTTCTGGAGCTTCCGAGAGATTCCCCAGAATTTCCGAAAAGCTGTCTCAAAACATTCAAACAGTGCCAAAACCTCCAAATAGTTTTAAATACTTCCAAGAAGTAGCCTTTGTATTTCATTGAAGAATATCCAAGAAATAATCTCAGAACTTCAAAGATGGTATCAGATCTTCCAAGAAGTTTTTCAGTAGTTTCAAAGAATTTCGTCAGAATTTCAGAAACTTCCATGATATTCCTTCATAACTTCCAAGTAGTTTCCTAGAAACCCGAAAGTTCGAAAAAGTTCATCCAGCACTTCCAAGAAATTTACTCCGAATTCCCCCAGAAATTCCAAGAAAATTTCCTAAAACTTCAGAGAATTCCTTTCTTTTATATCGTTCTTCAGAAAACATTTCCTTAAAAAAAAGTATTCCCCAGAAGTTCCAAAAAGTTTTCCCGAAAAATCCAAGAAGTTTCTCTAGAGATTTCGAGACATTCCCTAGAACTTCCTAAAAGCTCTCCCCAGAAATACTTTCAGAATTTCCAAGAAGCGTCACAGAACACCCAAGAACTTATTTTAGATCTTCCAATGAGCTCTCCTAGCACTCCTAAAGAGTTTCCTCCGAAATTTCCTGAAACTTCCAAGTAGTTTTCCAAAAACATCTATGACATTCACATGACAGTTCACCCAAAACTTTCAAGAAGTTAACTAAAATTTTCCAAGGAGATCTCTCAGAACTTCCCCTAGAACTTCCAAGCAGGTACCTCAGATCTTCCGAAAAGTTCTCGTCAAACGTTCAAAGAGGTTCCCTAGAAATTCGAAGAAATTTCCTTGATATTCCAAGAAGCTCCCTCATAACTTACAGAAGTTTCATCAGAACTTCCAAAAAGAATGCCCAGCACCTTCAAAAAATTAACTCAGATCTTCCAAGACCCTCTCTTCCTCCTCTCAAAACTTCATAATAGTTTCCCCAGAGCTTCCAAGAAATTACTCCATAATTTCCAAAAGGTTTCCCCAGAAGTTTTAAGAAATACACGTGAAAGTTCCAAAAACTTCACCTAGAATTCACAAGAAGTTGTCTCAGAGCTTCCTCAGAACTTCCAAAGAGTTCTCCCATAAATTCCTGCATAACTTCCAAGAAGTACCTTCAGAACTACAAAAAATTTTCCCCAAAACTTCCAAAAAGGCCCTCCAGAACATCCAAGAACTTCACTTCGAACATTTTCAAGTTTCCCCAGAAAATCAGCTACTTGAATCATCGTTGAAGGTTCGTTACTTCAACGTCGATTTCACTGAAACAGAAACTTGTAAGAAGTTATCCCACAATATCTAAGAAAGTTCCCCCAAAACTTCTGACGAGTTCCCCTAGACTGTTGAACAGCTCCAGAAATTTGTTGTTTTAAATTCGTTTCCCCCAGAACCTTCAAGAAGATCTTCCAGAATTGCCAAGACCTCCAAAACTTTCAAAAAAAATATATCGGATCTTGCTAAAACTTCTTGCAGTACTAAAGAGGAGATCCCCAAGAAATTATAATAAATTTCCTAGAATTTCCAATAATTTCCATGAACCATTCGGCGTGAAACTTTATATGCAAGGGGTTTTGAAAGTCAGGGAACTTTTAATGGTGGATTGAGACCCCTCCCTCCTCTGGAAGGGGGGAGGGAATTCCATATGAATGATATACAAGTTTCTGCATAGCTTGAGGAAATAATCAAGTAAACGGAACCAAATTTGGCATGTAGGGGTTTTTGAAGGCACGAAATGTTTGTATGTTCGTTTGATACCCCTCTCTCTTCAAGGAGGGGGCCTACAGTACGAATGAAATACATATTTCTGCATAATTCGAGAACTTATCAAGCAAATGGAATCAAATCTGGCATGTAGAGTTTTTTGAAGGCAAGAAATGTTTGTATGGTCGTTTGAGTCCCCACCCCTCTCTGGAAGGGAGGGCTTCCATACAAATGAAACACAAATTTCTGCATAATTCGAGAATAAATCAAGAAAATGGTAACCAATTTGGCAGGTGGAGGTTTTGAAAGGCTAGAAATGTTTTTATGGTTGTTTGAGACCCCTCCACTTTCTGAAATTGCGGGGAGAGGGGGGGTCCCATACAAAAGAAACACACATTTTACATAACTCAAGAACTAATCAAACAAATGGAAAGAAATTTGGTTTATGGAGGTTTTTGAAGGAGATCAATGTTTCTATGGTGGGTTGAGACTCCTTCGCCCGTCCAAAGAGAGGGGACTCCCTTTTAAATTAAACACAAATTTTTACATAACTCGAGAACTAATCAAGCAAATGGAACCAGATTTGGGCAGGTGGAAGTTTTTGAAGGCCAGAGATGTGTCTATGGTGGGTTGAGACCCTCCCCTCTTTGGAAGGAAGAGCCCTTATACTAATGAAACACAAATTTCTACCAAACATGAGAATTATCCAACTTAAACAAAAAAATGTGTATTTCTCGGGTAAAAATCAAGTTCTGATAGAAGTTCGAAAAAAGTTCAGTCCGAAAAGCGACCAGCGCATAGTGATCGAAAAAGCCTTTTTTCACGACGAAATTAATAACTCCTAAGGATTACGTTTGCGAATCATGGTGCCTTCTAGAAATTTGTATTTAAACTAGTTGTCCATCTTGTGGTGAAAATTTTGTAGTTCCAAACTTTACCGCTAGGACGGCGCTGTTGCAAACTTTTGAACGAGGCACAATAGAAGGGTGGCGTCAAAGACAAGTTTGTAGGTAATACAATTTCAAGCAACTTTGCCCAAAACACCAGTTTTCTAGCTTTCCATTTGACCATGGTAGAACTATTTTGCTGCTTCAAATCAGGGTGTCTCTACAAATTAAGCTTTTTTTATTATAACTGTTTTGTTTCTCATTTTGAGAAAAAGTGATCTTCAAATAAAATATAGAAAACGTTATAGCGCACTATTTTGTTCCACAATTTTTGTTAATACAATTTATCATTTAAAAGTTACGGGTAATTTTAGCTAAAAACATGCGTTTCTTCTTTTCGACCTTATGATTATTTAGGCGAGAATTGGCCAGAAAATCATCCAATTCTTATTTTAATGTGTATCAAGGAACAATTTGCTGTATAAATGAGCCCGGATACTCCTGGGGCACATGAGCAGGGATGGCTTAAAATTGGACATGTTTTTCGATAAAACTAACCCTAATTTTTGAAGAATAAGATATACCCAAATACTTAGTTCAGAAATAGTTTTTTCCAAACAATCGAAACTAAAATGTTAGAATAAAAAAACTGATTTTAGGGACACCCTAAGCCCTACACCAGCAAAATAGCCCTGAACTAAAGCAGTGCACAAGCGCCGGACGCTCCAGTCGTGAACCGCCCTAGCGGTAAAATTTGGAACTACAAAAATTTCACCACAAGATGGACAACTTGTTTAATACAATTTTGTAGAAGACCCCATGATTCGGAAAGGTAATCCATAGGAGTTATTAATTTCGCCGTGAAAAAAGGCTTTTCCGATCACTGTGCAGCGCCAGTTCTATTAAATGAATGAAAATCATTTGGTTGCAAACGTAGCAACGGTCGCACCGGGTTCAGCTAGTAGAAGATATGTTGCATGGGATCGAGTATTTTTTTTAAAGAAATAGTACACTCACCTAATACTTGATTGAAGATTTTGTCGAAGTTCACCTCGTTCTCCTTCTCCAGATATTTGTGCATCACACTTCGAACACTGTAAATAGAAAAAAGGAAAAAGTACGGAAATTAGAATTGTTTAATTGCATTTCATGTCACATGACAGTAGGAAGACTGCCTTAATGGGAAAAAACACTATCACACTTTGGGAGTGGCCCCAACACCGACCTTACTGTAATTTTTATAACACATTTCGGAGAAATGTGGAAGTTGTTCTTTTCTGCAGCACATTTCTGATCAATTTTTTAAAACAGTTATCACGAGCCGGATATACCTTGATTTAAATTGATTTTATTCACAAGAATATCAACAGATAGCATATTTAACAGTAAAATCAATGTAGTTGTACATTGTAGATTCCTAGGGACTTCAGATAGATCGGATTCAGGTGACGAAGTCAGCGGACGATGGATCAGAACTTCAGGTTGACTTCCGTGTTTTGTGGTCCCCAGACCAACCTGCTTCGGAATAACCCATCAGCTTTAGAGCAGATCAACTGAAATGCAGTTTCCAATCCATAGTTCTACGCAGATATCTCGCGACATCTGACGACATCCAAGTAGCAATAGCTATAACAGGTCGCGCAATCACGGAGATGTACAATGAGGATCCTACCAAGCTTCTGTAGTTCACGTTATCCGGAAGTGGCTGACCGTCCAAATCGCCAAGTGCATAAGCTTCATCCATAGGCATCGGGGTGATTTGGCATCTTCCGATCCAAAATGTTCAGCAACGCACTGAATATATCCTGACAGACATACGCTGTAGCTGCCAGCCACAGACCGAGGAAGTGCTTCAGCTTTCCTAATCCGGTAGTCCCGAAATGCTTGCTACGGTCGATCTCCACTTCGTCTTCGCATTCGATGACCACAACATGATTTAAAATCATCTTCCTATGAATTGAACTTCGCCGAAGTCCTCGGAAGAATTTTATTGAAACTTTATTGAACTTCCCTAAAGTTCTCGGGTAAACTTTCTTGATGTTCTGTGAAGTTTTGTGAAGATCCTCGCTTAAGTTCTCAAAAGAATTGCCCTGAAATTCTCGCAGAAACTTCACTTAAGTTCTTGGAAGATCAGCCTCAGATCGAAGAGGAACTTCAATTAAATGCCGGAGGAATTTTCCTGACGTTTTTTGGAAGAACATTCTTGAAGTTCTTGGAAGAACTTCCTTGAAATTCTCGGAAGAAGTTCATTGAGGTTCTTGGAAGCACTTTCCTGTAGTTTTCGGCAAAAATTTCCTGAAGTTCTCAGCAGAAATTACCCGAAGTTCACGGAAGAATTTCATTGAAATTTTCGGAAGAATTTTATTGAAATTTTAGTAAGCACTTGCCTGAAGTTTTCGGATGAACATTCCTGATGTTCTGTGAAGTTCTTTCTTGAAGTTCATTGAAGATCTTCCCTGAAGTTTTAGGAAGATCCTACCTTAAGTTCACGAAAGAATTGCCCTGAGATTCTCGGCAAAACTTCACTTCAGTTCTCCAAGAACTTCAATTCAATTCTCGGAAGAACTTCTCTGAGAGAAAATCCTTTTAGGATAAGGTTTGGAAATCCAATTATTTACATTATTTTATTACCTGTACCAAGATATCGCAAAGCTGTAAGAACTTCCAAAAGTACGGGAATGTTTGTGGTCCTTTCATCTTTCAAAAGAATTGCATTTAAAGGGGTTGATCCATCAAATCGACAAACTTTTCGGCGAAACATTTTGGAATTCTAAATAGTTTATCAAAATTACCATCCGATACTCCAAATGGATTGCTAAAATCTCTTAAAAACCTACGTTCTCGAATAAACTTTATCCTTTCTTGATGTTTATACCACCTTTTTCTAGCAATATCTATCTATATATATATAAAAATGGATTTCTGTCTGTCTGTCTGAACCTAATAGACTCGAAAACTACTGAACCGATCGGCGTGAAATTTTGTATGCAGGGATTTTTGAGGCCGGGGGCTCTGGAAAGGGGCGCTCCCATACAAATGTAACAATAATTTCTACATAACTCGAGAACTAATCAAGCAAAAGAAACCTAATTTACCATGTGTGAGGTTTTAAAGGCAAGAAAGGTTTCTATGATGATTATAAATGAAATACAATATTCTATATAATTCGAGAACTAATCAAGCAAATGGCACCAAATTTGGCATGCGACAACTTTTGAAGATAAATACTGTTTCAATGCTGATTTAAGACCCCTCCCCTTTCTGAATGGGGTGGGGGGGCTCCCATACAAATGTAACAATCATTTCTACATAACTCGAGAACTAGTCAAGCAAATGGAACCAAATTTGGCATGTGGAGGTTTTTGAAGGAGAGAAATGTTTATATGGTGATTTGAGACTCTTCCGCCTTCTAAAGGGGAGGTGGGGGGGGGGGGGTGTTCAATCAAATGAATCACAAATTTTGCATAACTCGAGAACCAATAAAGCAAATGAAATCAAATTTGGCATGTGAAATTTTTTCAAGAAGAGAAATGTTTCTATAGTGATTTGAAACGCTTCGGCCAGAGGGGGGGGGGGGTCTCTCAAACAAATTAAACACAAAATAGCTTGAGAATGAATGTTGCAAATGAAATCAAATTTGGCATGCTGATTTTTTTCAAGGAGAGACATATTCCTATGGTTGTTTAAGACCCCTCTACCCTCTGAAAGTTGGGGGGGTGACTCCCATACAAATGAAACGCAAATTTCTGCATAACTCGAGAACTATTCAAGTAAATGAAACCAACATTGGTATGCGAGGTTTTTGGAATGCTAGACATGTTTCTATGGTGATTTCAAACACAATTTTCAACCAAACCTGAGAATTATCCAGGTAACTAAGCCACAAACTGTGTATAGTCTGGGTAAGAAGAATGTTCTGATAGAAGTTTGAACCCCTTCTTAGTAAAAAAAAACTTATTTTAATAAAATAAAACGTCGGTCCTTTGTAATGTTTATTCATTTAGCTGCATGCGTAGGCCGGTGTCGGTGGTGTAGTGGTAAGCGTGACTGCTACTGGCACCCCAGTGGGTCTGGGTTCAATCCCAGTCGACGTCGGTGGTTTTTCTGAGACGAAAAAATCTTGGTCACGTCTTCCTTCGGAAGGGAAGTAAAGCCGTTGGTCCCGGTTCATAGTCATGAGTCGTTAGGTAGGGTCCAGGTGGTGGAGTCGTCTCCCTGGCGTCGGTGATTGTCACCATGTGAGGAAATAGGCCGACGGAAAATAAATAAAACAAAAAAAAAGTTGCAGGCGTAGCAACGCTCGCACCGGGATCAGCTAGTAATATGATAAAATGAATGCCTCCATTGCTTAGAATATCAAGTTTAATGCTTTGAATTTCTACCGCAAAAATCTCGAAGAGATTCAATATTCCTTTTTTTTTTATATGTTACGGTTTTCGCCCCAAATCGTATTCGGAGTTGGCAACACCCTCTCAGATTACAACGAAACTTTTTGGGTGTATAGACCATGACTAGATAAGCCACTTTGCATACTTAGTTTCTTCATCTTTTTCTAGACTGTCTTTTGAAAAGGGCTAAACTTTTTTTATCGATTTTTTTTCAAAAGTGTTTAATAAAAAAATGACTACTCCTACAAAAACGTGTTGTATGAGTAATTATCACAAAATAATTCAAGTGTTAAGAAAAAAATATTGAAAAAAATCCAAAATCAGTTCCACACTGAAATTTTTTTTTTTTTTTATTCAAATTCGATTTTTAAAACAACACCATTTTTTATTTCGATGAAATTTTGTTTCAAACTAGGTAATTATGTTTCCTACCAACCGTTCATACATCACAAGACGAGCACTATTAAGGATACAACGTTTTTCTAACAAAAACTTTTTCATGTCCCATTGTTTTTTTTTTTCAGTGTATTTTGTTATCAAAAACTAAATATGTTTGGTTCATCTCCTGAATTAGAATACCTTTTTGCCTCTACTTTGTCACCAGGAATAGGTAAAAAACTGTGGAATTTCTGAGTGCCTGGTATTGTTTTGGCGTTATTATATATTTCTTCGAGTTCTTCTGACATTTTAATGTACTGTTCAGTGGATACGTAACAGAAATTTAGTTTGATGATATTTTTATCTGTCTGTTCAACTGCCCAGTTATAAACTCTCGTGGGGTTGTTCTGGTATTTCCATAATCCATAATTAGAATTGTTTTGTATCGTCATCAATACCATGCCCCCTCCTTTTTCCGGTAGTACAAAGAATACCCTGTTCATCAACAAGATTCTTTATCTGCCTCACCATATACATTGGTGCGTTAAACTCTCTTACTATTTTATTTACCGACCAAGACTTAGGCAGTACAGATAGTACGTTGAATGTCACTGATTCACTTTCTTGTTTAGTTTATAGTTGGGTGAGGTACAACTCTTGATTCGTTTCTTTCGATTAGGTAGTTCGATTCTACTAAATAGCCTTACCTAGTATTAGGTAAGAAAAGGGGTAGAAACGTCTTGGTAGAATTTACAGTAGCACGTATAAAATGCGTGTTCTAATATTGTATATTGAATCGTACTTTTTGAGTGCTGCTGCGTCAATATGCGTGCTTCGCTTTGTCTCACATTACATTTTGAGATGACTACACAGGTCGTATAACCTTCACTGGTTTAGTGTTTGATAACAAAATACACTGAAAAAAAAATCAATGGGACATGGTAAAGTTTTTGTTAAAAAAAAAACTTTGTTTCCTTAAAAGTGCCCATTTTGTGATGTATGAACGGTTGGTAGGGAACATAAATACCTATCTTGAGACAAAATTTCATCGAAATCAAAAATGGCATTTTTTTTAAAATCGACTTTGAATTTTTTTAAATGATTTTTTTAAGTGTAGGGCCCATTTTGTTTTTTTTAAATATATATTTTCCTAAGACTTGATTTATTTTGTGATAATCACCCATACAACACTTTTTTGTAGGAGTAGTCATTTATTTATTAAACAAATTAATAAAAAATCGATAAAAAAAAAGTTTAGCCCTTTTCAAAAGACATTCTAGAAAAAATGAAGAAACTAAGTATGCAAAGTGGCTAATCTAAAAAATTTACAATTTTTTTCATAAACAAGTAAGGACGATTTTCTAAAAGTCACCCATGTATCACTTTTTTGTTAGTCTGTTCCATTTTTGAGTTATGTTGAGTTAAAAAAAAACTTAAGCCCTTTTCAAAAGGTAGTCTAGATAAATTCTGAAAAAAAACAAAGTATCCTAAGTTGCTTGAAAAGACATAGTCTACCCACTCACAAAGTTTCATTGGATTCTGAGAGGGTGCTGCCAATCACGAAGATGAGTTGGCGTGAAATTCGTCTATATTTATAAAACAGAGTGGCATACGTAAGAACTCGCATAACTCGAAACCGGATTTTCCGATTTAAGTTGCCTTTTTTTTTGTACTGTTCGGCTACTTTTTGAGAAAGTCCGCCCAATCGTGCAACATTGGCTGAACACCCGTTTCCATCGATCGACTGTCGTCTACACCGATGGCTCTAAGGATGAAGATACGGTAGGGGCCGCATTCTTCAACGGAGGTATTGCTGGTACCTACAGTCTTCCAAAAGCATACAGCGTCTTCTCTGCGGAGGCGTATAAAGATGGCTGTCACGATCTCGAACCAGAGTAATGAGCTGGTTGTTCTACCGGATTCTGCTAGCTGCCTACTGGCATTAGAGGCGGGAAAATCTCGGCACCCATGGATCCAAGAAGTGGAAGAAATAGCACGGAACAAACCTATTCGATTCTGCTGGATTCCTGGGCACGCCGGAATCAGTGGTAATTCCGAGAGACGATCGACTAGCCAATGAAGCCAGGAGGGAACAGGCCATCGATACACCAATTCCAGGAGAAGATGCTCTGAGAGAAACTAAACACCTAATACGTCATCGGTGGGATAACCAATGGTATGAGACTAGGGAGTCAAAGTTGAGGGAAGTTAAGGAAGATACCAGCAGGTGGACGGAATAGCGTGTCCTTACACGTTTAAGGATCGGGCACACGCGTCTAACACACACATTTCTGTTAAAGATTGTGAATGTTGTGACACGGTGATAGATGTCCGGCATTTAATTCTCGAATGCCGGAAATTTGTAATCGAAAGGCAGCAAAACAACATCGGGACCAGCCTACGAGACGCCTTGGGAAATACAGAGGACCAAACAACACAAATGCTGAATTTTCTAAAAGAAACAAGACTGTTCTCCAAACTGTAGCGAAACCAGAAAACAGAAGAAGCCGAAGAAGGAAACAAGAAAAAGGTGAAAGATGCCAAGCCGGATGGACAAACAGAAGTCGACAAAGAAAAACTGGATAAAAGTAGCGATAGAAGTACGGAAGAATAAAAACTGAAGAAGAACCGATCGAAAATAGCAGCCGTAGCCGTAGCAGTAGCCGAAGAAGAAAAACGTAACGGAATCAGCGGAAGAAGAAAACTGAAGCGGATGGAAGAAAAATTAAAACCAAGGAAAATGAAGGAGGCACACCGGAAGTAGTAATGCAGAGGAAAGAAGCAAAATGAAAAATTGAAATAGAAGAAGTCAACGCGAATGCGAGAAACGTAACCCAACCGAAGAAGAAGTACAGCGAAGCAGACAAAGTGGACGAAAAGAAGTCGAAGAAGAGAAGCACAGGTAGTTGAAGACGTTGAGAAACAGATGGAAAATAAGTGGAAGAAGTTAAGCAGAAGAAGAAAAGTGGAAGGAGAAAAAGAAGCGTAACGGAGTCAGTGGAAGGAGAAAACTAAAGCGGATGGAGGAAATTGAAGGAGGTGCAACGGAAGAAGCGAAATAGAAAAGTGAAATAGAAGAATATAACGTGAATGAGAGAAAAGTAAAACAAATGAAGAAGGAGAAAAGCGAAGCGGACAAAGTAAACGAATAGAAGTCGAAGAAGAGAGACGGAAGAGCGGAAGCACAGGTAGTTGAAGACGTAGAAAAACAGATGGGAAAAAACAGAAAAAGGCAAACAGAAGAAGAAAAGCAGCGGAAGAAGAAACCCGAAGTGGATGGAGGAAAGAAGGAAAAACAGAGAAAACTGAAGAAGCCACTACGAAAGAAGCAAAGCAGTGGAAAGAAGTGAAATAAAAAAGTGAAATAGAAGAAGACAACGTGAATGAGAGAAACCAAAGCGGCTGGAGGAGAAAATGAAAATCAGAGGAAATTGAAGGAGCCACAACGGAAGAAGTTATGCAGAGGAAAGAAGCGAAATAGAAAAGTGAAAAAAAAGAAGACAACGTGAATGAGAGAAAAGGTATACAACTGAAGAAAAGCGAACCGGACAAAATAAACGAATAGAAGTCGAAGAAGAGAAACGGAAGAGCAGCAGCACAAGAAGTCAAAGACGTAGAGAAACAGAAGAAATGAAATGGAAGAAGATAAGCAGAAGAAGAACAATGGAAGCAGAAAAAGAAGCGTAACGCAATCAACGGAAGAAGGAAACCGAAGCGGATAGAGGAAAAAATGAAATACAGATGAAATTGAAGGAGGCACAACGGAAGAAGAAATGTACTGAAAAAAAACAACTTTAAAAGTGAAATAGAAGAAGACAACATGAATGAACGAAGCAGAAGAAGAAAAGTGGAGGAGAAAAATCAAAAAGATGGAAAAATAACAGAGATAAGAAAAGCAGAACAATCGCAAGAAGCAGGAGAAATTTGGAGCAAACCAGCGAAGAAACAGAAGGATGAGTAGAAAATTAGATGAACAAGGGTTGAGAAGGGCGGAATGAAGTGAAGTGGATTTATATAAGTTGTGAATATCAGAATTTTGTAAGACACGAATGCACCGTTCTGGTGTAAAGTGTCATTAATAAATTTAAAAAAATAATAATAATTAGACTTTGAATAAGGGGCTTTATTCGTGAACGATCACTCAAGTGAAGCTCTGCGTGACTTCAATAATTTCGGAGTTATTTGTGCAATCAGAAAAGTACTGCATTCAATTTGTTTGCCGTGATATGTCTGACCTGTCGAAAAACCAACAAAATCCGAATATGTCCGTTGGTCTTTTTGCACTATTTTTCGTCTTTTCTTCGCACTCGATGAAATCAGCGGATGAAATCAACGCTTGCCTTAAGCTTTCGTATTTGCGGCGATATGTAAAGAAGCTACAGTTGATGAAACATATGCGAGTTGCATTGCAAAACGATCCGTCTGCCGAGATTTTCTCGAATCAATTGTTGGCGTTTGGCAATAGAGAAGTACCAGTTTACGTTTCCGTTGGAAAGATTTCGTTCCCGTCGAATTTCTGTCATTTCACAACGACGAAAGAGGAACTCATTACGAGTGTTTTCCCAAACATCGTCCAGAATGACGAGAACCACGATTGGCTGAGTGCACGTGTGATTTTGGCAGCGAAAAATAAGGAGTCGATGATTTGAATTTTGTAATCTGTTATCGATCGCGAACAGGCCTATGACAAGGACCAATTTTTCACGTAGACAACATCTCAGCAAGCTCAGCTGTCAAAATAATGTCAACATTGTAAGTTGTGTCTGCTGTTGCTCGTTTTCGTTGTGCACGTCATACAAAGCAGAAAGATCGCTTTCTGTGGTGTTTCACATCAAAACAAACAACCAAAACAAATGATTAGACTTCTTTTTGACAGCTGACAGCGGGCCCAAGACATCCTGTCAACTGTCAATCACTGCTATTGATAAAGGCTTGTCAATGGCCTGATCGCGAATGAACGATAACAAAATTGAGGTGACAAACAAGCCAAGCCTGGCTTAAAGTTTCTTTAAAGAAAAATCATGAATTTCCGAGCATTTATTATTGACAGTCTGAAGAAAATTTAATTGAAATCTCACTGCTCTCACCATTACTACAACAAGTGAGTTGCCATAGGAATTATCGGTGCGTCAGGCGCGCATTTCTCTGCATCACGTGGACAGTAGGCGGTGTTCTCAAAGTTTCTTGTTTTCCGTGCGCTCACTAAACTGAATTTCTCCTTAAATTCTAACGAAATACACTCAAGTCTTTTTTTACACGGTTTTTTTTACGACGATTTTTGAAATAACGCGGTTGAAGACCCAAAAAAGCCTAAGTGTTTTCTGAGGATGTACATACAATGAAAAAGTTAAAAAACGCGAAAAACATTATTGGATATTTGGTGTGTCATGAAAAAGATTAGTTTCCTTGGTGTTCAGTTAACCTACGCCTTCAATGGTGTGCTGTGGAGGGACTGTTCGCATATTATGCCACGTCCTACACCATTATGAAAAGCAAGATAGCGATTTCCGGTTTGTGAAATGGCGCCGAATATCCTACAATATGGGTATTTTTGGAACGGAGACAACGTGTACAGGCCGGAAATCGATGTCCAACACCATTTTGGAATCCAAGATGGCGACTTCCAGTTTATGAAAAATTGTCAAATAGTCTACAAGATGGTGACTTCCGGTTTGTGAAAAGCTGCCAAAAATTCTATAATATGGGTATTTCGGAAGGAACGTCCTGTAAAAGTCGGAAATCGATGTCCGGCGCCATTTTGGAATCTAAGATGTCGACCTCCGGTATGTGAAAAATTGTCAAATAGTCTACAATATCGATATTCTCGGAACGAAGACGACGATTTGTTGGTGTACTGCGCATACGTAATGAATAAATTTAGAATTGGGCGATCCCATATCAATCGTTCATCGAGCCGATGACGGAATCTACAGCCAAAATTTGAAAAGACTGCGAAAACAGCACCTGCAATAAACGCCCATAGCGCTCTATAAATAAACGAAGCCCTGCAAGTGTGCGCGACCGTCAAGTTGCATACAGCTATCGCTTGATGGAAAACATATTTACTTCATTGCTGTATCGCTGAGTGCCACGACAATCAAAGTAACGAAAGGGTTTTTATTCCATTCAATTCAACTTTTTGAAATGGTTGAACAGTTAGCATGTAGAGTCGTCACGCTGTAGGCTTCGATTCGATTCCCGGTTATGGACCAAGATTGTTTTTTTTGTGAGCTTTTGGACGTTCGGACTCCATTCCGAGGGGCACGCAGAGCATTCTACTGAGTGTGTCGTATTGAAAATACTTCTGGATTTAAATCGATTCACAGAGTATTCACAAACATTCTTGAAAATTTAAAGTAATCAAGAGTATTTTTAGCGGACTAAAAGTAACCAAAATATTTTAGCTACTCAAAGAGTATTTGAAATCTATTTAAAGTTCTGAAAAGTATTTCATGAGTATTTTGAGTACCTGGAAGTATTTAATGAGATTTAATAGGACTCAAATATATTTAAAATACTTAAGAGTTCTACACTCTCGTTTCATTCTACGCAGTAACTGAGTGGAATTGTATTGCTTTCTTTTTTTTACTTTTTTTTTTACTCACTCGTTAATGTGAGTTACTACATGTTCTCATCTAATTTTCCGTAAGAAAAAAATGAGTCATAAAAATGAGCGTGTTTGTAAGGTGAATCGCTGCTCTATGTATTTTTTCCTATCTTTTATCTCTCTCTCGTAAACTTACCTTGCTATTTCGAATTGATAAAGCTAGATTATTATTGAATGAACATAGAAAAAGATTGCTCACAGCATGTAAGCATACACACTAATGTGATTAAATTTTTATTATGTAGTACAGATTCTGGGTTATATCAATTCTAAATGTTGAAGTGATGGCTGTCGTCGAGAATGCTTCAGCGTAAAGGTCAGTATCGACTTTAAAAGTAAAGAGGTTACGGTATTTCGTTCACTATTACCAAGCGGAATTTTGACAATTGATCTGCATGTCACCTTCACTTACGGAATAATCGAGTGGAATATTTTTCCGAATTAAAAAAACTCCCATTAGTTTGCGTAGAAACCTAACAAATTCCAATTTTATTTTTCGTTCTTTTCAGGTTTCTGCTGCAGAAATTTTTTTTCGATTCTTGACTTTTCCGTTTCAGTAAACGGAATTTAACATGGCTTTGGGATAGGAAAAGAAATGTCTTTCGAACACGATACCGACCTTAAGCCCTTAAAGAATATTTAAAGAGTTCTACCTACACGCTACCTAGGACTACTCATATTGAGTTGAAATGTTATCGGGTCAAAACCGAGGTCAAAAGAGAAACCTTATTAGATGTGGTAAATTTAATATTGGACACAACCATCTTGAGTTCTGTCAATGCACTGCATTTTTCGGGTTATGAATTTTAAATAAACTTTCTTGATAAATTTGACAAATTTGGAGTAGGAATTATAATGGAAAAACTTAGTGGTTTTCGGTACAAATGAGTGGTCTTATAATAGTGTGTTGTGTGTTTGATATTTTAAGTAACTTGTACTCGAGGTATTAAAACTGTTATAAAATATATTTATTTGTTATTTAGGATGTAAATTCTAATCAAAATATTTTTAAGGGGATTTTAAGTACTTTACATGTACTAAATGGTACTCAAAGTATTGAATTGGATTTATTGAGTATTTAATTGTACTCAAAGTATCGAAAAGTGTATAAAATGTATTTTATGGTACTCAAAGCATGTCATTGTAATTAAAATGTATTTTGAGTATCAAAATCTGCAGTTGTTATCAAAATAATCGATCAGTACTTAAAAGTTTATAAATTAATCTACTTAATTCAAAATGCATTTTACTGTACTTAAAGTATTCAAATTGTAATAGAAAAGTAATTCATAGCATTCAAAGTATATAATTGTAATTAAGGTGTATTTAAAGTCTCAAGTAGGTATTCTGATGTACTCAAAGTATAATTAGCCGTATCAAACGCGTATTTTCAATACTTTCAACAAGCGTGTGCTGTACTTAAATGTTCTTGCGTGCCCCTCGCTCCATTCCTACATTCCATAAAACTAACACACTGTAGAACCCTACGCATACATTTACTTTTTTTGTAAATTAAATTTGTGTGTTGCTTTTTTGCCCACCACCAATGTTGCAGTTTTTTTGTCTATATTACGATCCATTACGAGAAACTAAACAAAATCTTGTGAAATTGCATTACAATCTTAATTCAAAGGTGGAAATTAGTATCTTCCATTGAATTCCAACTACTTTTTTCAAGATTACGACAGATACGTATTTCGTCTGCAGACCTTTTCATTGTCGTACTTATGTTAAGTCGAACATAAGTACGACACTGTCCAGGTAGCCAATAAGCATTCGCATATGCAGTAAATCAATCCTAAATCCGCATTTCAGATGATACAAGCATTATATTAGCTTTATATCAGCATCTTGAAAGCTATCTGTAGTAAAGTTTTATTTCAAATGCTATTGAAATGCTTGTAGCCTGTAATAAGCATTTCGAATGCAAAACAGCATTAATGAAGCATTATCATAGCATTGCAGTAAAGCAGCCGTATATTGGGCCAAATGCGGCATTTATGTTGCACTTAAGGTGACTTAAATGCTTGATTGGCTGCCGTTAACACGCTTTGGAACTGCTTAGTGGTTACCTGGGTGAAGAGGTCTGCACATTGTAGACGAAATACGTATCTGTCAAGATAACAAAAAAGTAGTTGGAGTTCAATGGAAGATACTAATCTCCGCCTTTGAATCATCGTTACAGTTATTCCACTGAAAAGTTCGCGCTCATCAATATTACAATCTTGCTTTCTTATTTTTGATGCACACGTAAATAAAATTTTATCCAAGATTTAATTTTGAATATGGATCAGTAAAAGCGATTGAAACCAGGAATTGGTCCACCTCCTCTATATGGCTTCTTCTTAGGTGTTTTTTTTTATCGTGAGAGCTCTCAGTTCTTAAAACTGAGCCAAGAGTTAAGCAGTTTTTACAAAACCATTAATTGAATTCTTATTAGAATAAATCCACCGAAATGTAACTGATTCTACAGTTCTATATATAAATTTGCTTATAAATTTGTTACTAAATAATTTCAAAATTTTAAGCTAAATATAAGTCCCTCGACAATAATGAGTTCTCTAGAGATTTTTTTTTTGTTATCATATTTTTCTCAACTCGGTAGTAATTGTTCCTAGGTGTGTGTGAAAATGAAAATTAGTCACATAGAAAAAAGTTCTGAAATTAAATGCACACGACTGTTATTGACAATAATGTAATCGTTTATCCTAACGCTGCTGCAGACGAAATTCACGCTACTTGTGAAAGTCACTCGAAGTAAACACAAAATTTCGGGTTGTCAAAAGATACAGACAAAATATCTCAGTTGGCCGTGTATGTATCCTGTCTTAGCTATAAATTAATGATAACCACGAGTTTTGTCTTTTAACAATGCAATATGCGTTGAAACTATGCATATGCTCTTTCACAGTTATTAGTTATAACAATGATTTTCGATATGAGACGGTTTTTTCACGATGATTTTTCAAATAAATCTTTTATTTCACGACGATTTTCGAAATAACGCGGTTTGTTTTTACACGGTTTTTTTTACACGGTACGTATCCCCCGTGTAAAAAAAGACTTGAGTGTATCCCTCAAACAATTCAATGCTTAAAGATTGATACACCACATCCTACTCTGTCACCTCGAGATAAGTCCCACAAAGAGCTATGAAACCAATTTCGGTAGCCAAAATTTGAAAACTCATTTCATCGTTTTTCATCCAATCGACGATATGTCCCAAAACCCTTCTTCATAACACCTAAAATGACGATGCGGATGATGGTGATGATGATGATGATGATGACTTTTCCGACCCGTCTGCCGGTCTCATTCTTTATCTCATTCGCCAGCATTAGATATTCATGGAATATCTTAACGGCTGCTTTGAAAATGTAAATTATTGATAGACCCACCGCGCTCCCCCCCATTTCGGAGGTGGCCCGCATATGGTCTCCGGCTGCAACCTCCCGAGGGAGCTGCCCGCAGATGATTGTGGGAACTCGGGTTTCGCCAATCAGCCTTGTTTGTATCATTTTCAATAATTAAGTCGATTATGAATTACCAAACTACTGAATATGACCTTTGAAAGACGAACCACCTGTCGGAAGAGGGACAGTAAAAAGCGTTGCAAGCTAAGTACCTACACGTGTCGGCTAATCGAAGTGTTCCGTGCCTGCCGAGTTCGATTCCACCCAACTGAGGCAACAACAAGAGAGAAAAAAAAGTGATTCAGTTGCTTGCATAGATTGACGTCAAACCGGGCCGTGCGTAAAGTTCTAAAGTTCCCATAAGCCACCTTTCCCCACCCGTCTCTTCCCCTCCAGTATATGCACCTGCCGTTGCCGCAGTTCGCTTCATGAGCGATGTTTACCTTTGGAAGCCTCGCTTTTGCCTATCCGCTCTCTGCGCACTCAAGTGATCTCTCGAACGAATGGGAAATGCAAATAAATTCCTTGAAAGCCACCGACCACCGACAAACAGGGTAACGGTTTATTACGTGGCCATCATCGCATTGTTGCCACGCAACGACCGCCGCCGGGCTCCTGTTCTCGGAAAAACGCCTTCAATCACAACAGTTCGACCGCCGAAAGAAATTCCCAATCAAGCAGCCGGTGCAAACAAAAAAGAAGGGGAAAAAACAATTGTGACAACACTGGAGACGTCGCCTTCGCCAAGTCTCAAATCTGAATCTCCTCGCTAATCCGTCCCGGAGCGGTTCGTCACCCGTCCGAGCGAGTGAGGGAGGGAAGCGCAACGAAGGACCTGCCTTTCAGTCGAGCGATGAAAAATTGGAACCATCGTCGGTTGCGTTTTACGGTCGTCCTTCGCCGGGGGTCCATTCATCATAACGCCAACCGACCCAGCCACCGAATAAAAGGATTAATTTGAAGGTGTATGTATTCACTGGCATCTGTGTGTCGAGCCCCTTTTTCGCGCGCGCCCCTTGTTGCGGCAAATGACGGCGAAGGACAGAGTTGTTGTTTCGTCGGTGGTCGTCGGACTTTGGGAACAAGCCGCTGTTGTTGAAAAGTAATTAAATTAAGGTGCTAGTGACGGAGGAATTTGCGACGAGTGACAGAAGTCGGCCAAGCGAATTCGGTTCCAGTACGTGACTTGGCAGAGTTTTTCACGGGTTGGAATTAGGTTGGGAAAAAGGTGGGTGATTTTGTATGCCCGGATGGATATTGTGGCAATTGGGGAATGTTGTGTCAATTTGATTAGAGCCATTTTGAAATTTGATGTAATTTTAACTAGTTGCTTGATTTGGACAGGTCTATGTTCTTGTTGATTGTGGTGGGTTTATTTTTTCTTTTAGGATTCATTTCTTCATTTGAAGTTTCGGAGATCGAAGTATGCTTTGATCGCGAGTGGAAAAGTATTTGTTTTGGTTGTCAATTTTAGTTGTTTTATTCTGTAAGTGAACCAAGTGCAATGGACCGTTCCTATCTATAGTATTCTAAGAATAACATGTTTGTCGATTGAGTCGGCTAAAAACCACTCGGTAGAGCCGATTTCTAGTTCAATACTGAGAAAACTTATGCGATTTTTAAAGAACGCAATTGTGTGTGTCGCTTGAATTTAAAAGACTTTTTCGCTTTATGCCGGAGAGTGGAACCAAATATTACCTGACGTTCCGAAACCTGCAGTAGGCTTCTTGGTGAGATCGTTCCATTTTGTTTAGTAGAATATTGTTCATAACATTAGTAGAAAACAAATCTCAACTATCGGACATTTTGTCGTTCAAAGCCTCGTTGAAACTCGATTACAACTCAACTCCATACTGTTGGAACTCAAAAGTATTCTTTTTCAGGGTGTTTTTGTTAAAACAAATTTTTGTATGCAGCAATAGAAACAAATAACTCCACGCTAACGGAGGAACTCCAAACCATAACTTGGCAGGATATCCAGTCTTGTGAGTGTGGCTGCGTGTTTGTGAATTCGTAAACAAGGTAGACAAGTTTTGAATTTCCTCGGTTTTCCAATTTCCAGTTCCAGAAAGCGAGAAATCATGCTTGACCATGGGCACTGAACGCTCTTGTCCCACCCGTCACATGACAAAAAGGAGCATCACTTAACCCTTCTAGTATAGCTGCTCCCAACGACTGTTAACAATGATGATAATCAGTGTAATACTACTTTCTATTGTAGCAAGTTAACTCTTTCATAGCAATTGGAATAATCTGAAAAACGATCTTGATCAGGGATTTTATTGTTGTTTGTGATCATCAAACTCATTGCATGAAGAGTGCTAGAAACGTTTCGAGCAGACCCGTAGGCAGAGGAACTCACTTGAAGCCCTTACGGAATATAGAGAGAGAATCTTCTTCCAAAAGCAAGTTTACACTCACAGCACTAGAATCGAGACCTCGATTGACAGAATAAACCCAATAGATGCGGTCGAAGACCCACCCTCGTTCCGCTCGCTATCCAAATCGTTTCACTTGGGTGCCCTGATGGTCTCATCCTTTCCCCTTTAGATGTTATGTTATGAATACTTATTTCATTTTTTCGTGGTCATATGATTGCTTAGCTTGTTTTAGAATGTTTTGCTGCAACAAAAACCTAAAAGTAAAGTTCTTCATTCATAAATTAAATCTCAAAAGTCTGAAAACCTTTTCCGGGATCCATCCGATCCACATCCAGACTCCTTCACGATTGAGGGGTGATTCTGCTTTTGATCTTACCTTACCACTCAGACCAAGACCTTTCCAAGCTTCTGTGGAAGCTTTTCAAGCTTTTGTGAAAGTTTTTCAAGCTTATGTGGAAGCTTTCCAAGCTTCTGTGGAACCTTCAAGTTTCTGTGAAGCTTTCCAACTTCTGTGGAAGCACTCAAGCTTCTGTGGAAGCTTTCCAAGCTTCTGTGGAAGCTTTCCAAGCTTCTGTGGAAGCTTTCCAAGCTTCTGTGGAAGCTTTCCAAGCTTCTGTGGAAGCTTTCCAAGCTTCTGTGGAAGCTTTCCAAGCTTCTGTGGAAGCTTTCCAAACTTCTGTGGAAGCTTTCCAAGCTTCTGTGGAAGCTTCCAAGCTTCTGTGGAGCTTTCCAGCTTCTGTGAAGCTCCAGCTTCTGTGGAAGCTTTCCAAGCTTCTGTGGAAGCTTTCCAAGTCTGGAAGCCTGCTTCTGTGGTAGCTTCCACGCTTCTGTGGAACCTTCAGCTTCTGTGGAACCTTTCCAAGCTTCTGTGGAAGCTTTCCAAGCTCTCGTGGAAGCATTCCAAGCTTCTGTGGAAGCTTTCCAAGGTTCTGTGGAAGCTTTCCAAACTTCTGTGGAAGCTTTCCAAGCTTCTGTGGAGCTTTCCAAGCTCTGGTGGAAGCTTCCAAGCTTCTGGTGGAAGCTTTCCAAGCTTCTGGTGGAAGCATTCAAGCTTCTGTGGAAGCATTCCAAGCTTCTGGTGGAAGCTTCCAAAGCTCTTTCTGGGGAAGCTTCCAAGCTTCCTGTGGAAGCTTTCCAAGCTTCTGGTGGAAGCTCCGACTCTCTGAAGTGGACAGCTTCCAAGCTTCTGGCAGTGAAGCCTAGGCTTTCCAGGAAGCTCTCGAAGCTTCTCTGGAAGCTTCTGAGCTCTGGTGGAAGCCCAGAGCTTCTGGTGGAAGCTTTCCAGGCTTCTGGTGGAAGCTTTCCAGGCTTCTGGTGAAGCCTCCAAGCTTCTGGTGAAGCATCCAAGCTTCTGGTGGCAAGCTTTCCGGAAGCCCTTCTGGTGAAGCTTTCCAAGCTTCTGGTGGAAGCTTCCAAGCTTCTGGTGGAAGCTTCCAAGCTTCTGGTGGAAGCCTGTTCCATGAAGCTCTGGTGGAAGCTTCTCAAGCTCCTGTGGAGCTTCTCCAAGCTTCTGGTGAAAGCCTAAGCTTCTGTGAAGCTTCTCTGCTGTGGAAGCTTTAAGCTTCTGGTGAAGCTTTCCAAGCTTCTGTGGAAGCTTCCAAGCTTCTGTGGAAGCTTTCAAGCTTCTGTGAAGCCTGCTTTGTGGAAGCACCAGAGCTTCTGGTTGGAAGCTTTGCCAGAAGCTTCTTCAGTGTGGAAGCTTTGGCTTCGGGAAGCCTGCTCTGTGGAAGCACCAGAAGCTTCTGTAAGGACAGCTTTCTCAAGCTCTGCTCCAAAGCTCTGTAGGACAGTCTCTAACCTAGAGCTTTAGCTTCTAGAGGAGCTTTCGAAGAATTATTGAAGAAACTTTCAAAGCTTTTGAGAAAAAGTTTTCGAAGCTTTCCAGAGAAAAATTTTAAGGTTTCTGGAAGAAAAATTCCTTTGTTTTTTAGGAGAAGGAGTTTCAGGTTTTCAAGAGGAACTTTCCAAATATCGTAGAGGAAGTTTTCCACAGGACACTTTACATGTTCCCTATAGGAACCTTTCCAAGAAGAAGTTTTCCAATCTCTATAAAAGAAACTATCATAGTTTTCAAGTTTTCTACGGGAAGCAGTCCAAGCTTTCTATACACTCTAAAGGGAGCATTCCAAGCTTTCATGAGGAAGCTTTCCATGCTTTATAAATGAGTCTTCAAGTTTTCTAGAGGAACCTTTGCAAGTGTTTAAAGGAAGTTTCCAAGCTTACAAGTGATAGTTTTTTTACGTAGCTTACAAGAGAAAGCTTTTCATGCTTACTAGACGACATATCTCAAAGTTTTCTTTCTTTAGAAATCATTCCAGGCGTTTTAAAGGAAGATTTCCAAAGCATTCCAGAGGAAGCTTTCCATTTGTTCTAGACGAAGCAATCCATGCTTTCTAAATAAATCTTTCTGAGCGTTACAGAACAACCTTTTCAGGTTTTCTAAAAAAATTGTTTACGCTTACAAGAGAAGGTATTCCAGGATTTTAGAGGAAATTTTCTCAAATTTTCTGGAGGAAGTTTCTGATTTTTTTTCGAGGGAGCTAGGCAAGCTTTCTAGAGAAGGCTCTCCAAATTTTCAGATGGGATCTATCCTAGCTACTGTGGAAGCTTTCCAAGCTTCTGTGGAAGCTTTCCAAGCTTCTATGGAAGCTTTTCAAGCTTCTGTGGAAGCTTTTCAAGCTTCTGTGGATGCTTTTCAAGCTTCTGTGGAAGCTTTCTAAGTTTTTGTGGAAGCTTTCCAAGCTTCTGGTGGAAGCTTTCCAAGCTTCTGGTGATAGCTTTCCAAGCTTCTGGTGGAAGCTTTCCAAGCTTCTCGGAAGTCAGCTTCATAGCTAAGAAATTTTTATTACAAGTTCCTACAGCGTAAATTGTCATACTCTAGAAGATGAGCCGAACCAGACGAGGCTGAAAAGCTCAATAATAAAGATATCTAATCTTGTTCTCTAGAAGCTTGAAAAGCTTCGTACAAGATTAAATTTCTATTCTAAGATGATGAGAAAGTTTTCCTCAAATATGTTGGAAAGCTTGAAAAGACTTCTGCCCGAAGTTCACAACTTTTTTTTTGAACGACAAGAAACATTTCCTTCCAAGTGCATGAAAAGTTTTTTTTGAAAAACATGAAAAACTTTCATTTTCAGTTCCCAAAAGCTTGAAAAAAGCTTCATTAAGGAAATAAAATTACAGTTCCATAATTTTGGTTCTGAAGCTTTTCGGCTTCAGAAATAATTTCGAGTTTGCAGAAAACTACATTGCACATTTCCCGGAAAAATTCTAGGTATGGCTTTATTTCATTCCAGTTAGTTATTTTTGAGGCTCATACGTCTAAAAGGATATTACGAAACCAGAAGGAAAATAATCGTGCCATCGATCTGGAATTGTTCAACAATTGCACAATATATATTGAAATGGAGTTTTCACCACGATGATTGGGCGACCCGGCGTAGTGGTTAACATCCATATCTCACGCCAAAGTCAGGTTCAATCTCACCCGGACAGTTACGAAATACAAAGATATTTGGTGACTACGACAGGAGACGAACCAGCCCAGGTAAAAATCTCCATAATAAAGAATAAAAAACCACGATGATGTGCGAGCGGGTTTACAATGAAGTTGCAGTTGGTGGCATTTTCAAGAAATTTGCGGAAGAAGCCATTGTTTACGTTTGCGACATTGGCCCTTATGAAAATTCCATGTCGATATATAGGTTTTCGCACGGCAATATGATATTAAAGATAGCCAAAAATCACATTCGAAATATTTATGCTTCGAATAACAAAAATAAATATCGAGAACATTCTTCTATTCGGCGTGAATGCATGAAGATATTTCTAAATTAGAAGAACAATATTTTTATAGAAATCCCTGTAGGAAACGCTGTCGAATTTTGTGGAGCAACCGATTGAGGAACTTTAAAAATAACACTGCTCCAGCGGAATACTTTTTTTTTTTAATTTTTTTAGAGATTTATATCTAAGCATCCTTGCAAACATTCTAGACAAAACTTAACAAATAATTCTACAAAACCCCTTGCAGAATATTTTTCGTGAAGAATTTAGTACACGAGATTATGAAACTCGTGCAAACAAAATTTCTGAAATTTCTTCAATAAATCAGGGTTTTCCAAGAATTATTTCAGCAATTACCTTATAGTTTTTAGTTCTTTCGGGTGTCTTCCAGGGATTCCTTTACAATCACAAAACTTCATAAGTTCAGGGATTCCACCATAAATTTCATCACCAGAACAACCAGAAGAAACTGTTGAAAGCATCGCTGCAGGAATGACTACAAACTCCTGAAGAATACCTTTAGAAACGCCAGAAAGAATTTCTCAAGCAATGCCTGAGAACATTTCATAGAATCTTTGGGAAATTTTAACAGAGCTGTCTTAAAAAATCTGAAAAATCACTGTAGCGGTCAGTGTAAATTGAATTTTGACTGTCATCTGTCACTGG
The DNA here is from genome assembly GCA_034211315.2 of Aedes japonicus. NCBI lineage: Eukaryota > Metazoa > Arthropoda > Insecta > Diptera > Culicidae > Aedes > Aedes japonicus. Next base: position 6,981 of record JASCZW010001833.1, on the reverse strand, counting down.
GCCTAAAACTGAAAGCAGAATTTGTTAATAGTTGGGTCCTAAAATGTAGTCATTTTTATGTTATGAACAACGCTTATAATGAAAATATAATTTTATTAAGCTTTGGAACTCAATTCGTTCAAAATTGTTTGCTTAAAGTAATTGTTTTCTATTCGTAATTCTAGTTCATTACTACATGATCCGCGCCTTAACCCGGGAATTTAACATTTGGTCCGAGAAAACCGGGAAAAAACCGGGAATTTGAAAATAAAAACTGAGTGGTCACCCTGTTTAAGGCTTCTTGGAAATGATTGCTCTGTTAGTAACTTTTGCAAGCTCCCATGAAAAAATTACCCAACTTATATAATCTCCAAGATAAAAGCTGTTCAAGTTTCTGAAGCTCTAAGCTCTTAAGTACTGGAAGGGTTCTCGATTTTCAATATTTAGGAAGCTCTAAACTTTATTATTAACTCTAGTTTTTTTTAACTTCATATTAGGCCCAGGAAAGCTCTAATATTGAACGTCGCCATTTTTATTTTCGTTACTTATGCTCACATCAAATTACGAAGATTACATTAGTTTGAAATCGAGATGAGGTTGAACAAATTTATGCTCGAAATTTTCCATGGATAGACTTTGACCTTTCTGCTCCGGATTCAAAAGCTAATAGGTTTCTTCGAAGGTTATTTGAGAGGTTTTTTTTTTTTAATAAATCAAATCATTTTTGTTGCAGTCATTCTCCTTCACCATGGTGCCTCGCTTATGGATTCAATTGCGAAAAGCAATAATTCTCGGTATTCCACCACCTTCCACCGCCCCCCCGCCGCTCTCGAGACCATCCAATCCGATTGTCAACCAGAACTTGTTGGTTGATTGTATTCACTAGCTTCTAGAGCCGGGCCGGGGCAACTGTGGCAAACTTAGTGGCAACGATGACGCTTGTTCTCTGTCCCCTTGAAGCGCAAACCATAATTGCATTTTATCGCAGTGCAAAGAACTTGCCAATGGCGAAAAGGTGATAAACTTTAAGCTTGTTAGTAAATAGAACCCCCATCCCGTGCCCGGTTCACTATTCAATGGCGAAAAGAAATGGCTCGTTTTCCACTTGGGTCCAGCAGTAGGTAGTCATCAAAGTAGTCGTGGCGCGGTTGCGGTTGTGGCTGGCATGGCATGCTGAGAGATAGATGAACGAAAAAGCTCAACCGCCGGCTGCCGCCGCCAGCCCCGCCGAACAGCATTAATAATCGCGACAAATGGCATTTTCCTCGAGGCGGGGAGGTTCCTTGACATTTGAGGGCGACTCACCCTCTTCGGTGTGCCATCTTTATTTACTCGGCGACAGAGTTACAGCTTTCCACCGCATCCATAATACCGATAGTAATGGGTCTGGAATGGGTGATGAGCTTTTTCGAACTTTCTTTCTAGCAGCTGGAATCGTCTCAAGCTCGTTGGCCTTATCCGATGGATAATGTACACATTGGGCCTTGCAGAATGGGCTTACTTCGTTTATAATGCTTGGTTTTACGACATTTACTACAGGAGGAAAGCCAAGTTGAACTAGGAACTAAGCGGCTTACTCAGATCAGCCGGTAACCGAATTTTCTATTTCGTTGCAACAACCGACCGGTTGGAATGATCCAGTTCCAAGCCATAAATGTCATCACGAAAGAGAAAAATTATGTCGTTACATTCCATTCGCTTGCTTCGATGGAGTTTGGTGGAGACTTTGTGTCTTTTTCTGGCTGTTGGATGGCTGCAAGGCACTCCCTTCTTTTGAGATCTGCCATCGGCCAACAGTGACAATGGCGGTGGCAAATAGAGAAAATTTATGGCAACGTACGATGAGAACAAATAACGATGGCAAAAGTTGGGAAATCGTACTTGGGAGTGCTTTCCTAGCTGGATCCGATGTGATGATTCAGACTCTCCTCTGTGGGTGGCGATTGGCCCCGGAGGTGAGCTTGGCTATGCGAGCCGAGCGCCTGTGATTGGCAGATTTAAGGCTGTGGTTTTGACAAGTTAATTGAAATTGGAACATTTTCCAAAAAAAAAAATAGATAATAAAGTTAGCAAGACACAATTAGGGTGTGCGAGGGTGGATGAGTGTTTAGGATGTCTGAGAGCATTAAAAAAAGTCAAATTAAGTTGAAATTTACAAATGAACTATTTATCTAGCAGTTTTGATTGTATGAGCCTACTCTTTTTGGCCTGTAAAGTAGCTGAAAAGCCTTAAATTGAATTTTCGAAACTCCTAGAAATTTGAAATTCAACACTGGAAATAAGCTCAAAAGTGATGAAAAGGAAGCCCAATCACAACCGATGGAAAGCAAATTGTTGGGAAAATTAGAAAATATTGTATAACTTGACATAAACCGAAGTCATGCTTAAATCATTGCTTTGGAAAATGATAAAAAATACTCTAAGAGATCCAAAACCCTTTAGTTTTTTATTTTTCAAATAAATGCATTTTTTGCTTTTTGGTTCCGCAATATTCTTTTAGACGTATGAGCCTCAAAAATAACTAATTGGAATGAATCCAAAGTCGAGCTCAAACCCTTGCTTTTGAAAAAGACATAAAATGCTCATAAATAATCCAAAACCCTTTTGTTCTTTCTTTTTAAAATAAATGCATTATTTGTATTTTGGTTTCGTATGATCCTTTTAGACGTGTGAGCCTCAAAAATAACTAACTGGAAAAAATAAAGCCATACTTTGCATTTTTCCGGGAAATGTGCTAAGCAGTTTTATGCAAACTCGAAATTCTTATCTAGAATAAAAATGATGGAACAGTGCTTTTATGTCCTGAATGGAGCTTTTCAAGCTTTTGGGAACTGAAACTGAAAACTTTTCAAGTTGCTAAAATAAGCATTTCATGTACTTGGAAGGAAATGTTTCTTGTCTTTGAAAAATAGTTGTAAACTTCGGGCAGAAGTCTTTTCAAGCCTTCCAAAATAATTGAGGAAAACTTTATCAACATAACAAAAAAAATCTCTGCTTTAAGGCAAGCTTGGAAAACTTCCACAGACGATTGAAAAGCTTCCACAGAAGCTTGAAAAGCTTCCAGAGAAGCAAAAGCACGGAAGCCGAAAAACTTCCACAGGAAGCTGAAAAGCTTCCACAGAATCTTGGAAAGCTTACAGCACAGAGCTTCCACAGAGCTTAAGCTCCACAGAGCTCCAGGATAGATCCCTTCTGAAAATTTGGAGAGCCTTCTCTAGAAAGCTTGCCTAGCTCCCTTGAAAAGAATTCAGAAACTTCCTCCAGAAAATTTGAGAAAAATTTCTAGTAAGCGTAAACAATTTCTTTAGAAAACCTGAAAAGGTTGTTCTGTAACGCTCAGAAAGATTTATTTAGAAAGCATGGATTGCTTCGTCTGGAACACATGGAAAGCTTTCTCTGGAATGCTTGGAAACATTCCTTTAAAACGCCGGGAATGATTTCTAAAGGACACTTGAAAAGGCTCCTCTCAAAAGCTTCATCTAGAAAACTTGAGATATATCGTCTAGTAAGCATCAAAAGCTTTCTCTTGTACGCTAAAAAAACTATCACTTGTAAGCTTGGAAACTTCCTTTAAACACTTGCAAAGGTTCCTCTAGAAAACTCAAGACTCATTTATAAAGCATGGAAAGCTTTCTCATGAAAGCTTGGAATGCTACCTCTAGAGTGTATAGAAAGCATGGACTGCTTCCCGTAGAAAACTTGAACACTATGATAGTTTCTTTTATAGAGAATGGAAAACTTTTTCTTGGAAAGGTTCCTATAGGGAACAGTGTCCTGTGGAAAACGTGGAATGCTTCCTCTAGGATATTTGGAAAGTTCCTCTTCAAAACTTGAAAAACTTCTCCTAAAAATCAAGGAATTTTTCTTCCAGAAACCTTGGAAGTTTTTCTCTAGAAAGCTTCGAAAACTTTTTCTCAAAAGCTTTGAAAGTTTCTTCAATAAATCTTCGCAAGCTCCCTCTAGAAAGCTTGGAAATGCTCCTTTAGGTAACTTGGAAACTTGCCTTTAGATGTTTTGGGAAGCTGCTTGGAAAGCTGCCACAGAAGTTTGGAAAGCTTCCACAGAAGCTTGAAATGCTTCCACAGAAGCTTGAAAAGCTTCCACTAGAAGCTTGGAAAGCTTCCACTAGAAGTTTGGAAAGCTTCCACAGAAGCTTGGAAAGCTTCAACAGAAGCTTGGAAAGCTTCCACAGAAGCTTGAAAAGCTTCCACAGAGGCTTGGAAAGCTTCAACAGAAGCTTGGAAAGCTTCAAGCAGGGGGCTCTGAGAGCATCCACAAGCGATTTGGAAAGCATCCACTAGAGCTTCTGGAAAGCCTCCCAAAGGGGAGCTTGAAAGGCTTCCAAAGAGGCTTGAAAGGCTTCTAGAGAAGTTTGAAAAGCATGCACAGAAGCTTGAAAAGCTTCTAGGAAGATTGAAAAGCTTCCTACAGAGGCTCCAAAAGGCTCCCACAGAAGCTTCAAAAGCATCCTACAGAAGCTATGGGCTGTCTGCGGAGGCTGGGAAGCTGCTTCCACAGAAGCTTGGAAATGCTTCCACAGAAGCTCTGGTGCTTCCATGAAGCTTGGCCACTCGTAGGCTTGGAAAGCCTCCAGAAGCTTACTGGCATCTTACTATATTTCTGCAGCTCCACAGAAATGGAAACTTCCACGGAAGTTTCCGGTGCTTCCATATAGGCTTCAAGTTTCATTATAGGCTTCTGGTGCTTCATTGGTGAGTTTGGAAAGTTTCCGCAGAGCTTGGTGCTTCCACAGAAGCTTGCGAAGCATCCACAGAAGCTTGGAAAGCTTCCACAGAAGCTTGGAAAAGCTTCCACAGAAGCCTGGCAGCTTCCACAGTAGCTTGGAAAGCTTCCACAGAAGCTTGGAGAGCTTCCACAGAAGTCTTGGAAAGCTTCCACAGAAGCTTGGAAAGCTTCCACAGAAGCTCGGAGAGCTTCCACAGTTTGCTTCCGCAGAAGCTTCTGTAAAGCCTCCCACAGAGCTTCGGGAGCTTCTCCACAGCAGCTGCGAGTGCTTCCACAGAAGCTTGGAAAGCTTCCACAGAGTTTGAAAGCTTCCACAGAAGCTTCTCTGGTTAGCCTGCAGAAGCTCTGGAGAGACTTCCAAACAGAAGCTCTGGAAAAAGAGAAACTCTGGAAAGCTTCCACAAAGCCTGGGAAGCTTCCACAGAAGCTTCTGGAAAGCTTCCACAGAAGCCTGGAGCTTCCCACCAGAGCTGTGAGAAGCTTCCACCAGAGGCTTCTGGAAAGCTTCCGCCAGAAGCCTGGAGAGCTCCCACCAGAGGCTCGGGAAAGCCTCCACCAGAAGCCTGAGAGCTCCCACCATGTTTGGGTGCTTCCAACTAGCTCTGAAAGCTCCCACAGAGGCCTGGTGCTTCCACCAGTAGGCTTGAAAGCTCCACCAGAAGCTTGGAAAGCTCCTACCAGTAGTTTGACAGCTTCCACAGAAGCTCTGGAAAGCCTGCACAGAAGCTTGGAAAGAGTCCTTGGTGCTTCCACAAATAAGCTCCCACAGAGTTTGAAGCCTCCACAGAGGCTTCGAGTTTCACCCAGAAGCTCTGGTGCTTCACCAGAGGCTTGACAGCTTCCACAGAAGCTCTGGAAAGCTTCCACCAGAAGCTTGGAAAGCTTACCACCAGAGGCTTGGAAAGCTTCCATCAGGAGGCTTGGAAAGCCTTCCAACTAGTTCTGGAAAGTTTCCAACCGGGGCTTGGAAAGCTTCCACCAGAGGCTCTGGAAAAGCCTCCACAGAAGTCTCTGGAAAGCTTCCACAGGCTTCTGGAAGCTTCCACAGAAGCTTCGGAAAGCTTCCACAGAAGCTTGGAAAGCTTCCACAGAAGCTTGAAAGCTTCCCACCAGAAGCTCTGGAAAGCCTCCCACCAGAGGCCTTTCCGGAAAGCTTCCCACCCAGAGGCTTCTGGGAAGCTTCCACCAGAAGCTTGGAACAAGCCCCACCAGAAGTTTGGAAAGCTTCCCACCAGAAGTTTCTGGAAAGCTCCCACCAGAAGCCTGGAGCTTCCACCAGAAGCTTGCGAAAGCCCCACCAGTAAGCTCTGGAAAGCCTCCACCGAGTTTGAAAGTTTCCATCGGAAAGCCTGGCTTCCACCAGAGGCTTCTGGAAAGCTTCCACCAGAAGCTTGGAAAGCTTCCACCAGAGCCACACAGAAGCTTTGAAAGCTTCCACCAGAGCTTTGGTGCTTTCCACCAGAAGCTTCTGGGAAGCTTCCACCAGAGTTTTCTCTGGAAAGCCTCCACCAGAGGCTTGGAAAGCTTCCACTAGAAGCTTGGAAAGCTTCCACCAGAAGCTTGGAAAGCTTCCACCAGAAGCTGGGAAAGCCTCCACCAGAAGCTTGGAAAGCTTCCACCAGAAGCTTGGAAAGCTTCCACCAGAAGCTTGGAAAGCTTCCACCAGAAGCTTGGAAAGCTTCCACCAGAAGCTTGGAAAGCTTCCACCAGAAGCTTGGAAAGCTTCCACCAGAAGCTTGGAAAGCTTCCACCAGAAGCTTGGAAAGCTTCCACAGAAAATTGAAAAAAGAAACTTGGAAAGCTTCCACAAAAGCTTGGGAAGCTTCCACAGAAGCTTGGAAAGCTTCCACAGAAGCTTGGAAAGCTGCCACCAGAATAAATTCCCGGTTTTTTCCCGGTTTCTCCCGGATTTTTAGAATTCCCGGCTTTCTCGGTTTTCCCGGTTCTGTGGCCACCCTGATTTAAAGCCATTTTTCGACAACATTAAAGACCTTCTCCTAAAAGTTTCAAAGCTTGGAAAGCTTCCACTAATAAGGTTGGATCGATTCCATCCATTATTTTGAGAAAGCTTGGAAAGCCCCCTAGTAAAAGTTTGAGAAACTTCAATTAAAAGAACTTGAGAAGTTTTGTTGCTGCCAGCACTGCCCCGCGATGTAACCGCTACCGAACAACGGTGGCAGCTGAACCGGAGAGTGATGAATCTGGCTGAAACGTCACGTCACACCGGCTTTGTTGTGAAAACCTTCGTGAATCCTG
>JASCZW010001832.1:0-101544 GCA_034211315.2 Aedes japonicus | reverse complement strand
GGCATTTATTTCTTTTCTTGATTTTAGAGTCAGTTATACCAGTTCCCTATTGAAGTTTTTAGTTAATTTTAGTATTCTTGGTTGAACTCATTTATGGTTTGATTTTTATTTCCATGAACATTTTTAAAGGTTTGTGCCTTTCTTGAAAACTTTTGTTTCCATACCTAATACAAACATTATCTTCGAGAACAACGCATTCTAACATCAACTACTCCGGTCTAAAGTGGTCCAGCTCAGGGCATGTTCCTGATGAGCCATTTAGGTATCCTGATGGTAACGGTACTGCTGGCAACGCTATTGTGAATAAGAAGAGAAGCTAAGTGCAACTGCCAATTTCGATCTATTCAGAGACGAAGCCCACCATCCAGCCAAACAAAAAATTAAAGGAAAACGGAAAGTTCAAATAAAGCGCACTTAGAAGAATCAAGCACAGGAACTGTAACCCAATTTAAAAAAAAACCCGAATCAAATTATTTGCATTTTATACAGAAGACATATCTCTACGAAGAAAGCGTTTACTTCATTCAAACTTGAGCAAAAAATAGTTTCCATATATGTTAGGCATAGTTTAGGTAGAAAGACGAAAACAACTGTTTTCGGAGGTAACCTGTACAAACAAAACCGCATCTCGAAATGATCGAATAACAAAAACTGATAAAAACGCATTGATGACCTGGTAGAACATGGAACCAGGAGTAAAATATTCGTTTTTATGTTAGGCATTACACATTTCGGAATACGTGTGCGAATAAAGATATAAGGAATCGTAAGTGTTGCCATGCATTGCATGAATGGGAAATCCTTTTAGTTGTTTCTTTTCAAACCAAACGTTAAGGCTGAGCTCGGCACGATCTGCCAACTTCCAAGTACTTTTCAACATCATGAAGAGGTCAAAATCACTGACAAACATATGTAACTCTTTGAATAAACGCTCTACAATCAAATCGCAGGCGTCTCGCGGAAAACAAGCTTGTGTGCCGAGACTCAAACAATGTTGCATGCAAGTTTTATGGAATGTATAGAGACGACGATGGCAGCTCTGTGATACAATGTAGCGGTTGTTTCGCGAACCTACACGTATTTCACCTCGTACAATGCGTATTCGATATTGAGGACATTTAGAGGCGTCTGCTTGTGGTAGAAAGGTGAACGATTTGATTTAAAAGTAAACTAAATTACACAGTAACTTATGATTGTTGTCTTGGGTTATGAGCGATGAGCAGAGTATACCCAAATTCACGGCTATTGACTATCCCTCAAACTCGGATCTCTTTCAAAATCACAAAAAAGTCCCTATATATAGAGTCACGCAAAGAGTGAAACCAAATCTACCTATTGGACCTATCGAGCATCCCATCTGAATTATAAATGCACGCAAAATGAGAACTAATCGAAATAAGTGTTGCATGTTCTTCTTGTCGTGACTCTTACTACACGGTCGTTTGAAAAAACCCATTAATGGGTGAAAAAACACCCATTTTCGCTAGAAGTGCCTCTCCCCATATAATGGGTAGACTCGATTACCCATTAATGGAGTAAAAAAGCAATATATGTCACAAAATGGGTATTTTTCACCCATTCAAAGAAGCCAGGTTTTCCAATAATGGGTAAAAAATTACCCATATTTGCGTATAGATTATGTAGCAGTTTGGTACATTATAATTTCATGGTTGTCATGGTGTTAAATGAATAAATGCAATAAATAAAAAAGAAAATAGTTGTACTGTTTATTCATGCCTTTTTTGATATACCTAATAGTAACCTAAATACTTTTGGAAATAAATCCTTCAAACATGTGCCGGCTGAGGTTCCCAAATGTTGATAGTGAAGTGTTGCGGTTATGCCCAAATTTGATGTGCTGATCCAAATCACCCAACGTATTTTCTTCGATGGATACAAATCCATCAATTGGGTAGGGATAACCTTTTATAATATTTAAAATAAATGAGCGTTTCAAATAAATAAGAATAATAATCCTTACCCTTTAGATTTCCGTATGAAACTGTGATCAACTTCTTTCTAAGTTCCTCCATTATCATGTTTCCGTGTTTCACCAACATTGAACTTTTTTTCACCCATTTTTGTTATTGTATGAGGTTTTCTCTAATGGGTAAATTCCCCCATTTTATGACAGATTCCCCCATTTTCTGACAGATAGGAGAGCTATTTAAAAATTGGTGTTTTTTCACCCATTAATGGGTTTTCGCAAACAACCGTGTAGGGACTCTACACGCTACCCAGCAAGGAGAGTGAGCGTATCATGACTCTAAACATCGAGTAACATGTTAACTCATTAGCCTAAGAAGTATTCTCACGTTAGGGTAACTCTCGACTAAAATTACGCTATACTGCAACATTGTGTTAGGCATTTGCTGATTTCAGACGTCTGCGTTAGAGTAACATTAGCTTATTTAACCCTAACGTGAGTCATTTCAGTGAGTCGACCAAAATAGTGTATGTAGTAGTGAGCAAATGATTTTTGTTCACTAATATAACAACATTTCTCACAATAATAAATGTTTTCTGTCAAAATAAAAAATCTTCAAAGTTACTGTGCTGGATGATGTATACTATAATAACTACATTAAACTTCATGTAGCTATTCGTATATTATGTCACCCTGTAAAATACCAACTTGAAAATAGCATTGCCAAGAATTTACTTGAAGCTTTCAGCCATGAATGCAAGCAATTCTACGGAGAAAATTTATTTGTTTACAATTTCCATTCACTTATACAGCTTGCCGATGAGTGCATACTACACAATGAACCGCTGAGGAAACTCTCATGCTACTTCTTATAAGCAACAACTTATCATGCCTTTGTTACCATTCAACTTACCTAAAAACAGCTCGATGAAAAAAACAACAACAATCTGAACAATAAAGTTCGAACGCTTCGATCAAACGTTTGTTTTTTTCCTTTTTATTTTTTTTAATTTTCAGTCACTCACCAGTGCCTAACGAATGCCTCAGGATGAACTTCTTGCGTACTGGGTAAGACCAGAGTACCGAAAATTCGGTTAAAAATACCGATAACCGCACAAAAGTGCACTCACTGAAATTATCGGTAAATATGGATTACTTAAATTTCGGTACTGTTGGTGACAAGCGAAAAACGTTAATAATTAACTATTTGCAATCGTTTATTTTTACCGAAAATTAAGTTATCTTTTTCTGTTTTGGGTTTTTGGAATGCTATAATAAAAATGTTTAAAGCAAGATTGTAAGATCTATTTTTTTCGGATTTATTCCCCACTAAACGGATCAGAAAAATGTGAACAGGCTTGAATTAGGAATTTTGTTTTCAAGTATTTTATTCCAAGTAGACATGGCTGCTTGCTGACCACAAAATATGATTTCTCCATGTAAATACACATAATACTCTCCCTGTTTTGGTGCAGTTGCCAGACAAATAATGTAAGGGTATTCTCCTGGTGGTAGAGCATTGGATCAACCTTCGACAGCCTGAAATATATAGAATAAATTAGTATGTGTGTATGAATCAAGTGCAATTCATTTCAATTTTTGAGATTTGTCGTATGATTTACATACAAATTGAATAATTAAATTACTTTCCAGTTTTTTCCTTGTATCCGCATCGATTAATCATGTCAATTCCTCCATATTTCCAGTGATCTACAATTGAATGATAAAAAAATATATTTCATTGGAATGAGGTAAATATTTCAATTCTGTAGAAATTTGCGAAGCCGTTTCTTCGTCTATAAACAAACTTTCCAATCGCCAATTTTTCACGAATTACAGCTCAGTTCCTCTAGAGAATTTTGCTGTAAGTGTTCTGAATTGAAATATAGCCCACAACTATTGGCTAGCAATCGAATATGTGAATGTTTATTTACAAGCACAGAACCATTCGCCTTTACAAATTTCTCGGGAATTTTCATGATCCGCTTACCATATTTCTACTCACCCTTCGGGTTGGCTGCCACAAATCTCAGTCTCTACAGCTGGTTTCTTTCTTTACTTTAAAACAAAATTCGAAACCATTTAGCCTGAAGGTGAGGAGGCGGTACAATTGCAATAAGTCATAAACTTCGCAATGGCGGTAGTGTTGATTCTAAGATGCCGCGCAGTGATAACATTTTAAACCAAATTTACGTAAAAAAAATACGTAAACATTTGAAAATCCACTTTACTTAATAAATAAGTAAAATTTATCGAAATCAGTCGTTAAATTTTACCGAAATTTTAGGTTTTACTACCAAAACCTAATTTTCGGTAAAATTAAAACGTAATTTTCGGTAATCTTATCTTAGCGTGTAGATGAGTAAACTTCGTCATGCCTACGCGGAAAAGTGCACATACTCATTTTATGGGTAAATTCGATTTACCCATATTTGCAGGGGGCAATCATCAAGGATGTCTCTGTAGCTCACATGGATTTCAGAATCAATGTGATGAATATATGGTTAGCATGAATGCATCAGCCTGTAATTCCTAACATTCAAAACTTTCATATGTACGCATCGTCACGTTACAGTAGATTTATTCTGTCATTCCCGCATAATCACAAACCATTACTGAACTATTTAACTTATTGTTGAGGATCGCATCCATTATTGTTACGTCATTTACACTTATAGTTGACAACTATAAACTAACAATCTCCACTATAGTTTCAACAATATATCAGATGGTAAACGGCCCAATAACAATATGCTGAATAGGCGGTTAAGTTAGGTTACCATAAAAAAATGGCAAATTTCACGAACAAAATTTCAGCTGTACTCTATGTCAAAAAATTAGTATATAATCCAGACCGAGTGCAGACCATAATAAACCTTTCAATGACAATATGGCAAACAATAACAATATGTGTTAATGTAGAGGTTATATGGTGAAAATGAGATTAAACTATTCGATAACAATAACATAAAATGTGATAATATATCTTACATTCGAAATACAGTTTCGACTATATAGCAAATTGTTTTTCGTTATGCGGGTTGTTCGTATTGTTTTGATGGGCCATATTTTGACGATGATTTTTCATTAGGGCCTAACTGACAAACGTTTACACTCAGATTATTTTACAACAATCTGTAAAGTTTTACCGAATTCTCAACAGCTGAACGTTTGGTAATCCGATTTTACGGATTTCGGTAAAATTTTACCGAAATCCGGTAAATCTTTTACAGATATCTGTAAAATTTCACCGAAATCCGTAAGTTCAGCTGTTGAGAACTCGGTAAAACTTTACAGATTTCTGTAAAAAAAATCAGAGTGTGTAGACAATGGATTCTTCCGTAATTTTTACTTGATACAATATCTTCTAATTCAACAGAAATGGCTGTGGTTGTGGCAAGTTTTTAAGGTCAACAAATTCAAGGAAGAAGCCATTCTTCACGTACTACGTTTACGTCGATTTCAGTTGTCAAATGTTCAAAATTGTCAAAATCATGTGAACTTTGGTGCATTTCTAGGGGTGTGAAACTTTCCCATTCAAAGTGGATAAGTTTCGTATATCCATGATTCTTTACATTATAATTTATATTCTACATATGGTAAAATAATTTCTGCTACTTCTGATCACTCTCGATTTTATCCGGTTCCAACGGATTTCATCCGATCCCATCGGATTTTATCCGATAAGGGCCTCAGAGTCATGAGCTTGAACAATTTTACTTGGTCGTGTACGTGTAGTTAGCAAAACATAAAAAAAATCTATCCAAAATTCTACACTGACGAAAAAAACTATCAAACTCTATAAATTACGCCTTATGAAGTATCGCAAATGCAGGTTGTTTAGGCTGTTTAGACATGTTATTCATAAGGAATCTTATGACTTTCTTACTTACTCATACTGATTTTTCCATGTGTATCAGTTCCACAAAAGAACCTTATGATTTTCATATTCATCCTGTGGATGAAAAAAACCATAAGCTAATTTAGTAAATCAACAACAATGGCGCACCAAGGAATGTTGTGGAATGGATGTTGGAGATCATCTTCAAAAGTAATCTTGCACACGAGGTAAGCCTATTTACGCTTATTTTAATCATCAACATCTATCCAAAGTGGTGGATCTTATACCTATGTCCATCTAAGGAAACCATCTTATATGAAAAGAAAGCCCGAACTACTTGTTAACAATGCTTTTGCTAGTGCCGTTAAAATGATCAAGGTTAATTAGTTTTCCAACACGGTTGTTATCGAAGCGATTTTTTTCATCCCTACAGAAACCACCATGTTTTTTAGCACCAACAAAACTTTTTCTGAGCGACGGAGTATATCGAAACACTTGAACTTCATTATTACGTTAGATTTTTTTTTTGGTTGATTCTGGAGCACAAATCGGCTCTTAAAACTCCATTTGATTATTCCAATGTTACATGCCCACTTCAAGGATTGTAAAAGGTACTTTTTCTTTACAGATAATGTTTTTTGGTCTCATTAATTTAATCATTCTAAAAAATCAAGTCATCCTTCTGAAACTAATATGTATAAATGTGAAAATTGTTCCTTAAAATCAATTTTAAAATGCACAATGCACACGTTCAGTTAACACAATCAACAATAATGTGTTTTATAAGGCTGTGTAATGAAACTCGTGTAATTATCATATCTAAAACATCGCTGGTTATGAAGACAACAAACATCGTTTTCGCGTTCATAAGGTATAAGTATGAATTTCAAACCGATTCCTTGTGGCTAATTTTCATAAGGTTTTTTAATGAACTTCTTAATATTTTTTTCGTCAGTGTAGCTTGTTACCCTCGGACCCAAAATTAAAAGGGAAAACGGAAAATTTCTGGAAAGAAGTCAAGAAAGAATTTGGGTCAGTTCCAAAAAGAATAAAACTAATTCTGGAGCAAATTCAATTTTTTCATTCCTAGACGACCAAACATCACACGATGAATCCTAGAGGGTTTGAGCTGTTTAGTGGAATACCTGTAACTAGAAATTAGAAGAAGAATTAGTATCTTCCATTTAATTCCAACTACCTTTGCTTATCTTCGACAGATACGCGTATTTCGTCTACAATGTGCAGACTTCTTCAGTGTCTCGTACGCAGTCGAGTTATTAGTACGAGACACTGAAGAAGTCTGCACATTGTAGACGAAATACGCGTATCTGTCGAAGATAAGCAAAGGTAGTTGGAATTAAATGGAAGATACTAATTCTTCTTCTAATTTCTAGTTATCACACGATGGTTTGCCAATTTAAAACGTGGTCGTACGGACACCGAAAATGCTAAACGGTCGGCCAAATGAAGCAGATATTCTGGAAAATTTTGGAAAACCCTGAAAAGCATCATTGGCAATTGCAAAGTGAAGTTGCAAGAGATAGATGACACTCTGAAGGTATTAAAAGGTACACAGATAAAAAGAAACATTGAATTTTCTGCGTTTCTAATGCACATAAGGGAATGCTAGATTTGGCTAAAAATAATGGGATATTTTATGTAAATTTATGCCAGATAACACCTGAATCAAGCCTGTTGTATGAAAAATTGCAAACATTGTTATATGGCGCATCAGGGACTGCAACCAATTGCGTTGTTTATGCCTCCTTAGGCTTGGAATTAAACGAGCGGAAATTTTACGCACTTGTTAAAATCAATTTTTTTTTCTGTGTAGTGTTTACACCATAATACACAAACATTTGGTTATGAAAAAGCTGTTTTTCAAATGGGTGCCGCGTTTGCTCACACCAGAGAAAAAACAACAATGATTCGATGATTCGAAGAACAGTTTGGAAATGTTCACGTGAAATAAGAAGGAGCTTTTGCATGGATACATCACAATAGATGAAACAAGGATTCACCCTCTCCCTCCGGAATCAAATCAGCAGTCTGCTGAATGGCGTGCAGGCGGAGAAAGCCGTCCAAAGCGTCCAAAGACTCAAACATCGGCTGGGAAGGTAATGGCCTCTGAATTTTGGGATGCGCATGAAATTTTTTGCAATGACTTCTTGGAATATGCAGAAACAATTAACAGTGACCATTATATCGGTTTTTTGAATCTTTTGAAGGCCTAAATCGCCAAGTGAAGAAGAAAATGGTGCTCTTTCACCAAGACAATGCACCATGTCAAAAGTCTATAAAAACAGCAGCAAATTTCTTTGGAATTGGGTTTCGAATTACCCACCGTATTCTCCAGATCTGCCCCCAGCGACTACTGGCTCAAAAAGATGCCCCTAATTTTTGGGTCAGATGAGGAAGTGATTGCTGAAACTGAAGCATATTTTGAAAGTCTCGATAAATCGTTCTACACCGATGGTATCGAAAAGCTAAAGAAACGTTGGAATGATTGTATCACTCTATAAGGAGATTATATTGATGAATAAAAGTGAATTTTGGCAAAAAAAATGTTTTCCTTCTTGGGCCCAGGACTTATCAACCGATGTGTTACTGTTGTTAATTCACCTTCTTGCACTTTCCATTCAAATACCACTGAATTTTGATGTACTTTGAATATACGTATCATACAAGTGGTTTTTGTCTAGGCTAGACTGTAGTCGACACGCTATTTCTCAACAACTCAAAATCGAGTAGGATTGACACAAATTCATCGGAAGTATGACTACTCAAAATTGTATAAAGATAGTTCGTAGTGGTAAGATGATAAGCAGTCAACATCGGCTTGAATCCGATCTATGTTTACTCCTTGTCAACATGTTACTCCTAACCATCTTTACTCACTTTTGAGTAGCCATACTTCCGATGAATTTGAGTCAATCGTACTCAGATTTGGGTTGTTTAGAAATAGCGTGTAATCTATGAAAGTGGAATCACAAACAACGAATGTAACTCAACTTTGTGTTGTGTTGAAATGGCACGGAGGTTAAAAAAGCCAACATTGCTAAATCTATAAATTAGAAGAAAAATTAGTATTTTCCATTTAATTAGATTAATTTAAATTAATTTGATCAGATACGCGTATTTCGTCTACAATGTGCAGACTTCTTCAGTATCTCGTACTAGTAGTATTAGTATTAGTATTATAGTACGTTCACACTACAGCTTATATTACGTGATATAGAGTATCTTCATATCAAATGATATATACATTATTTCCAGTGAAAACTAGATATATAGTTGCTGATTTCAAGATACTCTATATCACGTAATATAAGCAGTAGTGCGAACGTACTTGCACATTGTAGACGAAATACGCGTATCTGTCAAAGATAAGCAAAGGTAGTTGGAATTAAATGGAAAATACTAATTTTTCTTCTAATTTCTAGTTACAGGTATTCCACTTAACAGCTCAAACCCTCTAGGATTCATTGCTAAAGCACTCAATCACTTGCATCCATGGAACTGACGGGCAGCCATTTCCATGCAGTCAACAACTCTACCATCCAAATATCAAAAGATTCAGTGTTTGTAAACACAGCTGGCGTTCTCACCTGTACACTCAGGCAAATAAACTTAAGAATTTCATAAGATTTAACTAAGGAACGATGCTTTGGAATTTCATAAGGCTGATTTATGAATGGATTTTGCTTCACGAGACGTTGTTCTTGTACGCCGTTAACCTTTCCAGATTACCTATGTTGATATAGACTTGTGGAAAAGTTACTGGACCCATGACCTTAACGTTCAAAATTCGAATCCAGGTTGTTCCCTATTTTTTTTCAACATCATGATATTTCATAAGATTCTTCCTTGTGTATTATTTGTAGCAATTCCTTTTTAATGGTGTTGGCTTGCAAGGCCCACAACCAACCCCACTATCTTGCAGGAGGACCATCGTGATGCTGCTGTTTAACAGTCCCAAGCACCACCAGGACTTTCGGCTTTTGTATTTAGAGTCCTGAACGCACCAACAAGACGGTGACTCAGCCGCTCCTAACATGGAGAATAGACGCTGATTTGAGCTAACATGCAGAACAGACGCTCAAATGGGTGAAGACTTGAACTTTTACCCTTATTTTTCAAAAGCGGGGTGGCCATTGTGGTAAATTATTCTTTTCATGCCTACCGAAGAACTCTCCAGGTGAAATAAAAAAGAATGAGCTGTCGCACAACGTGGTTTGGTACCAAAATCAGTGTTGGAAAATATGTGTTCAAAAAACGTTCACACTTTACTCAGTGCATTAATATATCACCGAGGAACTTCGCACTCAAAGTTCGCGAACGAACTACAATCCAAAGTTCATGAAAGCGCAGAGTGAGGAAGAGTTTCAGTTTTCATCGCGAAGGATCTTTTGTTTCGAGATTCGATCCAAAAAAATATCTCCTCGGCTTTGTTCTTTTTCTCTAGCGAGTATATGTAGGCAATGTTCACGTGAGTTGTGATGTTTGTTTTTTAAGTATTGTACCGCCGCAAAAGTCGAGTGGCAGGAAACTTCGGATGGAATGGCGTGACGCATTGAGGACAAATTCAACCTAACCTCCCCGGCCTCACAGGTATCATGCGAGATATCTTTCTGTCTAGATTTCATTTCCATGAAATGCGCAGTGTGCTTTTCAAGAACGAATGTGGTGTGAAGATATAGAGTTTTTTTTTAACATTAAATTCCATTTTATTTCAGTTTTTAGGTTGTGATCCAATATTTTACAATGTAAGTGATCCACTTAACGTTATTCAGTCTTTGATTTAATATTAGAGAAGCCGTTAGCTTATTTTCTATTTGATTCCTATTCATTTTACAAAGTGAACAGTTTGTTCTATTTAAATTTGCTTGCTAACTAACTACCTTAAGCCTATCTTATCCTACTATATTCAAAATTATGGGTAAAGATTCCTAATTT
This sequence comes from Aedes japonicus, assembly GCA_034211315.2. NCBI lineage: Eukaryota > Metazoa > Arthropoda > Insecta > Diptera > Culicidae > Aedes > Aedes japonicus. The sequence continues at coordinate 90,820 of JASCZW010001832.1, read as the reverse complement.
GTTCGTACTCAGAGATAAGAGTCCTAGTTTGATGTCGACTGCAAAGTGAAGTCAGTCTGCTATTTATTAAGTCGAGATTTGCCAGCCGATGGACCTCGGCTGTCCTTGTGCGCGGTGGCAGATTGAGAATCATCTTCAGGAACTTGTTCTGCAGAACCTGGAGCTTCTTCCGATGAGTTTGAGCGCATCCCTTCCATACTGGAGACCCATACTCCAACATAGGCGCAACAATCTGCCTGTACACAGCCAGCTTGTTAACGGTGGACGCTTTCGACCGACGGTTAATGATCGGATACAATCGTTTCAGCATCACGGTGCCCTTGGTAACTCGGTCATTCACATGTGAGCGAAAGAGAAGCTTGCTGTCGAGAATCAAGCCAAGGTAGCGAATCTCATAGGACCACTCAATTTCTGTGTTCAGGATCTTGATATTCGATGCGGGTTTGAGCCGGTCGGTGTTGCGGTGTGGGAACACAATTGTTTGCGTTTTGGACGCATTCGCACATATCTTCCAGTTTGTGAGATATTTGGTGTAGGCATCCAGTCCGGTCTGAAGCTTTGATACGAGGGTTCACATGACTCGTCCTTTATAGCTGATCGCAGAATCGTCAGCAAATAGCGATAGTATTCCATCTTGTGGAAGAGTCGGAATGTCAGAAGTGTACAGATTGTACATAATGGGTCCTAGAATGCTACCTTGGGGGACACCGGCGGGTACAGCAAACGGATCGGAAAGTGCGTTGCTTACACATACTTGAGACGTTCTACCGTCGAGGTAGTCTGAGATCATCTTCACCAGGTAGTTGGGAAAACGGAATTGGAGAAGCTTGTGCACTAAGCCGTCGTGCCAGACGTTATCAAACGCCTTCTCGATGTCCAAAAGCGCCATGACTGTTGTCTTCGATACCGACTTGGCCTGGTTAACCAAGTTTGTGACCCGTTTGAGTTGGTCCACCGTCGAGTGACCTCGCCGGAATCCAAATTGTTGTCGACCCTAAAAATGTCGTTCGCCTCAGTGTGATCGAGGATTCTGGTGTAAATTAGCTTCTCAAACAGCTTGCTGAGCGAAGAGAGCAAACTGATCGGACGATAGCTTGACGGGTTAGTTGGGTCCTTCCCCGGTTTGAGTATCGGTACAACCTTGGACCGCTTCCAGGCAGTTGGGAAATATCCAAGCTCCAGGCATCGATTGAAAACGTTCACCAAGAGAGTGTGCACTTTCGGTCCCAGATTCTTCAGAACGATGTTGAAGAGGCCGTCAAATCCCGGTGCCTTCATGTTCTTGGTGGCCTTGATGGTATTCACCAGCTCGTCCATCGTGATTTTTTGGTCGTCTGGTAGCTCGGTAGGCGCATTAGCCAGCTGGACGACGCTCTCGAATACCGATGCTTCCATCGGGCTGACAATATCTCGACCCAAATTATGAGACGCCATAAAATGTTGAGAAATAGAATTGGACTTTTCGATGGCTGTTATAAAAACTTCATTTGATACCCTTAAGGGCGGGATGGGCTTAGGCTTAGTTTTAAGTACTTTCGTTAAGCGCCAGAAAGGCTTAGAGTAATTAGGTAAACTCGAAAGATCTTTTGCAAATTGTTTGTTTCGAAGTTTTTCCACCCTAATGGCAATGATTTTGTTTAGTTTTTTGAAGAGTATTTTCCTAGCTATATTCTGCGTTCTTTGGAACTGCCGCCTAATACAGTTTCTAAGGGATATTATTCGCCTAGTCTCGTCATCAAGGTTGGTAAACTTACATGTCATCGGAGTTGTCGGGATGAACCGTTGCTCTGCCTCGCCGATATGGTCGGAGAGCGCTTGCAGCACGTCGTCGATGTCTTCCGTCGTCGATAGTATTGGATTGTCGTTCACTCGGTCCTCAACGAGCCGCTGGAGCTGAGGCCAGTTTGCTCGGTGATAGTTTCGTCGTCGATGCTGCTGACGTTGGTCGATGGTTTGGTCCAATTCAAATACCACTGGTAGGTGGTCGGAAGATAGTTCGGTTAAGGCACGAGGTGTAGAGCAACCGTCCGCCATGTTCGTTAGAGCGATATCGAGAGTGGATCCTACACCAGCACTTGAGTAGAAGGTAGGCGAGTCCGGATGGATGACTACGTAGTGTCCCGCCTGTAGGTCCTCGGCCAGCACTGTTCCGTTCTTGTTGTTCCTTTAATTGCCCCACAGTGAGTGGCGGGCGTTGAGGTCGCCGGCGAGGATGAACTTTCCCTTCCGACGAGTCAGTTTTTGAATGTCGTTCTTGAGACGCACGGTTGTGCCGTCCGACTCCTTGCACTGCACTGGTCAGTATATAGCTATAATAGTGATGAGACCACCGGGTGACGCCAGCTCAACCCCAACAGCCTCCACGAACGATAGACAAAAGTCAGGTAGCATTCGGTACTGTAGTCCTTTCCTGACGGCAATGGCAACTCCACCGCCCTTTGCGCTCGAACTCGGTCAGCTTCAATAATTCCGTGATCGGGCAAGCTGAAGTTATACTCCGGTTTGAGGTGCGTCTCAGTTAGAAACGCAACGTCAATTTGATGGTGTTGCAGGAAATCTAAGAGTTCCAGCTTTTTACTACCCACCGAGTGGGCATTCCAATTAAGGACGTTGATGTTGAATGTTGAAACTCATCATGAAGTGCATCATTTGCACCATCATTTTTTGCATTTCACTGACGAGAATTGTCAGATTATTTATTACCTGCGACAAACCATCGGTTGGCGAGACCGGTGGCACGGAACCAGACTGGCTTCCCCAGAAGCCTGGGGGCGGGTTGTTAAATCCAGCTTGTGTGGAATTTTGACTGTTTTGCCCACCGGGTAGCGAAAGTGGTGCAAAATTTGGTACACGCCCTCTCGCTGGAGGAAGCGGTGGGAATCCATTATCCAAGTCGATATCGGGTTGTTGCTTCTTCTTTTGTCTCGGCTGGCTTGCTTTCTTCCGGAGTTCTATGAATTTTGCTCGCTTGGGACACGATCGACTGGTCGACGTGTGGGCATTTCCGCAGTTCTGACAGGTGGGTTCCTTGTCCTTCATGTCCACGATGCACTGCGCAGTGACATGTTGTTCACCGCATTTAATACAGCGGGGTTTCATATGGCAATTCCGAGTGCCATGTCCGAAGTTCAGGCAGTTGGCACACTGCGTGACGTCTTGGTGAACCGGTTTGTACCGCTCCCATTGCACGACGACATTGAAGAGGGTTCTGACGGATTGAAGCTCCTTCATGTTTGTGGATCCTTTGACTAGCTGTACTTGATACAACTGGTCGCGACACTTGAAGGCCACGTTGTGGCGGCTCATTTTCGAAACCTTCAATGGTTGAAGTTTGTTGTGTTTTAGTTCCGCTACCACCTCGGAGACATCAAGCCTCATGGAGCCTCGTAGTACGACCTTGAAGGGCTTCATGGATGGGACGTCGTGTGAAATATTCCAATTTCCAGATTTGCAGCGTCTCTTCCACTGACTTGAAGTGCTCCGCCGAAGGAACGGTGATTTTAACCCCATCAGCGCAGAGACGGAATTCAGCCCGCAGGCCCTTGCGAACTAGTTGGTTGAGTTTGTTCAGTAGCTCCTGTGGCTGGCCTTTCGCGTAGAAAGGTGGAAGCTTCTCCATTTTCTCAATTTTTTCACCGCCGTCTTCATGGAGTAGTGAAAATAGGGTTGCTGGATAGCACCCTCTTGACAGAACCGTCATCGGCTTTGTTTTCGGCAGGCCGCTTGCCGCCGTTTATCCTTTGCCCACCGCTTGGGCCTGGATTTCCCATGCTTGCGCTTGGGTTGAACGAAGATGCGAAAGACAATGCGCGAAAAACAACTTGCGAACGCACGAGAGAAAATATACTAACGTCCGACCACACCGAGTGCTGGTCGCGAAGTCGAAGATATAGAGCAAAAAAAGGTCTGATTTTATTCGTATTCGTCGCGTCGGTGACTCGAGTAGAAAAAGTTCGCGATGTTTCATTCTCTCATCCCAGAAAGTTCACTCAAGAAACGTTACCGTGTGAAACTAGCAACGGGATGTTCCCAAGTGAAAAGGTAGCGCACGATGAACTGATATTTTTGTGAGAATTCCATCACTGACCAAAACACGAATGTCCCCTCCTACAGGTTCCCCCGGGGCACCTCAGAGGTCAATGTGGTTAGTCTGAAGAAAAAGAATGAGGAAAAATACATGAAGAAAAACCCGGCGCACCACGTGGTTTGGCGCAAAATATCTCCACAGATTCCCCCGTGACACCCCAGAAGAGGTGACCAGAGCGGCCATTGTGGCTAATGGTGCTCCTTCATGCCATCCAAAAATCTATCTAGGAGAAATTATGAAAAAGTCATCGCACGACCTTATTGATAACATTTTTATATAAACCAAATTGACTTTAAGTTGATAAAGCAATAATTTTCTTTCAATCAAATTCAAAACTTGCCACTTATCCTGATTGCGTAAAAACTAAACAACAAACCAATTCGCCATTTTTGACAATTGGCAGTCGAATAGCAACCCTCTCTCGCGCGACTATCGCGTTGCTAAATTTGAGCGCCTGATGCTTTCCGATAGTCACGCTACAATTTTGCTAGCGCTTTTAGTGAAGTGATGGTGAGGGCGATCAAATATAGTTTAGTCGCGCACCGCTACGGATGTTCTAAGAACCGATTTCTGATTTGAACCTATTTAAACAAACAGTAAGGATGCTATTAGAGATACTCACATAATGGGATAGTGGTTTACTTGTTTACTTGTTAAATCGTTGTACCTAAAAACTGGTGTACTGATGATATATTGTCTCAAACAACATTGATAATACCAACACATGTATAAAATGTAATCAACTTGACGACAATGATGTCGATCGACCTGCAAAACCATGTCCATTTAGTGCCTTATTGATACCGATGGACCGTACACTACAGTAGCGTTCTTGCCCCCGCGTGAGTGGTCACCCGTACTATCATTTTTTTTAGGTTGGTAGGGGGGCCACTTAACGTTAACGTTCGGTGTTTAAATTTAAGTTTGTTTATTTTTTAGTCAAGACGAACATTTCAAGAGGTGGAATTCTTGACTTGCCCTTTTTTTCAAAATAAGGGATGGCCTACTATACAATCTCATAAAAATACCAATGTCCATTGGAGTGAACTGGAAGAAAACACATGTACGCGGGCTTACGCATGCATGCACTTATAGAAAATTCACATTCACCCATAAAAAAAATCCTATATGTAACAAAAAAATATGACTTCGAATGGATTTCACAGAACTGATTCAAAACGTTTCCGATTTCACTACAAATTAATTTAATTTATCATTGCACTACAGAAACCCACTGTGACCTCACTATAAATTAACAATAAATATGATTTTTCCCTCAGCTAACAACTTGAACACTTTTAATTTACTTCTTCTTTTTCTTCATCCCGTCAATTGTAAGCAGATCGGAGAACAGTTGCGGCTGAGCGGAAACTGCGTCGGACGAATGTTGACGCTTCTGGTTCTTATGCTTCTTGCCACCGTGGTTCGAGGCCTTCTTGTAACTGTACGCATCGACTTCTTCACTGAGGTGGCCGTCGTTCTTCTGTAGAAATGGATACTGCGGCGCAAGATTCTCCTTGGTTGCACCGGATGATAGTACGATAACCTTTTTGGAATCAAAAATCTATACCGAGTTGGTTGGATGATACTTTCCGTAGATACACTTACCGTTGGCGAGCTGTTAGTCGAGTAGTCCCGGATGTAGTTCTGAAGCACACTCAAGAAGAAAAGGAATCCGATGAACGTAAGGATTGCTACGGACGCACCTTTGAAGCGAGCCGTACCATATTTGCCATATGGTACACGATATGGAACGGGTGGTGGTGGTGGGGGCGGAGGCAGTGGAGGTCCCGCTCCAGGGAAGAACCCAGGAAAGGTTTCACCAGCCCAAAATCCTTCACCTTCCTCGTAGATGTCTGGTCCTGAGCCCGGACCATACACAGGATACTTGACGAAAGGCTCATGGTGAATTCGCGAGCTTAGTGTTGCCGCTGTCGGAGGCGGTCCAACCGTACTGGTACTCCCCATGTTGGCAAACCGCTGAAGTAGATGCTCTGCCATGATTAAAGCTAGACTCGGAACCGTTGTTCCGCTGATGTTTCAAGCGCAGTGATGTGACCGAAACTAACCGTCCAAGTCACCCGACAGAAACATTTTACTTCCCCTCGGTGGCAATGCAGAGGTTATGTCAAGGTTCAACAACGGCAGCGTCGTCGTTCCGAAAGGGAAGGGAAGAATCAGTTCCCGTGAAGTGATTTTCGAAAACGGTCCCCCGCATCATTTTTGTCACATTAGAGAGAGTAAGAAAAGGAAAAACAGCTTGTCGTTATTTAAGCGATGCACATCATGGAGCACCCCGAGAACGCAGTTGGCGTGAAATTGACGAAATTATCCCAAGCCAGTAACAATGTTGCTCCAGGTTGCTTGGATTGCTTCAAAACGATCAATTGCACTTTTCATTGCTATATTTGTGCTGCGAACTTTCTTCGGAGCATTGTTGTTTATGTTTCCGTTTATTGATGTTATGAAACATACTCAAAATTACGCCATTCTAGCGAAACACCGTTGATGGATCTTCTCAATATGTTTCAGCATGTGTTCAAATGTCAGAAAAGAGTGGTTCAGTGGGTAATTGTTTTTTATGAAAAGCAATCACTTATCACCAATGCTATAATGGGAATTGTACGTTTCACCGATCACAAACACATGTTTGTATCGTTAAATATTTATTTTTAATTAAATTAGCACCGCCTTTCGAACTCTGTTTCTGGGTTTGCACATTCCACCCAGGGAGGAATTCAAATTAACGTTTTTTTTCAGCGATAATCGACAGTTCCACCTTTTTCACGCACATTATCATGGACGTAGCCAGCGAAAAATGAAAGGCCCGGACGCTTTCCTGAAATCCTTTGAACACATCTGATCGGCACATATTCCATTCGGTTTCCTACGATAGCCTGAAAAAGCTGAAAAACGCAATCGATTATCGCGTACGGCAGGCACGGCAATTTATCTTGTAGTGATTATTTTCGAAAAAGTGTCCCTTATCTATATCTCTCACTAGAATTTGGATGGTTCTTCAAAATCAGGAAAACAGGAAAGCGGTTGGCTTGACTTATACAACTAGGCCAATTTGATGCTACTGTCGAGTTTTCCCTGCAGAATATCTCACAGAAAAGCCAGTACGGGAGCAGGGTGCATTAATTCATTTGCTACATTGATCTTCTACCTTTCACCGTTTCGCAACCAGTGCGTATATTTTCAATTATCCTGTAAGGTGAACTGCATAATTAACGAGTAAATTTTCGTTAAAACAGAATTTGCTCGAAAAATTAACCTTTCATTGTTTGGAGGGCTTTGAACGAGACCTGATTGCATGGGAGGGGTGTACATAATTATGTCGTCGAGCGAACATATCGAATTTATTCATTTTTCTCCTCGGCGAGATTGACCATGCAAGGGATCAACGGAAAATAGCGGTAGTGTGAGCGTGTTAATTATTGGAAGGATCATTCGTTCGAGATTGGCTCGATTTCGAGGGTGCGGTTGTTTGTTTTCCCATCTAGGTCGCTGCATGGGTTGGAGTAATGTTTAACCGAATGCAAACAGACGAAGAGAGAGAGAGAAATGGAAATTGAATGAGTGTATGCTAATTAAGCAACCGCGCAAAGTACGCATCGATGGGCTAATTGTGGGATTTTGGTCAATTCGAGTCTTATTGATTTGCAGTGATGGATGTACATTTCGGTGTACCTATGATGGATCCTTATTGTATTGCTACAAAAGCTCAATGAAAACAGAACCAATGTTGATCATCCGGATTTTTTTTAAAATCATTTTTCCTTGTTTTTAATTGGGAAGACGTGATTGAGCACCCTACAAATCAGTACAAATTTTTCAAATGGCAAGGACATATACAATTCCAGCCGCAATGAAAGCTTGAATTCAGCCCTTACCAAATCTATTAAACTGGCAAAACACATAGTGTGACCACCCCCTTGTCCAATATGGTATCCAGTCAAGAGCCACTTATCTAGAAGTTGCAGGAAATCAGATGAAGACTGTACTCGAAAAAAATGAGACACACACACATGATATGATGTGATGTAAAAAAAATCCACTATCAGTGCAAGGACTACCAATGCCTGGAGGACTATCCTCAGCTGGTTGCCGAATAGCCCAAGTGATGGCTGTAACATGACCACGGCCATTACGAATGTCTTCACATGATAAAGGACTGGCGACTCCACGAACCGTTGTCCAGTTAACAAATTCTTCGACTACCTCTGGATCTTTGGTCAAGATAAGCAATAAAGATAGTTGGAATTAAATGGAAAATACTAATCCTTCTTCTCATTTCTAATCACAGAAGTGCAAGTTCATAATGGAAAGCAGTTAGCAGCAGCAGAAGCAACAACATCAGCGATTCACACGTGCATCGTATGTGATAAGATTTTCAAGAATCAAAATCCTCCCTCCCAGGTTCCAGGCTTTTCAGCCGGTGCGATTTGCAGGAGCAACAAAGTTGGATATTTTCCAATTTACGCTTCTCTTCCTACTACACACTACTTGAAATTCGCCTATCGGGCAAGTAGAGGGTGCGGCAGAAAATAATGCGAAAATGTTCAAACTTAAGTATTGGGTTAATTCGTGTAGCTAGTGACTAATTTCTGTCGAAAATGTATTTGTTTATGTTTACTTTCAAGTGCTGCATCCAAACATTCTATTTGTTTTATTGCAAATTCCTCAAAATGTTTGCGAAAGAAGTGATCACCAGTTTGTTGCTCGCCCAGAAGAAGCCGAAAGAGATTATCAAGGTGGTAGGGTGCCATTTGGCAACAGTTTACTTCATAAAAAAGACCCTGCAGGATGGTCCTAAGCAACACGTCGTGATCAAATCGGTCCGTGCCAAAAATGCTCGCAACCCGGTGCGTTCCTGCAAAGAAGACCTGCATGCATCTTCCAGAGCCAGAGTGAAACGCCACTTGATTACGGACCGGGTTAAGGAACTACGAGTGACTCGTTCCAAGAGATAGCTTTCCTTGTTAAAGAAGGAAAAAAAAAATGATATTCCTGTTCTCCGACGAAAAGCTTTTCAGCATCGATGCTGTGGCCAACAGCCGCACGAACCAGTTCATTTCATCGCAGAAAATGGAGAACGTTCCAGAAGAAGAGAAGTTCAAATTTCAAACCAAAGATCCGGCTGGTGTCATGATGTTTAGCTTGGTGGCGTCCAATCGTTTGAAAATTTCGCCTGTTTTCATTGATGCTGGAGTTAAAATCAACACAGATAAAAAGAAACACTGAATTTTCTGCGGTATCTAATGCACATAAAGGGAACTCTAGATTTGGCAGAAAATAATGGGATATTTCATGTATAATTAAGCCACATAAACGCCTGTTGTATGAAAGATTGCAAAAATATCGTTGTTCACGCTCATTTGGCTTAGAATTACACGAGGGGAAATTTTACGCGCTTGTTAAAATTATTTTTTTCTGTGAATACCGAAGTGTATATCGGTAGTTTAAAGGACCAACTGCTTTTCTGGGTGAAGGCCAACTTCTCCGAGGACCAAAACGTTGTCCTACAGCAGGATGGAGCGCCGTGTCACACGTCCAATCGAGCCCAACAATGGTTGAACGATAACATGAAGTTTTGGCCGAAGGATTTGTGGCCTCCTAGCAGTCCAGATCTTAATCCGTTGGATTATTCGATTTGAGCATATGTTGTAGCACGAGCCTGCAAAACATCACACCCTAGTATGAAATCCCTGAAGTCAACCATAACACGCACAAGGCAGTCAATGTCGGAGGACTACGTCCGAAAGGCATGCTCTGGCTTCTGGCGTCGGCTCGCGGATGTTACTTATAAAAATGGAGGACACATTGAATACATTTGTTTAAAAGGACTTTATAAAGATAACTGCACTCGAAAATGTTGATATTATTGCTTGAATTAATTGAAAATGGGATTTGAAAGAAATAGAACAAATTTTCGCATTATTCTCTGCCGCACCCTGTATTTTGGTTTGGGCCTACGTAAAGATATTTCGTTCCTACCGCGGTGTTTTCAACAAAGGCTTACATCCGTAAGCCACAAGGTAAAGATAAAAAAGCATGAATCCCAAATAAATTAAAAACATAGAGTAGGATCTATTGCGTTATAGTATAAATTCATTACACAGTAAACTCAACTCTAAAACTTTGGAGTGCTTTTCATTACATGTTTTTTCAGCTATAATAAAAGCTAAAATAAAGCTAAATTGGAAATGTTTCCAATCTTTCTCACAAAAGTAACTGTAGCCTTTCTTCCTCAGCGTTTCAAGCATACTTCTTTCACATTTTCCTTAGTGCTTGCTCTCAAATTAGTGTTCTAAATGCACTTCCACAGTTCTTAATTGAGAGCCTTCGATGCAAAGCACAACTCCATTAGTATGATTTTGTGGCAAGTACATCTCTACTCTGCCGGAGATCGCCAGCAAGCCGTGCTTGGAAACTGACGTGTTTTGTTTTTGCTGCGTCCTTTTCGCGGAAAATAAAATCAAAAAATATATTCGAAATTCAACTCAAACCAACAGTGAAATCATAAAATTTCCACGTGTTTTGTATAAGATGTAGTGAATATAATCGATTCCTTCGAAAAATGTGTGATGGTCGATAATTTTTCCCGGTGTTTTTGTTTTTGTGACTTCGCCACCGCACCTGGAGGAAGAGTTAATATCAGCTTAGTTGCGTTTGTTAGTGCTGTTAGTATTGTGCCACGCGGACATAAGTGATTAAATTAAAGTATTTTTCCGCTTTGTCGCGAGTGACTTGATGATTATAAGCAGTTTAGAAGTCGACATAGAGTAGCCTCATAGCGGGGGGATTTTGATTGTTGGTAGAGTGTGGAGAAAGAAAAATGAAAACCAGTGCAATGCAGAAAACGGCCATTTGCTGGTCAGAAACAAAAACGAAGTTAACGCGCATGCGCACGTGACTGACTGGCAAGTAATTCCAGATGCACTCACTCTCCACATGGTGTATGGATGGAGAGCTGTGAAGTTTTTTTTTTCGTTGAACAATGATTGTGATTTTTCAAGTTAATTTTTTCTCGGAAGCGTTTTTTACCTGTGATTTTCATTGTGCGCGAAGTATTAATTGTATTCGGGCTGTTCCTTTCAGAAAGAAAGATGTGAAAATATTTGCCGAATAGCAGAGTGCTTCTTATGTAGAGTCATAAATGCATCCTTTAGCATCACAGGGAAGCCGTCCAAATGAAGACTGAAGATCAGCAACAATATCCGGTGAGATCTTTCTGAATTTGAACGATACTGCTAAATACGTGCCATCATCAAAACAATAAGATTTGACGATGGAAGTGTATCCACAGTACCTATATCCAATTGATGTTTGTACTGTGTTTAGGCGGGGCTTGTTGTAAGTGAAAGTGACCTCGGAAAGGGCGTGAGTAACCAGGCATTCTAAAATGGGTCACTGGAACCCAACACAGCTATCACTTTCCAATTCCCGGGCTAAAAATGTTTGTCGAGTCGACAACAGTTCGTTTAGTTGTAAACATTTTTCTTCCATAAAATCACTGCCGGGCAGTGGGCGTTGGATTGTATATATACACACACACAAGTACAATCCTACTCTATGCCCAGGGAGTCGAGAAATGTTCCTTAACGAAAAATTCCTAGACCAGAGCAGGAATCGAACCCAGCCACCTCCTGCATGGTGTTGCTTAATAGCCGCACATTAACCGACTGAGCTAAGGGAGGACCACAAGTAACTGGAGCAGAACGTTGCGAATCTGAGAGAAAAAGAAAATTACTTAACCAGAAATACAATATAAGAGGAATCTCCAAATTTAAAATGTAAGAAATTAAATATAGTTCAAAATTTACCAGATCTAGTTGTAAACCGTTCTCCTGAAATTGTTCCAACGAACCAGCTAAATTTAAACACAAACACACAAACACAGCTATAAAAATTCTTAATGAATTCAAAAATAAACTAGTTTATAACTGAAAATCAGACAAAGGCAATCCTTCAAATAAAATGGAAAAACAAGATTACGATAAGATTGGGACAGAAAAAATACACAACGGACACTATAGAAAACAAAGAACACATCCTCTTCAGGAATGGTAAAACGTGTGGAAAAAATACTCAAAGAATGTAAATTAGTATTTGGAAACGAAATCTTAGATAATCAAACTCTTCATTGCCTAGAACTAATGGTCTTACCTACGATGTTGAAAATGGCAATAAATTACCCAGAAATTACAACGCACAATACCAAACACGTCCAGCCACTCATATCAACACAAATTAGCCTCATTGTATCACATGATAGACATTACCACTGAGTTGAAATGGCATAACTAAAACCTTGCATACATTTTCAAGACAGTACACTTAAATGGTAACTCACAACAGACAGTACAAATATAATCAATGATAAAAACTAAAAAACTATACATATAAGTAATTTGTCATCACATTAACGAAAACACAACCCCAACTTAAAAGAATAGTAATGACATATGACACCCACACTAAACAATTATGGCCCATCCTTCGAAACTTTGGTTTTCAAATAGTATTTACTAGTAAAAATAATCAACTTAAAACTCTGTTAGGCTCTGCTCAAGACCCCTTTGATAATCTTCCAAATTATGGGATTTACAAAATAATTTGTAATCATTGAGGAAATATTTACATATAGACTGTTCCAGAAAGTATAAGCACACTTTGAAAATAACAAATAAGTCATGTTTTTTTAGTTTTAATAATTTTATTTGGCAAATAATATTTGTATTTGTGTTTTATGTGATATTTTACTCTCGTTTAATTAACATATTTAATCATCGCCAAGACTTCTAATTTTTCCTTGAACATGACCCATTAACATGACCCATTAGCTTCAGCACAGTGATTCCCACCATTTTGACCACTTTTGGCCTTTCTTTTTAAATTTTTGGATGTCGTCCGTTGGTTTTATGAATTTTCGAAGCTTTGCTTAGGTTAAACCCCAAAAAGTCTCGATTGGACGTACCTCCGGGCAGTTCGGCGGATTCATGTCTTTCGGCACGAAACATACATTTTGACTTTTGTACCATTCTAAAGTGTCCTTTGCGTAATGACATGATGCCAAATCAGGCCAAAACACTACTTGACCTTCGTGCTGCCTGATCATCGGCAAAAATTGCTTCTGGAGACATTTCTTAACGTATTTCTGTGTGTTCATCGTCTCCGTTGTGATTTACGGACAAGATGTTTTACCACACTCGCATATTGCCTACCAAACCATAACATTCTTACCGAATTTTTCGGTAGAAATTGCCTTCTCCGTTTCGGGGATGTCTTTGTCTTCGCTTACAGTATAGAATTGTGGTCCGGGAAGCGTTTTGTAATCTAGTTTGACATAAGTTTCATCGTCTATTATTATACACCCAGAATTTCTACACAATAACGAACCGTAAAGGTTTTTTTCTGCTTGTAGGCATCCCTGATCTTTTTATCGATATCCGGACTAACAGGACCGGATTTCCAACCACTTTTCGGCGCATCTTCAAACGTACACTATTCTCTATATTTTCGAATCGCAGATCATACCGCTCCGAAGCTTACACCATCTTTCTTGGCCAAGTTTCTCAAGGAGAGTCCGCTCACAGTGCACCATTTGTGCACGATACTTTTTCGTTGTCCCGGAGTAAGACCGCGCATTTTGATAGGTAACACAAAACTGAGCACTTTTTTTATGCTATGTTATTCAGAAATGTGCAAAGAAAAGGACGCAGCCAAAACATGTTGAAATATTTCATTATATTCAAAGTGACCGTTAAAATAAGGTGTGCTTATACTTTCTGCAACAGTCGTTAGGACAAACCAAACGTGCTGTAAGAACTCGCTTCAAAAAACATGTCACAGAAGCTCTTTAAAGCAAACAAAGACACCGACAATGGACTCATACACAATTTCAAAGCAAAAGTAGCTGAACACATGTTTAACGAAAAACACTTTATTGACTTGAACACCATACGAATTTTGAGACACATCACAAACCCTTGGAAACTTATTTAGCAGAAAGCGTAGACATTTGCAATCAAAATGAGCATGAGCATGATTGACCGCCCACGGATGCAATTCCGTTATTGCCAGATCAACTGTATTAACACAAAGAATCAACAGATGATGTCTTCAACGTGTAAAAACTGGTGATCTATTATAGAGCAATACCGCCAGCCATGCCCGAATGCTGATCAAGTAGGGAATGGGAAGGAACGTGTTGACACGATTTTCGCTTTGGAGGAAGCAGAGAAATCCTCTGCACTTTCACGAGAAATCACTGGGATGTTGGATAGTTGGGGAAACGTTAGCAGCAGGGTTCGTTTTGGTTAACGATATGCTGAAAGTAAAGAATGTGCACACCAAAAAGTAGTCAACGGGAAATTAGTGGTATTAAATGGAAAATATGAGAAAATCAAAAGTAAATCATTTATTTAAGACTTCATAAAAATACAAATATAAAACATATATAGTTAAGTCAATTTGACCTGTTATATCCAAATGCCCGCACCTTTCGTTTGACACCTTCCATCAGTTTTTGCACAGTGTCATCCGTCACCAATTTTGCAGCTTTCTGCCAGTTACACCTGAAGCTTTTCTCATCAATTGCTACGCTAATCGTTTATCGAAGATTCCTCTTGACCAGAGCCCAATACTTTTTGATCGGACGGAGTTCTGGCGAATTTGGCGGATTGCAATAATTTGGGACAATATTTACACCATTAGCAATGTACCAATCCTTTGCCAGTTTCCCTAGTGGCAAGATGCCAGGTCAGGCCAGAACAGCACCGAACTGTTGTGTTCCCGAATGAACGGCAACAGTCGTTTATTCAGACACTCTTTTACGTAAATTTGTCCATTTAGAGTGCCAGTCGCGATGAAGATGTCGCTTCTGAGACCGCATCCACATATTGCCTGCCATACGAGGTATTTTTTTAGGAACTTAGACAATTTTTTTTGCTTAAAACGATCAGCAACATTTCCTCTTTGCAACGAGGTATAAAACTAAAGTCCCGGTATCTGCTTAGAGTCAGCTTTGCAATATGTTTCGTCGTCCAATATTATGCAGTCGTATTCCTTCAGCATAGTGTCATATAATTTTCTCGATCGAGATTTTGCGCTCTTGTTCTGGCTGTCGTTACAATTTGGAGCAACACCTACTTTGAATGATTTCAAGCCTGCACTTTTCTTCACTTTCTGGACGAACGATGGAGACATTTTCACTTTTTTCACCACATCACGAACGGAGATATTCGGTTTCTTCTTAAATTCTTTAATCACTTTCTTCCTCTCCGCGACGAAACGAGAATCATGGTTACCTCCGGAACCGACCTTTCTCTTTAAAGTTAAGCGCTGCTGAAAGTTTTTTAGCACTTTAGTAACCGTCGATTTTGCGATTTTTAATGACTTGGCAATATCGCCGTGCGACATATCTGGATTTTCCACTCTTTTGTGCGAAATTGCTTCGCGCACGCGTTCTTGATTCGACGCCATTTTACTGAATAAAGGTTACTGTAGCCAAACGACGGCTTCATCATAGCACACATACATTAATATTCATGTAGTAGTGATCGGATTAGCAAAGCGTACACGGAGAAGACTGCATTAGGGAATTTCCGACGACTACTTTTTGGTGTGCACATTCTTTTTATGCTTCAACACATACGCCCTACCATAGTGTTTACTTTAGATCGATTTAAGAAACATTTGGTTTATATTTGGGACGTTTGTTTTAGTTTAGGAAATCGTTTTGTTTTTAGTGACACCTATTTTGAGACACCCTGTACATAGATTGTAGGGTTATAAATTTGCACAAATCAATTCGCTAGGCAATCAAGCTTATTTTATAACAAATAAACTTATACTTAGTAACTCGCTACATTTCTGAAAATATCCGAGATTTCTGGAGCAGTCCTACTATCCGTGCAACTGTTGTGATGTGGTTGTGTAATACAATTCAATTAGAATATGGGAATCGTGATTTGATAGGCTCAATGTTCGAAAACATATTTATGTCTGAATCAAATATATTTTATCTCCGTTTGAGTATTTATAGCAAATCAACTAATTTGGGTACAACCACTAGATAGTTTTAGGTTTAAAAGTTATATTTAGTTTGATGTAAGGATAGTTTAAGCACTAATTTCAAGAATTCTAATTCAATAGCGCACAACGGTTCTAGGTATGACTTGCACGTTTTTGCCAGATCATCTCATGGTGACAGATTACAATTGTTATTCAATTACTGGTTGTTCCAAGCGGTGATCCTCTTTCTGGATAGCACGGTGGAAGATGAAACAAAATAAGGCGCCTTAACATCACTTGATGGGTCTAACTCATAGCCCACAATATACAGCAGCCTCATATAGATCATCATATCTGAACCAATAAACCGTCCCGCAAAGGAGATTTTGGTTCATTATCCAACAAGTTATTTTTTCTTACCAACATGCAGATAAACTTTTCCTCAGAGAAACTCTCTGCATTCAGCTTAACCCCGGAGTTAACTTTCGCTGGCAGAAACATCAACATTCTCAACCAACCGTGACTGGCATCATTTTGCATCTCCAGTACCCCCCCAAGTAGTTTGAATACTATTGCTTACGCGAAGCAGATGCGCGGTTGCAAAAATGAAAACCAACTCCGCAGCGAAGAAAATGGAAAAGACTTTATCTTCAGAGTTGAATCTCTTGAAAACTCTTGTTTAATTTAATTATTCGACTCTTAAAAGATGATCTCGGGCTCAACTTTGAAACCGACCTGCATTCGTCGAGGTTTCGAATTATTCGAATTGGGTTTTAATGAGATGCGAAACGTTTATTCATTCACTGGAAGCTCAACTATTTAATCCTGAGAGCCGGTTTGATCCATTTTTGTTGTGCATGGGAACTATGATTTATCCACGAAAGTGAGGCTTTCAGTTTAACTGGTACTTGTGGGACGAGACTCAAATGTGGGTGAAAGTATGTAGTGGAAATGAAAAACTTCTAACTTGTGACTTGCCGTTACCTGACAGTAATGTTTGTTAAATTCTTCTGTTTCCCAGCGTTGCTGGCTATACGCAATCCAAATAAACTGCAAGTAAACAACAAAAAAACAATATTTTGTATGTAACTTGTTCCACTGCATATTTATCACATATCACTACAAGCAGCATAAGAGAACTGAAAGCAGCAGACAATGCATCGCGTTCTGCCCACCACACCGTAAATCTTCCACACTGTCACATTGGTCACGCTGCATAATTTTCAATGTCACCAGCAGCACGCGGTGCATCTTCACACCCGACAGCGTCAAACCATGCTAACTCACATAATTACATACGAACGTACGTTCTCCACACAACATGCAGCTCTGCCTTCAAGGCCCAATTCCCAAATTAGTCTTACCGTACAAGCTAACGGTATCGGAAGAGTCGCTCCAGAATCCAAGCTCGTCTCCAGCTTCGGTCGCGATGGTAGTTAGCTCAGTCCACAGTTCCCTATCGGCACCGGCGGAAGTAGTTTTCGAATCTCCATCGAACGTCTCTATTGATCGCCAGTTCTCGTTTTACCGTCCGCATCCGTTTGTGTTTACCATGTACACTCCGAGTTACAACCCATACTACGGACCATCCCATCCTGGAGGACCCGTGACGGGACCCGGACCGTATCCAGTATACTCAGCAGCTGATAGTTCCCAAGGCCATGGCGCAAAGTATGGACCACCTCCCAGTGGGTCCGGTTATGGTGGGGGAAGTGGTCATGGTGGAAGCTCTTACGGACCACCTTCCGGAGGATATGAATACCATCCAGCAGCACATCCACCGCATCCACCTCATCCGCCGCATCCGATTCCGATCCATATCTCCAAGCCTAAATCCAAAAAGGGGAAGGGAGCAGCACTATCTGCGCTGACCCTGTTGGCATTTCTCTATTTTTTGAACATGCTGCAAAGTTGCCTCAAGGAACACATGGACACGATGAATCCAACTGTGAGAGTGTTACGGATTATTTGATAACAACGATGAGCAATTTCGTGATTGATTTACGGTTCGTATTTTATTGTAGGTAATGGTGATGACTGCTGGTGCAACCCGTCGAAAGGATGTCGAAGAGGTGTTGGTGAATGATAAGGACGAAATGCTGGGAGAGTACGATGCAAACGGGGCTGGCTACGAGGCTGTTGGTGGTAAGTATCATCTACTAACGACGAGTGCTAATCGGACGAAAATTGTTGGCAGCGGTGGAAAGCCGATCTACAGGGTTCGGAAAAATGGGCCATCCAACCTGCGGCATCGTGATGTGAATGGTGAAGTAATCTACTATGATTACTATTAATAATCAGCTTTTGATTTCTGGTTTTACATCAAGGACTAATAATTTTCACATTTAATATAAATTTATATTTACAACAATCAATGAATAGTGCATAAATAATAATAATAATGAATAGCAAATAAAATTATTTCCAAAACGAGGAAAATATCTAAATAAGGGATAAAATCATGAACAAGATGAGTATTGAAGTGCTTTGTCTCTTATCGAAACCACATATTGAAAGTCGCTCGTCTCATTGCACCATCAAGAGCAATCTTGAACAGCAGGCGTGAGATTCTTTCACCTTGACTAAGCCCCTTGCTGGATTCGAATGAACCGGATAATGCATATGATATCCTCATTTAGCACTGGGTTTTTTCCTCTGTCAGGGACATAAATCACTGCGATCCGTAATTTGACCTATTGTAGTCTATCCTACATCCTTTGTTTAAAGCATGTCGAGTTTCTTCATCACTATTGGGAAATGATGAAGTATTCGGTGTTGTTACAGTTGTAAGGCCTTTGCGGTAGTTGTGCTAATACGCTCATTGAACCGGAGTTTCGTATCCACAGTAGCCCATAGGTCACGAATTGCTTGAACACGCTCTAAAGCTTCTGAGCTGATGGAGTAATCAAACTCTGGAAATAACTTTGCACTTTTTGATGTTCGGTTCCATTCCATTCTCAGAGCACCACAACAGAATCTCGTCGATGACATAACTTGGTAGATTTTTAGAGCGTAAGCATAGAGAAGTGAGCACGATTTAAGCAAAAAGCACAAGTCATTCACAAAGAACATAAAAATCAGTGGTCCCAGAACGCTTCCTTGCGGTACATCTGACGCCACGGAGAAGACGCGTAACGGAATTGGTTACGATTCTCAATTTTCGTTGATAGGAAATTTGCTTAGGACATCAGATTCGTTGTCATGGATCGCGGCTTCTTTGCAAACCCATGTTGAAATCCAGAAATCAGCGTTCAAAGTACAGCGTAAAGGCCTTGAACATGGTTCTTTACGCCTGTAATTTGTTCGAGCACCATGTAGAAGAAGTAACGAAGTCAAGTGAAATTGCCGTTAGAGAATATCTCCACTCCTCCGGCAGTTGTTCGGTATCCAAAACCCTGGCTGTCAGTCGATGCAGGCAATAGGCCAACTTGTCTGGGCCTTTGATATGTTCTGCTCCGATACTAACCCTTTCAACCAATTTGTTGCTTTCTGCTGCTTGAAAGATGCCTTAACTTCATCTATTGTCGGGGGTGGCACATCTTAGTCACTATGGGATCACTATGGTGTGGGTCTGAATAGCGGCTAAAAGGGGACCCAACAGGAAGATGGGATCCGGTGGTGCATCCGACACTTGTGTATTTTCAAAAGCCGTTGAACCTGTGGTTTCCGGTAGAACCAAAAAGGCCGTGCATGGGCCTGGGCTTGTCTGGACCATAGAAAGGAAGCTAGACACGCTTCCAAATGTTTTGGTATTAGCAGAACAGCTGAACGCTATAATCGACTTTACTTCGATTCATAACAATATCAGAAAGGACCTCAAACATGTCTTGTTGCAGCTTCGTAGGTCCGTTCAGGCTGCATGCCACGAGAGGGACGAACGGGAAGCCAAGCTTCTATCGTTTGCATTAAAAAAAATGAACAAAAATTGCCGATTTTTCATGGGTCTACGTTCACCCGCACTGACGCAGCTACACCCAAAAGTTGAAATTGTAGCAAAAAATGCAATTGCAGTTTTTGCAATCATATCTTGAGAAATCCGCATGATTCTGAAAAGGCAATTTTGCCCATCATGATCCACAAAGCTTTTTAGTGTGTGAAAGCGGTTATCGCTGTGCGCTTAGTGTCTCGACAGTCGCAGCAACCGTTGGGTTTTCGTTCAACCGTCAAGAACTTCTCAATATGGGTGAGACAATGGCACAGAACGCCGCTACGCCATTTGCCACTGTTGCTATTCCGCTGTCAAGTGTTCTATTTTAATTTTCACTCGTCATCACACTCCCATCTTCCTCTCATCAAGACACCATGCGTTTTATGAAATAAACGAAGCCATGTAAGTGTGTGCGACCGACATTTGCTTCATTGTTGTAACGTTGAGTGCCTCGACAACCAAAGCAACTGTAGGGCTTTTATTCCATTCACCTCAACATGTTCTGGTGGCTAAATGGTTACATGCAAGAGCCGTCATGCTTACGGTCGCGGTTCGAATGTCAGTAGCGGGTCGTTATCTTTTTTTTGAGAGCCATTGAATTTACAACTACTAATCAACTGCACAACCTCACGCACACAATGATTTTTTCTAATCGAATTGATGTGTTGCTTTTTTGCCCACCATACATGGCATTTCACCCAAGTGCGCCTCTCACATGCATATAGCTTGCCTCCTCTGGGGATGAACCAGTTGCCACAATGGCGAGCAAATCACCACGCTTACGATGAGTGTAAAACAAGCCAAGTGTGAAAGGGAGTCTCTGAAGAGCATTTGTGGTGAAAATTTGAGAGCACGCTCTCGAGTGAAATGAACGAATTGTGCTCTCGAGTGCACCCACCTAGTTCTCGCTGGTGTCCTCTTGGGAGACCGCTCTGCAGAGCCAAATCTTTAGAAAATCTTCAGTGCCCTTTTTTATGCATGTTTCTGAGTCCATTATGAGTCCAAAGTTGTGAGGAATTTTTCAATTCCTTTGTGAATGACTTAGATGTATAACTACATTCGAAACTGTTCAATGCCTTACCACATGTTTCGTCTTGGGGTTTTTTGGGAATGGAGAATGTTCTTATGATAGGTAAGAGACCCCTCCCTTCTCTGAAAGGGGAGACTCCCATGCAAATGAAACACAAATTTCTGCATAATTCAAGAACGAATCAAGTATTGAAACCAAATTGGGCATGTGGGGTTTTCTGGAGGCGAAATTTTTTTCTATGGTGATTTGAGACCCCTCTCTTCTCTAGAAGGGGGAAGGAGGCTCTCATACAAATTGAACTAAATTTGGCATGTGGGGGTTTTTGAAGGCAAAATTTTTTTCTCTAAGGTGGTTCGAGACCCCTTCTTTGACTGGGGGGAGGTGCTCTCATACAAATGAAAAAAAAATTTCAACCAAACATGAGAACTATCCAGGCAACCGAAACACAAATTTGTATTATTCCGATAGGCAGCAGGTTCTGATAGAAGATAGAACCCCTTCTTATTCGAGAATGGGGGCTGTTTCAGTTATTCTTAGTGCTACATTATGCACAAGAAGTTAATATCAGATTATGAACGAGAAAACTACGTTCAAACTGACAGGACACGGTGTAGTTTGAAGATAAATGTTTTGTCTATGACATGCTTCAACACTGAAAAAAAGCCATGGTAGACACTAACGATCCGAGGATTAAATTTAAAACACACACCTACGTTTTATTTTGCAGAAATAACACACATTAGCAAACGAAAATATAACAAAAACTATAAAAAAAAGCGCCAGTTCTATTAAATTTTCATTCATTTGGTTCAGCTTGCATGAAATAGAATGATAAACTCTAGATTTAAATTTAAATAGGCGTTATTGCAAAATCATCATATCTAGAAACCGCTGAAGAAAGTATCAATAACTACATCTTATTCAGCGGAAGAAAATGTTTACATGTTTAAACTCAATCTGTTATAATAATAGATTTAATAAATAAGATTAAGATGAAGAATGGCACTGGCGTTCCCTTTGTTTTGATTTGAAATTCTGTCGAGTATAGATCTGTCAAATTCCATAGCTTTTGCTCGCTTTGACAGTTGCATCCCAACAAGACGCCAGAAAAAGATGTCCAGACTCGGTTTCGTTCTTATTGCCCCATTTATTCGTATTCTCGCTCAATTATCTATGTGGCTTACTATTTATAAATAATACGGAAAGATCTATCCTTGTGCTTCTTGGTGTTCTGCAGCCATGTAGTACATCTCGATGCTGATGATGCTGTCAGTGGCCGAATTCGGGATGGATCCGGTAATTGGTGACCGGTATGCATACCTCGGAAAAGTGGCGACTTCCGATGGCCCGTGATGCGCTGGGGAATATCACTTACCCGCAGACGAGACATAGCTACAAGCTGGCGAGTCTTTGGCGGCGTACGCGATCTCCTACATCTACCTGGACGTAACACCTTCGCTTAAAGGATATTAGGTCATTCAAGTAAAAAAGAACGCACCATATTACAATCTCGTTTTTTTTTCACTTTTGTCTTTCATGTGACGAATAGTTACCAGAACCTCAAACAGAGTTATTGTGTGTTTTTATTGTGTTACTGGTTTTTGTTAGCAAACATTTAAGCCTATTCAGCTAAGAACTATTTTTTTTTGCGGTTAGGCTTCATTCCATACAATTCACAGAAAAATCTCACTGGGCTTAACCACCATGGATTTCTTTAGACAATTTCACGATACTGGAATACAAATTTAGTCGGTTGGATTAGGCTCACTTATAACAACGGTTTTCTTGATAAAAGAGGACTCACTAAAACTTTTCAATTGGCTAGCAACTGCAAACTAATAAGTTCCACTAGATTTCGGAACTACGTCCAACCAATGCGTCAATCAAATCTAGAAAGAACTGTAATTAAAGATGGCCTACATCTTAACATATTACGCAACGGGGGAATACCTAGTTATATTGGGGTAACAGGATGTAATGTTAGCTTAGCTCCTTCATTTGTACAAAATGTGTCATTAATTTAGCAATAATCAACAAAATCATGTTGCTTTCAGGATGACTGATGTAATCCAAATGAATTGAGACAATATTAATCATCTTATAGTTGTTCACTTCCGTGTAATTTTCGAAGTTGCATCCAAGAATAGACCCAATTAGGTGCCTGTAGACCGACATTAAATCCATATCCCTTGAAAGTTTCTGACTTTATAAAAAGTTCGTGATACATACTACCAAATGTCTTATCAAACATATCTTAGCAAGTGTAGAGCTAGCTGGATCTCAGCTTGAAAACTTTAAGAGTTATAATCAAAAATGTAATCGATGGTTGCATAATAGGCTGAGTTAAGGGAAACATACCCTATTACTTCAAAATTTTGCAGATCATTTTTTTGGTCTTGCTATATAATCTGCGGTTATATCAGAGAAATGTGTCTTGCTTCGCGATCAGATTCAAATGGGTATTTATAATTCTTGCCATCCGTGGCACTGCGATATTAAAAGAGAGTAGATTCAACATTTCTCACCCAAACAGTTTCAAAAACAAACTATTTGAGGAGTAAATAGTTCTTCTTTTATGCAATTTTTCCAAACCTCTGATTACGATGTTTCAAATGACGCCAAAATGGCTAACCGGTTTATATATGAAGATTAATAATTTTCTAACCGGCAAGCAAATTCATTTGAATCGGGTATTTTTTGCATGGTTATCGTTCCGTTTCGGGTCCCTTGCGTTCGGAGCTTAACACTAGTGTTCGCCGTAGAAATACCCTTACTGACTGAGTCTCTGAATACTCTGGCTCTCCTGTCATTAAAATTGTGAGAGTTAGCGACTTATTATTGTTTGTTGTTTACACGCTAAATGAACAGTGGATACATGTCAAATAAAACGGGCTTGACTAAATAATATCAAATTATTAATTAAAGCTCTAGGGGCGATTTACTCTGGGCACACCATGCAAGAACATTTCTGACACCATTGGTTCTATCTGGGTACATTCGTTAACTCGTAAAGCAGGCAGTCGGTATACCGTATAGCGCCAAAAAGCAAAGATTTTACATTACAGCCCACCTGGGTCGCACTCGGGCACATTCAGATGCTTATATTTGTACAAAGTCGATACAGTCGGTACAGTTGATGACTGGTAATCACACAACTGATGAATATATTGGCACAAAACATAGTAATTTCCTCCTGGCTTAAGCTTATGAAAATATTAAAATTCACTGTGTTGGCCAGATGTAATTACCCAATGCATCATAAAGATGAACTGAGGAATTTCCATTTTTTATCAATTTTATAAAAAGAAACAATGTTACTTTTCGAGTTTAGAGTAGCTTGCCTGTAGCTCCAACATAATATGATTTCTTCACATTTTCGCTTTCCCCTCTTTTCAAATGTTAGTCTAGAGTTATAAGTTTTGTCATTGGACCTCAGCCTTGGTCTGTAGGTTAGAAATAGGTAGAAAACTGAAAATTTCATGAATCTGTGTAAGTTATTTTCGTTTTCCGAATGTGCCCCATGACTGTCCGAAACTACCCCACGTACGGGGCACATCCGGACAAATATGTATTTTTACAAAATGCAAATAAACAACTCAAAATTTCATAAACGCACACCTTTAACACACTCTTATGATGCTTCGATGTCCAAATGATAACTCGAATGAATTCAGGATCTTTGGCGACGTTCATAAGATATATGAAAAATTGAAAGAAACAGTGTCCAAAACTACTTCTCTCTCCCCTAGAATATGTGAATTTTTAATCAATGTATTAATTTTAAATTCAAATATTGTATGTAGTTAAGGCCACTGCTTTATATGGAGCCGTCCTATTGTGCACTTGCTTAGCAACGCGCAGAGCGTTTTATCCGTCGTCGCCAGAAAATACATTATGGTTTGGGTTTTGGCGCGTATAACCACGCATAAGATACCCACACTCCTATTCCTTAAACATTAATCTATTTATCCTGTATAGGGCGAATGTTAGGTTCCTATAGTTGCTTATGGAGTCTCCATTCACAACTATAGAAATCTAATGCTTCAAAGGTACCGCAACAATTGCAGCCTTACCCTATGCAAGATAATATATTTTCAAAGGTAATAATATTACCTATGGTATCGTACACGCTCCATTACAAGAATCTGCAATCCTTTATTCAAGGTCAAATTCATACGTTATAACGAACATATCAAAACCGATATGAATAAAAATGGAAACCGGAACCTGAACGACAAACCATTCCCAAACGCGCTTGCTAATCTACTTATTTAGAGAATCAACATCAGTGTATCTGACCAGTTCACGCACTCCAGAGTTCTCTGGGGTGCGGTTCTCTGTATTCACTGCAGTGCGTTTCAGAGCGCTGAGTTTACTCGCCAGTGGCTTTCAGAGGCAAGTGATTTAATTTCACCGCGCAGCTCATTTAAAAAACTACAGATAAAGGAAGAGTGTGGTGAGTATGCTGCTGCGTGCAGCGCTCCCGCATGAACAAAAAGAGAAGAGGAAGTGGTATATTCGCTCTTGTCTCCCACTGAGGAGAGGGACAAGTATGTTGCCCACGACCAATGTTGCATTTTTTCTCAAAGTTACCATCCATTACGAGAAATTAAACCAAATCATGCGAAATTGCATTACAATCTTGCTTTTTTATTTTGAGTGTACCCATGCAACATCAATCATAGTAACTCATGAGTCAACAGATAAAAATTGACAGCTCTATCAGTCGAACTCTAACCGTGATGGCAAAAACAGTGAAGCAACTCCGTCCAGAAGTGTGCGCGTTTAAAGAACGGCACCACGCCGCGTCGAAAACAGACATCGTGCGGCACTTTGTGGACGCCGGATACGCCCGTTGTGGCATTTACAACATCTTGGCACTATTAGACAACAATCTGTGCATCGAAAGACACTTGGCGTGCGCTTGGCCGAGAGGTCGGTTCAACCGGCCAAACAGTGAAAAAGTGCCTGTCGAACATGAACATACATGTCAGGAAGCGGAAGTCGCGTCCACTGATTTCGGAGCTGCAGGCAATAATGCAGCGGCAGCGGCTGAATAAGATGGTCAACTCGATTTTCCCAGCGAATCGCGACGTGGCGGTGGTAAAGGACGACGAGACCTATCTTAAACTGGATGGAAACGACTGGCTCTTAGTATATCTACCAAAGAAATGGAATGGAGTCGATCATTAACGTGACGTCCCGCAGCCTTGGGCTTTCGAAAAACTGGAGAGTGAAGGATTGCTACACCCATAGCGACCACTTGGTGGTTCACTGCAGCATCGTCCACAATACTAGGTAGCGTGTAGAAAAAAGAGCACCCACTCCATTCGCCCACAGGAGGAGGACATTATTCTTCGATGTAGAAGAGAGGCTCTTGGGCGGGAACAGAACATGAGCGAAACCCAGGACCTATGCTGGTTTCAACTTGTACCACTACTTACACGCGTGTGCGATATAACCCAAACCCAGGGTTGGGAGACTACCAGTTTATTGGAGAAGGAAGTCGATCGCTGACCTCCGTAGAATCTGCCTCCACTTTCCAAGACGATTACGCTTACATGGCAGTAGGAGGACGATCGTCAACGCCGAACATTCTCGATCACTCGGGCGATGATAATGGCACCATGAAGTGTAGAGACGAGGCGACGGTTACGAATGTTGAACTCATTCATTTTGATAGTCGCAAAATGCGAGCAAAGCGCCAAGGCCAGATGGCATACCAAACTTGCACACTACCAAAATGTCATGTAAATATTTGTCCCCTTAGATCGACCCATGCGAGCGTCCTTTAGCACATAAGAATGAGTTGAAAGAGAGGAGAAAATAAATTCGATAAAACACATCTTTTGTCGAATTGCGTATGTGTTAGTTTAAGGACACATAATTGACACGAAATCTTTTTTTATGTTTCCCGAATATTTACAAACATGAATTACGTCTCGTGTAAAATTTATTATTTCGAGGTGTGTGGCTATCAAGATACAAAGATGTGTGGACGAGGGCGTCTCTCGGATGCCTAGAAGTGCCAGACACTAGTATTGATGCCAAAGACAGGGAAGCCACCGGGTGACTATCGGCATACCGTCCGATATGCTTTTTGAATACGTCAGGTAATGTGCTGGAGAGGTTAATCCTCAACAACGATGTATGCCAACGTAAGAGGCGGGGAGTTCGCCACTGTGCAATAGTCAAACTGAATGTGAGAAATACCAAATTGCTCCAATGTCTCTGGATCCCTGAGTACCTGTACAGGATTCTACAACTACTTTTAGGATCGGATACTGGTATACAATACTGGGGCGGGTCAGGAACGTGTTTAAGTCAACGCAGGAGTTTCACAAGGTTCAATCCTGAGTCCGGTGCTATGGAACACGATGTATGATGAGAATTCTAGTCCATAGACTGGAGTTAGCGTTGTCGAAGTCCTTTGCATGTTTCAAGCGAGTCCGATAATGCACCCGATATCTTCACGTAACACTGTACACCATCCTTCGTAGGCTTGATCATTCTGGTCAGTTCTCGTCGATAATCTTTCATAGCTCTTCACGATCAATAGTATCGCATGCGGCCTTGAAGTCGACGAATAGGTGATGTGTAGGGACAAACATAGGTCCATTGGTGAAAAAAGTCAACATTCGAAAACGGTCCGTAATCGGTTGTTCGGCGAAGCTCCATTTGTAGTCGCAACAGGATCTATTGCATCTCTTGATTCTACCCATCAACTATTTGCAGGTCGTGTCTCTCGAATTTGTATACACCAAGCAGCTCAAAACCCTGAAGAAATCTTCGATTGGGGTACACTAAGGCAGTTTTTTTGGATTGTGGCTTTTGGATTCAACCGAACCCATTATCGGTATTCAGGAACGTTTGTTTTTTTGTGTGTGTAATGCGATGACGCTCTATCCGGACAAAACACGTATTGTCCATCTGCATGATGGTTTTGTAGAAACGAGATCAAAATTTTTTTCAAATATTCGTTCTGGGATCATGATTGATAGCCAAATCAGAGGGCTTTAACCATGGCTTAAAATACCTCTCTCGGAAATGGTTATGTACAGCATCACATTCTGCTCAATTTTATGTTTAAACTTATACATATGTTATGTTCGGAGATGCAGTAGAACTATTTATGGAATAATTACGATAGTTTAAGAGAATGTACGTCTCCAAACGAGGGAAGTAACTTTCGTAGTCAAAAAAAAAAACATCCTGAATATTTTTTATCAACCAGTGGCACTGGAATTTCAGCATCGAAATCTGTGTCTCCGGGTTCTTGTCTTCTTTCAGTACTTTATTCCGATTCTTTCAATGTTTAGCTTCAGTTACGATGGCATCGTAAGCAAAAGTGAGCAAGCTTGAACAAAACAAAAAATACTAGCAGAAAAGAGAAGAGAATAGAGCGAGAGAGAGAGAGAGAGAGAGAGAGAGAGAGAGAGAGCTGACTCATTTATCTCATTTTGCTCTGAGGTCGTTTGTTATTGAGCATGGGCTCCTCGAAAAAAATCCAAGTTGCCACTCGTTAGCCGCTCCTAACATGGAGAACAAACGCTGCATTGAGCCCCCCCTGACCGGGAAACAGACACTCGAAAGAAGTTCATTCAGCGTCACCCAGGCTGTACCACGAGGAGGATTTGTCCAGGAGTAAGCTCTGTTGAAAGTTGGTGCCACGTTTGTTAAAAAACTGCTCGCAGGTATGAAAAAATATTCCAATAAAGAGAATACCCCTGGTAATAAAACCTTGTTTTGAGTCAAAATACGGTTCTGCTTAATTACAAAAGTATAATACTAAAATGTTAGAGCAGCGCTGGAATGAGTTGCACTTGGCGGGGATTATATTGATGATCAAAGCCAAATTTTATACGGAGATACCCGTGTTTTTTTTCTGTAAGGCATGGTACTTTTCAGCCCACCTTGTTGGAATTCTAACCTGTTTTTTTAGATTTTTTCGAGCGATTATGTAATCAAAAATGTCCAAACAATTTCATCAGGAGGCACTGTTTTTTTCCACTAAAAGTAGGATTCTAACAGAAATGCATAATATAAGGTTACCCTCTAATTTAACTGAGAATTTTATATTTAAACCGATTAGTAAATTTCTAGCATTTCATTTGCAAACATATACTCATAAATTTGCATTCATTATTGCAGGACTCAAAATGTAAAGCTGTCTCCTAAATTTCCGGAGATCAAAACGTTAATAACTTGGAGGTTACAGCTCAGCTTAGCGTGTTCATCGTCATTGCAAAAATAATTATCCGCCGTTAAAAATCATTACAGCAAATGAGCGCTACAGAAAGTGGGTGGGAATTAAATAAAACAGCGAGGAAATCACTTCGAGGATTTTGGGAGGTACCATTAAAATTAAAGAAAACCGGAGCATGCTCATGTTGCTCTTATGCGATGTTTTTCTTTCACTACTTGTCGTGTTTTGCACATACATATGCTGATGCATGAGAGTGAGTGCGATTAATGTTCCGTTGCGTCATTTTCGGTTAACTCGGGCGAATCCAAATGAGGTGAATGAAGAAATTGTCTCCGGTTCAAACGTGCGATCTGCAAATTTGCTCACGAGATTAAGCTTAAATTTACAGCATATTGCGATAAGAACCAAATGCATGGAGTTTGCTGTGAAAATAATGGTTAAGGTTCTTCCTTATCGAGCGCGAAACGTGTTTCTGTAGATGGCTATCTTAATGACGTTCAGTAAAATATGACAATGGGAATGTTTTTATTAATATTGTTGTATGTCAAGCAATATTTAAACCATTTTTGACGTACATTTACTATCAGGATGATAAAATGCATTTTCTTTAAAGATATCGACATGATGACCTTCCACACCGAATCAAAGAGATAAGCATGCCTTGGAATATACAGTTAGTTTGTGTTTGTTTTGAAGAAGCTTCCAGTCTTAATAACTTTAGTGTTTGGTTAGGCTGGGCGATATTAAAACAGGTAGGTAGCAGATAACCGATGAAATATTATTTGCAATGATAAAGGTTTATGACCCATTCTTCAGCTTCCTTAGAGACACGAGTTTCAGGCTACACTAACGCCTTTGTTTGATTGAACGTTTGATGCCAAGCTCTTCTGGTGGTTAAAAGAATTTCTGTTTTGTTCACTGCATGCTGCATGCGAAATAACAAGTGGAATATTTAAATAATACGTAAGAAATCTGACAGCTTGTTGGCACGACAAAAACGATAATAAAAGTATATTTGGTATTGTAAAGGTATTGTATTATTGATTGTACTCGAAAAAATATGCAACAGACAAAAAAGATCACCAAAAATCCTTTTAAGTTGGATTTTGTTTTTAAATTTTATGGAATAAATAAACACATATTGACTGAGTTTTTGCAAAACTGGTTTATTCAACCTCCTCTCCTCTGCAACACTTGCGCCATATTAAAAAAAGTGTGTTAGTTTCATTTA
This sequence comes from Aedes japonicus, assembly GCA_034211315.2. Taxonomy (NCBI): domain Eukaryota; kingdom Metazoa; phylum Arthropoda; class Insecta; order Diptera; family Culicidae; genus Aedes; species Aedes japonicus. Next base: position 60,317 of record JASCZW010001832.1, on the reverse strand, counting down.
CTCTTTCGTCAAATCCATGTCGTTTTTGAAGGCCTTCTCTGTTTTGCAATGTAAACGTTTTTAAACATTTTAGGTTAATTCTAACCCGTAGTCAGTGATATAGCAACTCCAATGCGACACTACGGATTTCTTTGCCTAAGTTTTCTAAAATGTTCAGAAACACACCCTCGAATAATGTCAAATACAGCAAAATTGCGTCAGATATAGCGTTCCAATAAGTGTGTATAGTATTTTAAAGCTTTGGATGGCAACACCAATTCATGGATTTGTATTCTCTATTCTCAAGAAGATCGAGAAAATATTCTTACAAAAGATTTCTTTGGACAGATTGAACGAAGAAATTGTCCTGTTCCCTATTTGTTCAATTGTCGTTGACAAGAAAATGTTTACTCATTATTGTACATTGCACATAGTGAAATTCTTCAGAAAAAGAGTTGAGAAAATACATTAAAACACAATACTAAAAGAGAAAAGAATTTGATAAACTTATAATATTATAATAAGTGCTTTCGTCTCATATGCTAATTTCACTTAAAACTGCCTTCTAGTTTTGCACCAACATGTCTTAAAGCAACTCACAATCAAAGATTCAGTAGTTTTCACTCTTATGCTACGTTTGTGTTCGATACGGTCACCTTCGTGTCCAGTGCCAAGAATTTGAAACGTTGTCTGAAATGTTCTATCGAACATGAGTTATCAGAAGCTGTAGAACGAGTAGCTATCACTGACTGCAATTGCGTGCATCGCATCGTCCAAATAATCGTCAATGTCCGCTTTACTAGAAGAAGGTAGATGTGATACGGATGGAAGTTGACAAGAACCCCCCATTTCACGAAGCCCGCAAGCGAGTTGAAGCAGGAATGGAAAACTAAGCTGCAGCCCCATCCTAGAAGACTGCCGACTGCAAGAAATTGAACGAACTGAAAAAAAAGACGCAGGATAAGGACAACAAAGTTTCCCAGCTGCTCGATGCGATGAAGAAGAAAGACGATCGAGAAAATCGACAAACTTTTAACGCACAATAAGAAGATTTGACCATGACAATCTCAGCAATCCCAACTACGTTCAGTGTACTGATCAGTTACTCAGTTATTCAGCCTTCACTGGTTCAACCATCATCGATTCAAAGGATCCAATCTGTATACAGATTACCCGGAAATTCTCAAGAAGCTGGAACAACGATGTAGCTCAGAACCAGATCACCTGTGACAATGCAGCAGCGAGAAAGCAATAACAGTAAGTAAAAGAAAAGACACTACAGAAGCATCAACACCTCGTCAGGACGACCAAGTCTACCGACGAAGAAGAAACGTCTTCTAACCAGCATCATCGAAAAGAGCAACCCTTAAGTACGTTTATCGACCAGCAATACCATCCTGTCAAGCGAACCGAACAACAACAACGATCGATTTGAAAGGTGGGAAAGTGTAGTACCCCCTTTACTCTCACTTCAATGAGCGCAGCAGGCTGGAGGATCCGCCTGGGACGTCTTACTCCTACCCGTTGATGGTGCGGTCGATCACGAAGCGACTGAATCGCACACTAACTACCTTCTTATCATTACACCATCCCTCAATTTATCGCTATACAAAACATTCAATACAGTTGAAATCCACAATCGGCGAGGGCAGTGAGACAGTGAAGTAACCCCCCCCTCCCTCGCCTTAGAATGGGAGTGGATGTCCTGGGTGATGAAAATTGGACGTATCTCTTGCATCATCCTTCCTGGAGTCCAATCTACCGTGTTCTAGCGGGCAATAAAAGTGAACTCAAGCTGCTCATTAGCAAACACGAACCATCCACCAAAGCGCTGCAGGAGACGAAAGTAAACAGCCACAGGATCGCTCCAGACTTTGCGGGCAAGAACTATAACGTTTGCATTAAAAAAAAATGGACAAAAATGGCCGATTTTTCATGGCTTTACCTTCAACCGCACTGATAAAACAACCCATGCAGCATCAATCATAGTAACCCAAGAATCAACAGTCAAAATTTGACAACTCTATCAGTCGAACTCTAACCGTGATGGCAAAAATAGTGAAGCAACTGCGTTCAGAAGTGTGCGCGCCCCGCCGCGTCGAAAACGGATATCGTGTGGCATTTTGTGGACGCCGGATACGCCCGTTCCGGCATCTACAACATCTTCGCAGTATTAGACAACAATCAGAGCATCGAAAGAAATCCCAGTTCCGGAAGGCCAACGACCCTGAGCGACAAGAAGCTCCAAAGGATGCTGAAGAGGAAGACCGAGGGAAAAGTGGAGCGAAAAGTGGCTACATCGCTGCGTGAGCTTGGCCGGCAAGTCGATTCAACCGGCCAAACAGTGTAAAAGTAGCTGCCGATCGTGAACATAAAGGGTGTATTCGATAAAAATGGCACACAGAAAATCTTCTGTAACTTTTGAATCGTATGAGTAAAAAACCTAGAAATTTGAGTAGATCTTATCCATAGTGTATTATTTATATCTGCCAAGTTTCATAGTTATACATTCAGTAGTTCCAGTCATGTCGTCGAAACTTGAAATTGTCCGTGAGAAAATTTTGTGCACTCACAATCAAAATCCAGGGGCGTCCCACCGGTGGATTGCTAAAAGGCTTGGAATTGCAAATACAACTGTGTCTCGTGTAATAAGAACCTTCAAGGAGCGTCTGAGTGTCCAAAGGAAGGAAGGAAGGGAGTGGTCGTAAAAGTGGTCCAATCGACAGTAAAATGGCCAGGAAAGTCGTACAACAATTCAAGAACCGTCCAAACATGTCAATTCGAGATGTCGCTAAAAAGTCTAAGGTGTCAGTCGGTTTTGTGCAGAAAACCATGAAGCGTGCTGGGTTACATGTTTACAAAGTGCAAAAAGCCCCAAACTGGAATGAAAAACAAAACATCACTGCGAAAACCCGCGCCCGGAAACTTTACACGAAGCTGCTCACCAAATCCGGTTGCATCGTGATGGATGACGAAATATACGTCAAGGCCGACTTCCGTCAACTTCCTGGGCAAGAATATTTCGTTGCCAAGTCGAAGTTCGATGTTTCAGAGGATGTTCGAAAGAAGAAACTATCGAAATTTGCAAAGAAGTTTCTAATCTGGCAGGCGATTTGCGGATGTGGTGAAATAAGTGCTCCCTTCATCACTTCCGGAACAATAAACGGTGCGATTTACACGGAAGAGTGCCTTAAGAAGCGTCTCTTGCCATTCATTAAGAAGCACAAAGGATCAACTCTGTTTTGGCCTGCCACTACGCTCGAAACGTATTGGAGTGGTACCGAGTCAACTGAGTAAATTTTGTGCCAAAGGATATGAACCCACCAAATTCACCGGAACTTCGTCCAATTGAAAAATTCTGGGCAATTATGAAAACGGAACTTCACAAACATTCCAAAACTATAAAAACAGAGCTAGAATTGAAGAAAATTTGGGTAAAAACAACAAAAACACTGGGAAAATCGGTTGTACAAAATGTGATGGGTGGAGTGAAAAGGAAGGTGCGGGCATTCGGGATGGGAGACGAAATTGAATAAAACAAATGTTGTAAATCAAAACTCATTAGTAGTTCTTCATTCCCTGAAAATTTCAAGAAAATCCGATAATCAGTTTAATTTTGATGAGTATATATGTGTGTGCCATTTTTATCGAATACACCCTTTACATAGGCATCCCGGTGTTCATCGAACACACAGGCCTTATATGTATGGCAGACAAATGTTATCACTTAATTACAATCACTTCACAAGCAATCGTCATCAATGGTTCCAAAACCATATTTTTCAATGAAGCGATAACTTCAAACACCATTGCACGATTATAATTAGGCAAGCTGTGCAGAAATATGGTGAATGCTGTTCCAGTTTTCTGAATTGATGTTAGTAGATCATCATCAAGATGCCTTCGCATATCCTGCCATAAGTCCTCGTGTTGATTCTCCTCATCAACTATGGTATCACAATTTCGTGGTGCTGATAACTGCTCGGAATTAGATTCATTCCTGTGGTCTGAAGCATCAGCAACGCTAAAACAAAACAAAATAAATAAAAATTATCCTTTAATCATATTTTTTTGTGAAATTAGGATAAACAGCGTAATTTGGACACTCTTAATAACCACTTTTATTTGGACACTTCAATTTGATTTTGCTGGGAGTGTCCAAACTGAAATGGTTGAAGTTATCTATTACCTGTTATCTACTGGTGCAATATGTGGCCTCTTAGATCTGGAGATCTTCCGGTTCAATTTGAGGGTGTTCCTTTCTTAGATGGCGTACAAAACATCTACTGTTTGTATATTTTCTGCCACAGTTTTCTTGGACGCATTTGAAATGACTGTGTTGGTTCAGATGGTGAGAATTGACACTTGACAAATGTGCCATCAACACTTTTGCTTCAAGGAATCTCCGATTGCGAAGGAAACATACTAGTCCAGAGTTACTCATGGCGGGTGGTGTTGACTATAATAAATTGAAATAAAGGTTGTAGTAGTAATCTTGTATTTCGTTAGAAAAACAATGCATAAGGGGAAATTAAAACTTGCCTGCCTTTTTATTCACACCCCAAAGCTATCACGCTAGATTAGTCAATATATGGGAACTGTTCTATTTTTCATCTGATGCTCCCATATGCATCTCATCCTCAGATAAATTGAAACATCAATTGATTGATTTCACTCCGACATAAACAGAAAAAATGTGATAAAAGTGCACGTTTACGTCAAATCGTTTCCTGTCTTCAGTGAACGTATACCTTTCAGCATTCCAATCATTCTAAACTTTGTTTGCAGAATACTGCAGAATATCTCTATAGAGATTGATCGAGGAGGTTCTGATTCTATCGTGTACATCGGCAAATACAGCTTCTAGGCCCCACTATTGTAAGGCCCCCCACACACGCTCCGAATGTTGTACAATATTGACTCCGCCCCCTGGAAATTTGGTCGAGTTGGAGTGTCTGTGTCTTGCGACAGATTTGGCAAACCGTCTGACAAACCGGTCATACAACTTCGCCACAGATTCTCCGACTTTACACCAACTCGACCAAAGAGGGTAGAGAACGGATGAATCGCTCCACGACCCTATTCCAATCATGGGGTTAACAAGAACTTAGGGCACTCATTTTGTGTAGTATGATACTATACAGAACATTGCTTTACATTTACATGTGTTAATTGCTGCTGTCTTGACATGACCGCGAATTGATAGTGACAGTGATTAACGTATAGGTTGGAAGTAAGTATGGAATTCGAAAGTCAGACTTCCGAACTTTAATTTAGTGAATAGTCTTCAAAGCTGTCGATTTACATAGATTTTCTAACTTACCTCCACTTCCAGTATGAAGCTGTCTTGAGTCTCTTTAACAGAGAGCTTCTAAACTATTTCCAATCTATTTAAAAACAAAAAAATCAAACCTTAAAATTATTTGACACCAATAGCTTATAGTTTCATATGATTTTTGAATAAAAACGTTTTAATTTCACCCTAATCGAATAAAAATCAAGATGAAAAAAAACTTACCGCTAGGTTTTGTTGCTGCTTCTTTTACTGCTGCTGTGGCTGCTGCTGTGACCGTTGCTGCTGCGACTACGCGGTAAGCTGTGCTCTTGATGTTTTCACACTATAATTAAGCACAAGTTAGTTTTTTTCGAGCATTTGTTAGGATTTTAAAACCTTACCTGAAAATTACCGCCGACCGGTAGGCATGCTTCGATTGAATTGATGAAAATTTTTGACAGGTTGACAGCTTTGCGTTACGCTTATAGAGCGACCATTCATGGATACGTTTGTTTTGGTTCATGATTTTTGGAATTTTAGTTATAAAGCATGAATGAGGGTCATGATTCCATGACTCAGCGGTATGATATTTTATTCCGAGTTGGATTCATCAAAACGTGAATTGATTTATAATAACGCTTGTGGCGATCATGACTCATTTTCAAGCGAGCAGTTGTTATTATTCATGATAATTGTGGTTTTCGTCATGATATCATGAACCATAGTCATAATGTCATGAAGTGACACATTTTATGATTTCATGAATTTTTATTCATGAATCCGGCAACGGATTTTTTTCCGTGTGGTCTACCGGGTAATATTAGTGAACTCAAATTGCAAACACAAACAGTCCGTGAAAGCGCTGCAGGAGACCAAAGTGAACAACCACAGGATCACTCCAGACTTTGCGGGCAAGTACTTTACCTTGCTTCTCCAGACCGGTAATTTTCGGTATTAGTAATAAAGGGTGGACCTTGCCATCCGTGAAGGGATTCCATTTGAACGGATCGATGTTGACTGGGATCTTCAAGCCATTGCAGTTTGTGTTCATCTTCCGACCCCAATGACAGTAGTGTCGAGCTACATCCTCCAAAATTCTCAGCAACTGTCTCAATCAAAACTGGATGATCTATTCGAGCGACTGCCAGCACTATTTTTGTGACTTGGAAACTTCAATGCACATCATCCCGCCTGGGGATCCAAGATGCTGAATTGGGCCGTTTCATCGCCGAGAACATGATGACGGAAAAGTCGATGATCCTGGACGACGGATCGCAGACACGAATGGATCCAGCAATCGGTTCAGCTACAGTTATAGATCTCTCGAGCTCCTCAGAGATACTAGCACCAAGACTTTTCTGGCGGACACGCACAAGAGCGCTCACTTCCAGATTACGGTTTCGTCACACGAATGCTTACAGACTATAACAAAGCGAAGAAGATGGCTCTACGACCAAGCAAATTGGACGACCCGTAACGCTGGTAGATCACCTTTTCGTGGTGCGAGAGTTGCCGGTAGTTTCAAGCGAAACTCTAACCTATCTCTCCGAGATGCCGCAAATAAGCTGGGTGTATCGTCTACAACCGTGCATCGAGCCAAAAACGAGCCGGACTATCGACTTACAAGAAGGTAGTGACTCCAAATCGCGATGATAAACAAAATACGACGGCCAAGCGCGATCCCGGAGGCTGTACACGACGATGCTGACGAAGTTTGACTGCGTGGTAATGGACGACGAAACCTACGTCAAAGCCGACTACAAGCAGCTTCCGTGACAGGAGTTTTATACGGCAAAAGGAAGGGGAAAGGTAGCAGATATTTTCAAGCACACGAAACTGTCAAAGTTCGCAAAGAAATATCTGGTTTGGCAAACCATCTGTACCTGTGGCTTGAAAAGCAGCATTTTCATAGCTTCCGGGACTGTCAACCAAGAAATTTACGTGAAAGAGTGTTTGAATAAACGTCTGCTGCCTTTCCTGAAGAAACACGGTTGTTCCGTACTGTTTTGGCCGGATTTGGCATCTTGCCATTACGGTAAAAGGCCATGGAGTGGTACGCCGCCAACAACGTGCAGGTGGTTCCTGGCGACAAGAACCCTCCCAACACGCCAGAGCTCCGCCCAATTGAGAAATACTGGGCTATTGTCAAGCGGAACCTAAAGAAGACCAAAAAAACTGCTAAGGACGAGCAGCAGTTCAAGGCAAACTGGCTTTCTGCGGCGAAGAAGGTGGACAAGGTGGCTGTACAAAATCTGATGGCAGGGGTCAAGCGTAAGGCCCGGCAATTCGGATTTGGAAAAGCGGAAGCCTAACTGAATATTTTTCCTGAATTTTATACTAATTGAACTTGAAAAAGAAATTTAATTTGATTTTTTAAATAAACGTTTTCACCGATTTACACGCGTTTTCCCTTGACCAAATTTTGACCGTATCACCCTTTATATCACCTTTGGATACAGGAAATATAATGGCTGATACGGAATCTTCCGATTAAGTTTGTTGGATCCCTGGCCGCACCGGCATTAACGGCAACGAAGAAGCAGATCACCTCATGTGATCTTGCGGTTCATGTCCTTGGGTACGAAAGTAACCTCGTTGACTTCGTGCCAATTATGAACAACATTTGAATAGTGAATTTGAATTTGAACAAAGGAAGCAAACGCCTTTGTAGACACCTCTTTGAGGTAGATCACCCCGTTTACAGTCCCAGTAGTCATGAATGGCGCAATCTGTTTGCCACATGAGCAGATCCCTTGCCAAATCCTATAAAAAAAAGCGTCGGATTTAAAATTTCCACGGCAAAATAACCAGCCCCAACGCGCCTTGGGAACCCACAAGCGATATCTGCATAGATCGAGTAGTTATACCGAAAACGAATAGAACAAAAGTTATCGACTCCGATTCTCAAGCTGATCAGTGCAAAGATCCCTCAAGGCCAACGTAATTCTCTTCTGTGCGTTGGATCAACCCGACTTCTATACGGTATTGGATTCATCAGAAGAGCGAAAGATTCGGTAGAGCAGGAGCGTCTCAGGAGCGTACGTCACCAGCACGGTTTCAGAGATTATGACTGAGGCGGGTACATTACCGTTCGATCTTCAGGTACAGCAAGCTGTGACTCAAGCAGCGTTCCGAATACTGCAGAAAATCCATAGAAATGTCGATCTTTCAATTGTGCAACGAGTATCTGACTGCCGTAGGATAGTTAATAGGCAACTTCCTAACATCGCTGTTTGAATACGTTTAACCAATCCATTGAGTATGATCCCGTGAAAAGACGAGAGAAAGCTACAGATTCTCCCGATGGAGTGCGTCCCATAGTACAGGAGTTGATGGTTAGCCACTTTCATCGTGTTTCGACTATCTTCACGGAAGGTTCGAAGCGTGAAAATGCTGTTAGAGTAGGAGTTTCTAACAGCAGCTGGCAAGAGCATTAAGTCTTCCGTCACAATGCAGTGTATTTTCGGCGAAGCCCTTTGCGACCAAATCGGTTATCAATCATCCTTTCAGACTTTTCTAGCTGTCTTTCGGTCATAGATTGTGATATATCACCCTTGGGTACATGAAATCTAATGGCTGATACGGAATCTTCCGATTAAGCTTTGTTGGGTTCCATAGCAACGAAGAATCGGATCACCTTATGTGATCTTGGGGTTCATGTCCTTGGGTATGAAAGTAACCTCGATGGCTTCGTGTCACTCTTGAACAAAATTTGAATAGTGGCACGATGCTAGATCCGGCCAGAAGATCCCAGGGCCCTCATGTTGCTGCAACAGAGGAAGCAGACGCTTATGTAGACACCTTTTTGAGGTAGATCATCCCGTTTACAGTCCCGGTAGTCATAAACGGCGCAATCTGTTTGCCACATGAGCAGATCGCTTACCAAACCTTGTATTTATTGGCAAACTTTAAAAGTTTCTGCTTCCTTACTTCCTCCAGAACAGAAAATTTGTGATGAGGAATGGAGAACAGTGGCCTCGGAAGCTGCCGAAAGTCCGCCTGGACATCCATGATGAGACAATGAGGCTTCGTCAGCATCTGGGTGTACAGTTTCTAGGCCCGTGACTTTCCCACCGTATTTTGCCGCTCGTCGCTATTTGGAGTCTTCTGCCCCTCGTACGTATGCAGTCCCTCCCAGTCCAAAGGACTTGGACAGATTCCACATCCCTGCCCGAAGCATTGGGATTCCACTCAAACGCTTTCACGACACGCTTGTGATCCTGATCGCCAATAGAACATCCATTCTGACCGCTTGTCTTCTTCCGGTCGATGCTCAGACTCACCGTTGACTGCCCGAAGCCCAGTTGTTTTCCGATGTCCCGATGAAAGAGTTGAGGATTTTCCAGGTGCTTGAGCAAAATTATTTCGCGATATTGCTTTTCGTTGCTTTTGCGCCATTTCTTCCAATGTTCGAAGAATTGACAGCGATAAAAGTACAGCAAAAAAAAACACTCTAAACTACTTCAACTTAATTTTTTAAGAGAAATTACCTAATAGGTAATTTTCTAGAGCGTTTTTTTGTGTGATGCAATTTGATGTGGGACATCCTTTAGCTATTCAACGTTGCCGTCTATAAGGAGGATGCCATCAAGGCCATAAAGCAAGCCATTCGTCAACAGTGGGAAGAACGTTGGTGGTAGCTTACACGAGGGAAACTACTAGCAATTAAACGAGAAACAGAGCTCACACAACTTTGCATCAGCCATGCAACGGAATTCATGTTGAAGAAATCTTGCGAACAGATGACAGACTGTCGTGGATTTTTGACACGGAACCCTGAATTACAGAAAATTTGAAGCGGCCTGGACAAAATACGGAATCAAGTCTTCATATATCGTTGTTCAACGACGACGATAGTGAAAAGCGACTGCTTAAGTATCGAAGTACATGTTAGCGAAATTTTTGAAAACTTCGAAAAACGAACATGGCATTGACAACACAAAACAAAAAAAAATCTAAGAAGGAACGAAAAGGAAGATAATAGTGATGAACAAGACGAGGAAGAGCATAATGGAGGAATAAGGGTTAAAGGAAACATAACGGAGAGGGAGATGATGGATAGAAAGATTACGGAGAGGAAGAAAGTAAAAAAACATGAAGGAGAAGAAGATGGCGAAGAAGAAGTTAACGGAGAAGAATATTACGGAGAAGAAGATGACGGAGAAGGAGATGATAGCGAGGAAGATGACGGAAAGGAAGTTAATACAAAGGAAGAAAACGAAGAAGAACTTGGAAGTTCGAAAGAAGACAGATAGGAAGATAACGAAGACAAAGATTAAATAAATACGTTAGCCACCGGCTGAAAGTCTCTCAAATAATGATAAACAACAACAAACAAGATTAAATATTATGAAAAGTAAGAAAAATAAGAAGAGCTTGACGAAAAGAAAGATGATGTAGAGGAATAAAAAAACAAAAACATGGCAGAGAAAAAGTTGACGGAAAAGAAACAGAACATATTGAAGAAAATAGAAGGAAACGAAGGAATGAAATTGGTCTCAATTGAAAACAGTGATGAAACTAAAGAAAAAAACACAAAAAAGCCAAGTGAAATTTAACCATACTTTTTAAAAACAGTAAGTCTCACCTCATATTATATACTTTGTAAAACTTTGAACAACTACAATAGACACGAATGCGTCTGATGGATATTAAGTGCCGTAATGAGATTCTTTAGAAAAAGAATTGATGTCATAAAATAACACACATTTCAAAGTATAAAGAGATTTCATAAACTTTTAATATTAGAATAAGTGTTTCCGTCTAATTTGTTTATCTCCCCTAAACTGCATTCAAACTTTGCTTCAAAAGAACTTTAAAATCACCTTTCAAACGAAGATCTCTGTTGCTAACTTATTCATTTTCTGGTTTAATCTCGTAAAAACACACAATAAATCGCCGAGGATGCTGTACTAATAAACCTGTCACGTTAATATTCTCTGCTCGATTGGCCGAAAAAATACCTTCTCTCACAGCAAAGCCAACGATTGGCACGGATTTTGTTTATTGAAAAAAGCCCATCCTTTCTGCAAATATGCGCCAGGAAATATTTTCCAACCACAACAAACAAACGCACCGATATTCATTCCTTGCATCCAGTATAGTGTGAGCTATGCATATATGTCAGCACCTTCGGAAAAAGGATCCATTTTCCACGGACTGCGCTGTCCACTGCTACGAATATGACGAAGGATAGATTCAATTCGTTTATCTGGGGTGATTTTTTGTTCGTTTCAGTCTAACTTGTTTTGATTTTCCTCACCATTCCTTCTACACCTTCAAACGGTTTCTGGTAGGTTGATCCTGTTTGATCCAAAACGGAAAAGCTGATGAAAACTCGTCCGAGGTTTGTTTGTTGAAAAATATGTTTGGCTAAATTAAAAACACAAATATCGCCGTCAACAACGCACGGAATCACACACACACACACACAAACGCAGCTAGCAGACCAGCGGGAGATCCGTTGCGTGCGTTCATAAAGCTACTAACAAGCCAACCAGATAGAGCAGTGGTAGGATTCATTCCGAATAACGCACCTGGAATGCCAGAAAATCTGTTATTTTTTCTGCCACGATATTGCGGTGGAATTTGCCGGCAATCGACGAACGAAGCGGAAATTTCACGCATATTAAAAACAAGTCAAGCGGCTTTTCCTCGGAACCGTTTCTGAAATGTTTGACTGTGTGTGGGTGTGGGCGTTCGAAACTTGATGAACCAGGATGTTTTCCGAATTCATGCGGTGCTCAAGATTAGATTCTGTTAACAAAATTAAAGTTTTTATTTTACTCAAGGTGAATTGCTGCTCCATGTATTTTTTCCTATATTTTAACTCGCTCTCGCAAACTTACCTTGCTATTTCAAATTGATAAATCTCGATTGTTAGTGAACGAACATCAAATCAAACTGTATCAGATTGCTCACAGCAAGTACATTTAATTATATTTTGAATATCTAGTACAAATTTTGAGTTATATCAATTCTAAATGTTGAGTTTATGGCTCCGCCAAGAACGCTTCAGCGAAACGTTGGGAAAAGTGAATCATTTGTGAACGATGTGTTTGCGCTTTTCCGGGAAAATGCGTTCATGAAAAGTAAATGCGCCGGCACTTTAAACTTACAGAGTTGTAGGTTGATATGTAAACAATGATATTGAGTAATGATCACGCTAAACCAACCTCTCTTTCATTTGTATTGCTGTCCCTTTTTTTCTCACGGAAGATTTACCCAATTTCCGTAAAAATTGAAACAACTCATAAATTAAGTTGTTCCAATTTTTACGAAAATTGAGTAATTTTTCCGTGAGAAAAAAAGGGACAGTAATACAAGTGAAAGAGAGGCGGATTTGGGCGTGATCAGCTGTTTAAACGTCATCTGGAAGCAACAGGGGCTCGCGATGGTTTTTAACAACGTATGAAGCTGATCAAAATTGTGAAGGGCGGTGTTGTTCCGAAACATATGCTGTATTTGATCCATGTAATAGTACCATTCAATAAAAATAAATTGAATATCTTCTGTGACCTACACAGATAAAAATAAACATTGAATTTTCTGCGTTAACTGATGCACATAGAAGTAATGCTAGATTTGACAGAAAAAAATGGGATATTTCATGTAAATTTAAGCCACAAAACGCCTGAATCTAGCCTGTTGTATGAAAGATTGCAAACATTGTTGTATGGCGTATCAAAGACTTCAATTAATTTCGTTGTTTATGCCTCCTTTGGCTTGGAATTAAACTGCGCTTGTTAAAAAACAAAAAAATCGGTGTAATCAAAATTTGAATTTGCATGAAAACAGGGTGGAGTGGACAGGATGGACATAAACTGCACAGACAAAGCTGTTACCGGCGGTTAACATTAGTTTGTTGAAAATATGTAAATATTGATGGAGAGTAGGTTAACCGATTATTCAGCTTTAAGCGGCCAGTTTGGCATCCACATCATCCGGCTTTCAAGTTGACATTCCAGCCGTCAAACCGGTCACCACGTGAATTACAACCCGACCGCCACGTCAGACACTTGGCGTCCTCGTTGAGATTTCGACCATTTCTCCAGTTGAGTCGCCACGTCAACCGGCGTCCTCGTTGCCATTCCAGCCATTACTTCGGCCGCCATTCCAACCGCCAACCCAGTGTCGCTCTAACCACGATTTAGGCCTCCACGGCAGTTACCGCTACACTCAACACGTCAGACGCCGTCCCAACCCACAGATTGGCCGCCACGTTATCTGTCATCCTCATCGCCTTTCCGGTCGTCACTCTGACCGACCTGTCGACTACCGCTCCAGCCAAAACGCAGTCACCATCCAGCCATCACCACGTTGTAGCTTGCCATCGTCAACGACCTTCTCTGTATTGATCTACTCTTTCACCACTTTCGTATTTAGACAATAAACAAGGTAAAACACATTTTAATTATTTAGGATTCCCACATCCGAAAAACCTCCCTCCCCATAACGCCCTGAAACCCAGAACAAAAATGACCTTGAGTGCCCACCCCAGGAGTTGCCGTTGGCTTAAGATCAGCAGCTCAGGGCCTAGGCCGGTTCCCTTATGAAGAAAAGTAGAGTCTTATAAAGCGTTGGGGGTGATTCAAAAATGACGTCCATCTTTAGGTGAGAGGGGGCTATCAAATTGTGACATATGATGATAGGGAAGGAGGGAGTCATAAAAATGTGACATCCAACTAATTTTGTATTATAGTAATCTAAATATATCAGCGTTAATACCGAAAACAAAGACGTCGAAAAGTTTGAGTGTACGGTAAATGAAAATACACATTTTACTTAATTGTGTGAGTGCAAAAATTATTTACTGTTGTCATGCATGTTCTTATCGTCAATGAGCACGAACCGCACGAGCTGTGTCTTCATTCTGAAAACTTCGTCGGAAGTTTGATTTTGTTGAAAAATCCTATTGTGTTCATTTTTGGTTGCGTTGAATTTTGATTTGATTCAAACACTGGTCGATGCGTTTTGTCGTGCGCAATTAACAAGCCAACCGTGGTGTGTGAATACTGGCGGGATATAAAAAACTAATCCTATTGTGAAGAACTTTTCAAATCGAATATCAGCACCTTGAATACGGAAGCTTCGAAACCGAAAGATACACTGAAGGTTTTTTTAAGTCAGCAGACCTTCTGTTGCGAAATGGAGGGATTGTTAAAAAATGTTCCAAAAATACCACAGGATGAAGGAACTCCAGCTCTTCCAGTTCTTCATAAAGCTCCTCCGGAATCAGACAAAAATTCTGTTATTTTGCATGTCCTAAATAGGATGCAATTTCCAATGAATTGGATATTATTAATTCCGAGATTTCCAGCCTGCTGATTAGAGAGCGAAATGACATGCTTTCGGCTGTACAGAAAAGACGCTGTCTAACCTGATCAGCCGCAAGGAAAGCGCTAAATATGGCCTAGGAGAAGTAGAAATCAAATCAGCAACGTCGAAAGACAAGCAGATTGAACCGAAAGAAGATTCTTGAGGAAGAATTTAAAACAAACGCTCATCTTACCAAGCGTCTCAAGATGCGGCCTGATACAGGACGACCTCCGATAACGAGTAACCAAGCATATAGACTGTTCCAGAAGGTATGAGCACACTGTCAAAATAACAAACAATTCATGTTTATTTTTAGTTTTAATAATTTTATTTGTGTTTCATATGATACTTTACTCTCGTTTAATCAAAATATTTAATTATAGCCAAGACTCCTAACTTTTCCTCGAACATGACCCATTCTGCACTGCACAGTGGTACTTTCCACCATTTTGACCACTTTTGGCCAATCTTTTTTAAATTTTTGGATGTTGTCCGCTGGTTTTATGAATTTTCGAAGCTTTGCTTTGGTTAAAGCCCAAAAAATTTCGATTGGTTGTGCCTCCGGGCAGTTCGGCGGATTCATGTCATTCGGTACGAAACATACATTTTGACTTTTGAACCATTCTAAAGTGTCTTTTGCGTAATGACATGACGCCAAATCAGGCCAAAACACTACTTGACCTTCGTGCTGCCTGATCATCGGCAATAATCGCTTCTGGAGACATTCCTTAACGTATTTCTCAGTGTTCATCGTCGCCGTTGTGATTTACGGACTAGATGTTTTACCACACTCGCATATTGCCTACCAAACCATAACCTCCTTACTGAGTTTTTCGGTAAAAATTTCCTTCTCCGTTTCGGGGATGTCTTTGTCTTCGCTGACAGTAACGAATTGTGGTCCGGGAAGCGTTTTGTAATCTAGTTTCACATACGTTTCATCGTCTATTATTATACACCCAGTATTTCTACACAATAACGAATCGTAGAGTTTTGGGTTCTTTTTGGGGTTTTTTCTGCTTCCGGTATGTTTTTAGCCCAAGTCTTTTTTTGGCCTGCATGACGTTACTCGAGGAGGTCCCTAGTTTTTTCGCAACATCCCGAACGGAAGTTGCTTGTTTTCGCTTGTAGGCATCCCTGATCTTTTTATCGATATCCGGACTAACAGGACCGGATTTCCGACCACTCTTCGGCGCATCTTCAAACGTACACTGTTCTCTATATTTTCGAATCGCAGATCGTACCGCTCCGACGCTTACACCCTCTTCCTTGGCCAATTTTCTCAAGGAGAGTCCACTCACAGTGCACCATTTGTGCACGATACTTTTTCGTGGTTACGGAGTAAGACCATAGACTAACTCTAAGACCAGTAGGTCCCATACAAATACGTTTTTTTTTCTTGACTCAGTCAGTACTAGCACATCGGTCCCAAGCTCGGTGCAATATTGATATATCAAAATTTCCAATCGCATAAAAGTTGGTTTGAATGTTTTCGACATACAAACGGTGTACAAACATACAATAATGTTGTCTAAAATATCTTTTCAGACCTTTTTTTCTGTTGATTAGAAAATTTCCAGCACTTTTTACAACTCAATTTATGTTTTACATATTTGTGACAAAGTGTGACAGAGGGGGGGGGGGGGGGGGGTCTAAAAACCTGAAATTTGATTGACGTCATTTTTGAATCACCCCTTGAAAGAGATGGAAGCTAAAATGGTTCCTATAGCAAGATTTTCAAAAGAGGTTGGTGATCATACAGGTACTGGAACTCCAAAATGCGTTAGGTCAAGAGTACCAATGTGTGTTCAAGCAGAGCTGCGTATTTCAACTGATCATAGAACTCATTGAAAACAATTCATTCAGTCCAACTGTCTGGACTCAATATTATATTTTTGCGCCTGAAAAGAACCCCAACCTCCAATTATTTGAATTTCATCGAACTAAGTTCAGCGACCTTCTTCCTCAGTGAGACCGCCTTAATGGATTCATCAGTCTGTAGGGTATCAATCATGGCATTCCGTATATATCCTCATTATTCTTTTGATAAGTTCCTTTATACATTTCCAAACAGAAATTAGAAATTACAGCTACAAATTTCTGCAGATTCTTGAATAGCGCTTCTAGCGTAATAGTAGGGACAATAAGGTTTGATGCTTATTAGAATTTGAAGAACAAATCAGTCTAGTTTGTACATCGAGAAGGTTTGTGTCGTCTTTTTTTTTAAGAACTCCGTAGCAAATAAGTTAACTGGCAAATAAGTTAGTTGGGACCCCATGCGTCAGGAAGTGAATAAGTTGGGTATTCAGTGAAAAATCTAAAGACAAGCCATCTTTTCAATGCAGTAAAATTCTTAAAAAGTGAAAGTGAAAATTTCACATTATCGGTTTCAAGAACCGAATGGTTTCTCTTCGCAGTGCAGTAAAACTTCTTAAAAGTGAAAGTGAAAAATTCGCAACATCGGTTCAACGAGCCAAGCTGTATTTGTGCAAGTTGAATGGAATATGCGGAAATATAACGGAAACCTAACCATGCGAGCTGTAGGACACAGAGACGTACCTCATTTCGATCGATGGCCTTAGTATTTCAGGAAAAAGGAGCACCTCGATCCATCTGCCTGCTGTTCCCCCGAAAAGGAAAGGGACTTCAGATCCGAAGGAAAAGTTCAAATTACCATGCTGGCCGCCTATATGTTGATACTGGTATTAGACGCTGGACTTAGTAACACACAGACGATATCCGTACAGAAAACTGACAACCTTCCACTATTCCTCTACCATCGAAGATATGGCTGAATCCAGGACAACTATTATTACTACATACACAACTTCAATTTAGAATCATTCAAACTACAACTTTAAAACTTATAACATATAGAAGTCAACCAATTCACCTCTTTGATCTTAACCAAATTCAATGAATTAGATACAAATCTGAAAAAAAATTTCCCTGTAAAAAGAAGTAAAACATGGAACAGTTTGGAAATACTTATGGCTTTTGGTTGTCGAGAAAAAAGGCTGACAAATGTTTGTTTACAAAAGCTTATTTGCCCTTTTGACATATTGCTATACACTTGAGAAGGCTATTGGCTACATTGGCCATTCCCTGGACCACTGGAACGACCCCGGGGGAACCTGTAGTAGGTGCTAATTAAGATTTTACTCCAAAATATGTAAACAAGCTACCTGAACTGTCAAATGATGTCATGATGCAATGGTCTACACCAAATCCTTTTACGGATTGTTAAGGCGGATAGAAGGATTTTGGCTTTTAAAGCAACAGCAGCCTAGAACGACTCAATTGAAGAAGCTGTATCAACAAGGACTATCCGGAGGGAGCTGCACAGGATGAACCTGCGTGGGCGGGCAGCAATTGCCAAGCCGCTTATAAAGCCTGCGAATGCAGCGAAGAGGAAGCGCTGGTGTAAGCTCTATGCCGCTTGGACAGGAGCTCAGTAGAGGAATGTAGTCTATTCAGATGAATCCTCTTTCACGCTCTTCCCAACAACCGGGCGGGTGTACGTGTGGGGTTCTCCTGGAGAGGAGTACGACAAAGATTGCCTGCTTCCCACTTTGAAGCTTGGTGGGGGAGCGGTAATGGTCTGGGGCGCGATTTCCTGGCATGGGGTTGGTCCAATTGTCGCTGTAAAAGGCAAAATGAAGGCTGACCACTACAGGACTATATTGGATGAACAGGTATTTCAACTGTTGGTGACATATGTACACTACAAAGAGTTATTGTTTTTAAATTTCAACTACGTGCTTCCCATGATGCGATCCATTTTCCCAGAAGGGAACGGCATCTTCCAGGATGACAACGCTCCCATCCACACAGCGAAGTCCATCAAGAAGTGGTATGAGGATCACGCAAGTGATTTCGATCACCTTGAGTGGCCTGCTCAGTCACCGGACATTAATATTATTGAACCATTGTGGTCAACATTGGAAGCAAGGGTGCGAAATGTTTTCCCACCACCTTCGTCTTTGAAGGAACTGGAGAAAACTTTGATCGACGAGTGGTATAAAATACCTGTAGACGTGATCCAAAACCTCTACAGCTCCATCTCAAGGCGGATTGAAGCCGTTCTTGATGAGGACGGAGGACCCACTCGCTACTAATAAAACCCACTCTTCCCTATACTTCATCAAATTATTTCTTGCATATCCGAACCAAAGCTAAATAAATTGATCCTTGAAGCTACCAGGAAGCTGGTTCAGGCAGCTGGTAGAATCTTATAGTTCACATTTTGGAGTAAAATCGTTATTGGCCCTGCTACAGGTTCTCCGAGGGCTGTTCCAGCGATCCAGGGAATGGCTAATGTAGCCAATGGCCTTCCCAAGTCCATCGAAACCATGTTTACGAAAAATCATGAAGATAGAGCTGCTGTACGGCATGCTTTCGAGTAAAATCGTAATTGGCCCCTACTACAGGTTCCCCCGGGGTCGTTCCGGTGGTTCCGGGAGGGGCCAATATTGCCAAAGATCCACTTTTCGTTTTTAATAAGCTTTGTGGTAAAAAACAAGAAAAAAACAAGAAAAAAAGCAGTGACATAGCATGTTTTGAGTAAAATAAAGAACTGACCGCATCCAGGACCCTTCTCCTGTTTCACGGAAATGGCCATATCTCGGTTAATTTAAGGT
Organism: Aedes japonicus; assembly: GCA_034211315.2. Lineage (NCBI taxonomy): Eukaryota > Metazoa > Arthropoda > Insecta > Diptera > Culicidae > Aedes > Aedes japonicus. The sequence goes on along the minus strand of JASCZW010001832.1, from coordinate 41,108 downwards.
CGATTTCTCAGATCGACCTTTCATTCGCTTGGAAAATGTTTCGTTTTTTCGTGTGTTTACTGAAAAAAATGTTTGACAACGTCAACTTGTACGAAAATTCATCGCAAAGTCAACATGTACAATAGCCCCCCGGAAACCCGGAACAACTCCGGTATCCGGTGACCATGGCCAATTTTGTCACCGAAACATAAAATTACATTGAAATTCCCGTCGAATGCTTCTTGAACAATTGAAATCGGATAATATTTCATGAAGTTAGAGCACTGCAAAGTTGATCAAAAATTTGCCTGTGCCGATCATTTTGTCTATCCCCTGTAGGTACTTAGTCCAGATGCAAATAATTTAAAAGTTAGCAAAAGTGCAATCAAAAGTCTCATTGGTAATCATAATTAAAAACTCAGAATCAATAGTGAAATCTCATTATAAATAGAAGAAGCCCTTTTCAAAACAAAATAATACATTCAACTGATCAATTCAAAATCCTCAGAACTACACTAATGCAAAAAAAAGGTACCTGACATCGAAAGTTCTTAACTAATAACTGTGGAAGTTCATTTATAACACTAAGTTGAGAGCATGCAATAAGCTAATTGGTAAAGCAACTAACTGCGAGGTAACCATTGACAACAGAAAATTTTCAAATCGAATTCAATACACCACTGGTGAACCCGACCAGAAGGGTATAACATAAAAATAACAAAATGATGACAAACCATGTTACGACTAACTGATTATGATATAAATTTGTTACAGGCGTTTTAATCTGGATAATTGTATAACATACTTATAACAAATTAAGATATAAGCCCGTAGAAGGCATAATCTGCGTAAAGAAACAGCGCAGACAGACGTTCAAGCTCGAACAAAACAAATCTAATATGTTTCAAATTTCAAATGTTATAACGTTGGAATTATCTTGCACAGTATTGCCGCCTAGTCAACTTAATGCTCCATTAAATCTGACAGTTTAACTGGCAACCTATTTTTCCATTACCAATAAAAACAAATCTGTGGCGCCATTTGTTAGGTTATTGCTACTTGATATCTTGAGGGAAGCCATGTTCCACACAGGTTAATTAGATGGAGTCGAACGTCTGTATGTGGAAATCGATTATTTCTAACAATAGCTGAGACGATATTGCTACATCGCAACCAAACTGTTACACATTTTGTTTTGTTTATGTTATATCTATATCATAGTTAGCTATAATTTTGTTACCTCTTGAGGATTTGTTACAATTTTTTTAGCTACATCCACGATCTAAATTCTAAGAACCCTTGTTATCAAAACAGCGTAACTGAATAACAAAACTTGAAATATATTTTTTGTTCCTTTCTAGTCGGGAACCTATTTACTTACCGTTGCTTGGTATCCCTTTTGAAAAATAACGCACAGTTCTAGGGTTTTTTTTTCATTAGGGCGAATCTACAATTGAGAGATTCTCTCCGGGCTCGCTCTCTAAAAAATATAATATTTCCGATTTTCAAGTAACATAAAAAATAACGAGCTGCAGAAAATTAGCACATTTGACATAACCTCAAAGTATCCGTGATATCGCCAATGTCCAGAAGTCAAATCAAATTTTGATAAAACATGCTAAAACTAAAATAAATTCCCCGTCGAACGCTTCTAGTTTCATCAAAAACGGTTTATTATTCACCGAACTGTATCACTTTGAATCTGGACAAAATTTTGCTAGTCTTCTCCTTTTTGATCATCCCCTGTATATAGGCATCGAATTGAAACATTTATACTCTTTAAAACAACGAATTTTGTGAAGCTCCATACAAAAATATGGTGTTCCAACATCATCCGCGTTTCTAGTGTTATATCTATGAATATCACTTTCTTTCAATTCGATTACACAAATATCGAGGCAGCAAACCGTTTATTACTTTAAAAATGAACACCATTGTCAAATACACAACTTTCTGCTTCACCGATAGCCACTGTAGGTCATCTAACAAAAAAGAGGAGGAAGTGAACCTGTTACATCTCAAGATCAAACGCATTATCTTATTTTGCAAACGCTGTAATTTCGATATTTGTGTTTGATTAGCTAAAAACAAAATGGAAGGGCAAAATTCGATGTGGGGAGAGATGATAGATTTGTACAATTGTATTTTACTAGCAATAGTTAAATCGTTTTTCAATCGCCATAGAATACCGTACTTCTTGGCTATTTTCTTGATACTCCCGTCAATGAGAGTCAAATTTTAATCTATCATCAATAATCACGCCAAGATATTTAATCTCACGGAACGTGATCAATTGTCACATCATCAATTTTAAACAGAGACGTCTTCGTTAACTCGATTCCGCGAAATTACCATGAATTTAGTTTTACTTATGTTTAATTTCAACTGTTTGTACTTTAACCATCTACTTAGAGAACGTAAATCTGTATTCAAATGTGAAACGGCTCAACGCTTTTAGCTGCAATGAACAACACGGTATCATCAGCAAAAAGATTACTAGCACAAAAATCGTAAGACTCGTCGCATGTCATTAATATATAGAATGAATAAAATGGGCCCTAATACACTCCCTTGTGGTACGCCAAGGCTCCACAGTGTTCGACATAGAATCATTAAAAGTTGTCCGTTGAGTTCTTGTCAGACAAATAGCCTTCGAACCATCTGTATGCAGAACCCAGCAAATCCAAAGGCTTGATTGATTTTAACAACAAGGCGTCAGGAGAAATCGTTTCTAAAGCGCGTTTCAGATCCAAAAACAGCAACAATCGTATCTTTACGCTCTACATTATCTTTCCATTTTGCTAAAACTAAATTTAACGCTGTTTCACAAGAATGACCTTTCTGCGATATCCCGATTGTTCCGGCGCAATCAAATTATTACTATTTAAATACGTTAACAGCTGGCCTTTTACAACAAGTTCCAAATTTTTTTCTAAAGTGTGCAACATTTTAATAGGACGAAACTCTTCAGCTTTAATCGTTCCAGCGACTTTTTGAATGGGAATAACTGAAGATTCTTTCCAAACTTGTGGCACGTGCCCAGTTTGCAGCGATTCATTAATTAGGTCCAGCAGGTTGTTTTCGATGACATTAAAGCAATCTTGTACTACTCTTGCATTTGCGTTATCCACTCCAGCCGTTTTGTTCAACGAAAAGCAAAAAGATTTAAGATCCTCTAACGTTATTGGGTGAAAACTTTCAAAACTATAGTTAATACTAATCGGCTGTTTTATTTCGGTTCGGCTCATCTACTATATCAATGGATTGATTGATTGACAAAATACTATCGACTAAATAATCATTAAATCTGCATGCAATGATGTCCTCTGACTGTTCTAATGTGCCATTATTGAAGGTTATTGATCGCGGTTTGCAATTACTTTCATGCTTAGGTTTTTTTAAATAAAGATTTCAAAATTTTCCATAACTCTTTGCTGTTGTTTTGATGCAAATCAATTTTTCCTGAATATATTCACAACGAGTTTGTTTTACGCATTGCGAATATTTGTTACGCGCATCTTTGTACCTATTAAAAAAGATACTTTTGTTATGAGTTCACGCTACTTCTTGTACAGTCATCTCTTTTACGTTTAAGACGCAAAAGATCCAAATTGGACCAGCTGTTCGAGTTTTTTAATAAACAAATTTATTTTCGAATAGTTTATTGGTACATACAATGTAAGACGTCTGTTAAAACAGCTAATTTTATCTAGAGAACCGGTATTTGTCTGAAAATCCACACTTCTTTCGACAAGTCTTGAAAAAGCATGTTTCGAATACTTTTTCCAACATTTCAATTTTACATAAGCTCTGTCACCACTTTTATCTTCAACTTTAATAATAATGGTTTCATGATCAGTTACTTTCAAGTCAGAGTTAATAACAGCACATACAGAATCAAAATTACAGTACACATGGTCAATCAAAGTTTTACTGTGTCTGGGAATACGCGTATATTCATTAACCAGTTGTTTTAAATTAAAGAAATCTGCTAATCGTTTCAAATGCTTCGAATTATTAATGTCACAATAATTTATATTAAAATAACCAGCAAGCACGTTTAGTTTACTAGAATCTACGAAAATCTCATACCAGTTTTCCAAAATTTCAATAAAACGCTGGTCAGTTTCTTCGCCACATCTTGAACTGAACTGTTGGGATTCCTCTTGAAAGGTTGAACTACCCGCTTGTGATTCTTAACACAATATGGAGATCCACTTTTTTTTTTATTTCCGATCGAATGTCAAACGTATGTAGTACCGAATTAAAAAACGAGGGCACGATGAGGAAGATCGATTTTGCTCATGTTGCTGTAATAAATTTGCAGCTTTTTTCAATATATGCTTCAATTTCATTATATCATTGGATACAAACAAAAATTATATACTTTTGTTCTGAGTTTGTATCAAAAAAACACTGCTAGATTGTCCCCATGTTGCAATTTCTTGGCATAAAAGTCCATACTACGACACTTCTACAGATCTTAGAAAAAAATTGATTTGCTTACAACACTTTTGGTGGAACTACATCATACTCATTGATATGGCTTTATATGCGTAAACTTGAACGACTTGACATGAAAACATTTATTTAATATTAACAGTTCACACAATGCACTGTATTTTGATAGAACTGCGTTTCAATGATGATATGGTGATAAAAATAATCAGAATCATGTGGTAGAGCATAAACAATAATGTTTATATGGTACATACTTGAAACGTACCTGGGACACAACGATCCATCAATACATCATGCAGTGCGACTGATATGCCCAGAATTTTCTGCTTCAAGGCAAGATTCTACGCTTATCAGTCCCACTGAATATTTTACCTCGTATTTTACATACAAAAATAATCTTATTGATTGTAATACCACAGATTACATCGAAACTCAGCCACATCTTCAAATGCCACTCATAAATTTGTGGGTTTTACCACGAATCTTACCAGCCCTTCACAATAGTGACGCAAAACTTTAAACGCTTTTTTCTCAACTACAACTTTTGCAACATGGGACAGTTATGCGTAGAACGGCAGTGCATCTTCGCAACAATAACACATCTGCTAGTACAACTGACACAGTGTTAACAAATACACATTGAACTAATCCCACTCAAAATTTCAATATGAAATACCCAACGGGTAAAAATTAATAGCCATATAAAAGTGGTGCAATTTGATTCCGTACAACCTTTATCCATCATTCGCAGGTACTTCTTCATCATTTGACATGTTCAACCAACCTCTCGGCGTAAGGCGCGATGAGGCACCTTGCTTAAGTCTTCCTCTTCAACTTCTGCTGCACTTTACGGCCGCGCAGCACTGTCAGGTGACCGGATTGGTTCGACGTTATTGCTTTTCTCCAGAAGAGAGAGGATGTTGTAAATACCAGATCGGGTACTCCCGTTGGACACAAAAGTGCTTCACGATGTCCAACTTCATCGCTCCCAGGTGGAGCTGGCAGTACGAGCAAACAATCGAGTGAATTTGCTGAACTGTTTTCGCCATGGCTGCTGCAAATCAACTGATAAAGCTGTCAATTCTTTCTCTGCAAAACCGGGTTGCTACGAATGGCGATGCATAGGTAGAGTCACCATCGCATGACATATCGCTAAAATCAGTCCATTTTCTCAAATGCATACGTTATCACGATAGAAGCTTCATGCCAATCTTTTTGAATGGTATGAAACAAACTATTCACAACCAAAGGATAAAAGATTTTTATTCAATTTCAATTTCAGGTCTTGATTTACCATCGGCGATTGAGAATAACGAACAATTTTATGTTGTTTACTAGTTATAGCAGGACAGCGCTGGTAGAAATAGTTATCAGCATAATGTAAATAAGCTTCAGCGTCGACTTCAGAAGCAACTGAATGTCGTACTAGTTGATTAGTTGTAGAGTTGTCAACCCAATCCAATGAAAATCAAAGTTTTGGGAAGAAAAAAAGCAACCGACAAAACTTTAGAATGCTTACATGAAAAATGTTCGCAGAAAAATGTCATCCTACCGTAGAATTTTGATGAGAGGTTTCTTGATCAATCGAAACTTGCATAAAACTAGGAAGATTGCAGCAACTATTCTCACACGTCTCTCAAGTTCAATCGACTTAAGTAGCTACTCGACGCCGTTTCTCTAGAGTTCAGGGTCACAGCATGAACTGCTAGCCGCAATCAAATTTCACTATCCCATCAGGGCAAATTTGGAAAGAACGGCTTGATTACCGGCTACGGTAGCCGTGTTTGTAAATCGGCTGAATTGAATAACAACCCCCACACTCCGTCCGACAGCTTGCCACGGCTTCTGTGGATTGAGAGTGCGCCGAGTTATCATCACTTTGTGTGGGATGAAACGGCATTGAACAGCTGAAGTGCGTTCTTATCACGCGTAAGAGTTAAAGTGTAACCTGCTGGCTGCTGCTGGAATCTTTACACCAGGTCCCGATGAAACGCAAATTCATCGCAGTAAAGTACGCCATTCTCTCAATGAGTACAACCCACTGTCAACGACGGGAGAGATTAGCATTCAGCCACCAAAGACGCGTATCAGCTGTGCGAGGATGCTGCCCGCTAACGATCACTGACTGAGCGTGAACGTCTATTTGCTTCGCTTCCGCAGTTGGACACTTTCCGTGCTAGTTATGTTTACTGTCGCTACTTAAAGTCATATTTCAAATTTATAAGATAATGGCGTCGGGCCGAGTTATTTCAGGCGGCTCATTTGTGCCGTATGTTGAGAGGAGAAGTTTATCAGATCATTGGGTCGGTAGATTCCGCGTGATATCGGTCGTGGACGGTTATCATTCCCCGGTGGATCTCGCTTGGTGCCGCGTGGGTTTTTCGCGAGTTGATTTCCTGACCGGTGAAAGTCGTTCGAAGTGCGTAAGGTAATGCTGGGCAGTGTAGAGGAATCTTGCAACGATCGATGTGTTTTGATATTGGTGGAATCGGGAAGTGAGGCTACTTGCAAGCGTGTAAGTGTTTAGTTTCTAATAAGCTTGAATGTTTGTTATCAATTTAGTTTTTTAATAAATTTGATGAGCGGGTGTTGACTTCTTCAGTGTTGAGTGGTCGATGTCAATGGCAGAGCATTTTTCAAACACAGGGAAGAAAAACAGTGAGTTTCTAGTGTGGTGAAACGTTTGGATTATTGGTAAGCATGTTTTTCTCAATATATGGAGCCAATTATAGGAGTCGAGTCAACCGTCACTGTGTTCCACAGATGTATTTTGCTATTACAGATGTCGAGATCGACGAAATTTTGACGAGTTGGTCGACTCAATCGACCACTCGGAAACTATTAGCTGATATGTCACATTTTGTCGAGTTTGCTTTGATACGCGTTTTCCATCGGTTAGTGGTAGTTGGCTGAGCAGGGTAAGACATACACTGAACCATTATTTTTTGAAGTTGAACAACAGAAAAACAATTTAAATTTGGCAAAAAATGTCTTATCCTATTAAAAACCAAACAAATTACCGTTAGTTCGAATGGCTCATCGAACTGATTGAAATTAATATGAACATCGCCACCCAAGTAACAATTCAAATGCAAATTGGTTTTATTCATGTTTTATGATAGTTTTATCAAAGCATTATGGAGTTTATTTGGTTTTATCATGACATTTTCCAAGTCAAGGTGGTTTTGATTGATAAACAGTTCTTAAGAGTGATTAAAAAACACTTGAAGAAACCTCCATAAAACTACACCAGTTATAAGTGTAATCCACCTTATAAGTAGTTTTATAAGATTCTTGATCCCCCTCTCAAGACATCGTTTCGCAACTTTCATAAAACCTGATGACAGCTTTGAAAAAGTTTTATGACGTTCTTCTTCAAGATGAATGTATCTTGGAAATGCTGCCATTAAACGCTCTTAGAACCATTTGATTTTAAATAAGAGCACATACTCTTGAGAAAGAACAGTATGTGAAAAATAAACAAACTGTCAAAATGGCCGCCCATAGGTGAAAGAAATAAAAAACTAGTGGATCGTTATGTTAATGTTAAAGTCCCCTGAGTCGTGCATTTCCATTCTCAACAGGCTACACAATATTTATACTCGTTGCAAGTAAAAACTAATATATCATCAGAGCGAAAATCGATTTTTCTCATGTTGTATACGTTAAATCTAAAGTTGGAAGTAATGCGTAGGGATCGCTCAGTGAACCACTACATAGCGCACTTCTTCCGACGATATGTTTAGCGTATACCTCAAGAGAAAATATTTTCATTCAACTGATGTTTCAGCTGTCGACGCAATATTATAACTTCTCTTCAACCCAAAGCCATTGGTAGCATATTCATGTTAGAGTTTCGTTTTTTTTGTTCTTATCGACTTTCTCTTATGATTACTCATAACAGTAAATTATGAGTGAGAATGATGAAAAACAGCAACAATTATGCATAGGCACTTCTGATTATGTGCCTTCTCCACATTGATTTTATGGCTATCTTACGAAAGACTTGTTTACCTTGAGCAATTCAAACAAGTTTTATTCAAGCGTAACTCATCTTTTTCCAGAATAGCACAAATAAAGATGAACTTGTCGAGCTCCTCAAAAAATCTTGTTAGTTTTGTGCCAGAAGTATTAGTATTATTTGCGTTTTATGATAGTTTCAGATAAAACCATTGAAAAAATGGCGAGCGTGGCTATTCTGGATTCACTCGGAATGGTAGCCATTTACATATGTTTGCAACAAAACTCTCGTTTTTCCAATGCTACGAACAATGTTTGCTGTTGAAATTACATGTTGAAACTTCAAACGGATTGTAGACACAATTTATTCAAGATCTAACGATTTATTAGCCTTCTCACCTAATTGTTACATTTTGAAATATTTTTTAATTGTTAAATAAATCAATGATCTCGCAAAAATTCCGTGGCGCATTAAAATTTTCGAACTTTTATGTTATAAAACATCAATAAACTGAACGTCGCATGAAAAATGTATCAATTGCAGGCATAAAACTCATGCATTTATGGTAAATTTTACAATTTATTTACAAACGTATCCACTTTGGAAAAGAAACGTCGTATGGATATCGATATTTTTTTTTCTTCCTTAGCTTCCACTCAACTATACAAAAAAAAGTCTTCATTCAGCAGAACGAATCCAGAAGTGGAATCTTTGAAACATATTTGTGACGGACTGGAAGTGTTCTTAAAGAGGAAAATCATAAAACTATCAAAGCTTATGGTAGTTTTATCATAGTTTTAAGCATGTCTTGAATGTCATTACAAGTGTGTACCGATAAAACTATCAAGTTTTAAGCGAACCTTGGGAAATTTTCTTGAGAACCTCCTGTAGTATGGGCCTTTCGGAACTTATGAGGGTTTTATGACTGTTTTATCGTTGTTATGTAGAATATCTGGTTTTATGCGTGGTTTTATCATATGAGTCTTGAAAACTTCTTCAAGTGTACCTTAAAATTGAATTTGTTACTTGGGCAGGGGCTTTTGTGGCGTAGATCCAGTGAAACTTATGCTAAGCAGATGTGGTAGGAAATTGACCAAGAGCTCGACTTATTTGGACCACCAACGTGGGTTGGAATAACAAGAAGTAAATTTTATTTTTTCCTTTTGAATACTATTACTTTTGTGATTCTAACATTGGCTCTCAAGCTACACTGAGGCTCAGAATAACAGTAAAAGTTATGAGCTATTGAAATAAACCTTAGAACTTTGATTTATTTCTAAAGTAATTGTCAATGCATAATTTCAGGAAATTTGCACTTGTAATTTGGCAATTTACCCTCGAGTTAAATGGTTTATGAATTAGGCCTAGATTCCTAGGAGCTGAGAAAAATAATAAGGACTGTATCGTTAATTATGAGTACGCCTAAAGATATTTGCATTTAAATATGTTTTATAGGTATATTTTGCAACTCAAATTCATTCACAAAGTTTATTGACTTAAAAAATCAGTGGGGTTGTGTACAAGACACGACCGGTTGACGTAGACTACGTTAAACCAAGTGATGCATTATAATGTCAGGGAAATTCTGTGTGGCTATTATTAGCGTTAGCCGGCGACGGTGGTGTAGTGGTAAGCGTGACTGCTACTGGCACCCCAGTGGGTCTGGGTTCAATCCCAGTCGACGTCGGTGGTTTTTCTGAGACGAAAAAATCTTGGTCACGTCTTCCTTCGGAAGGGAAGTAAAGCCGTTGGTCCCGGTTCATAGTCATGAGTCGTTAGGTAGGGTCCAGGTGGTGGAGTCGTCTCCCTGGCGTCGGTGATTGTCACCATGTGAGGAAATAGGCCGACGGAAAATAAATAAGTTAAAAAAAAAAAAAAAATTATTAGCGTTAAAAATGTTTCAGTTATTCGTGCCGGTCGCTTACCCTTACCGATGGAAGCAGTTTAAGTCACAATATGACGGGTGCGGGTCTTATGGGACATGAGACCAGCGTTTTGAAGCCAGCATGTAAGAAAACTCTATTGTACGCTCTTGAGATATTATTTGGTGGCCCTGAAAAGGGCCGTTTGGTTTTATGAAGTCAGTGCGTGGGCAAATTCTCTTGTACACTCTTTATAACTCTTTGGTGGCCCTGAAAAGGGCCTTTTGGTTTAAATGATGAAACGGTCACGGTTGTACGTTTTACGATGGACTATATTTAAGGCCTAGAAGATGGTTGAGAATCTTTTAGGGAATATAAAATTATTAAATCAATGATAGTTTTAGTCATTCCTATAATCATAAGCGCTTGACATTACATAATGTTTATTCGTATGTCATACTGTGCCTGAATGGCCTGCATCTCGGAATTTTCACCATCGCCGGAACCATCAACAATGTTTTGCATCGTTTGGGGGATTTCAGTAACGACAGGCATCGGAGGAAATTCTATAATACGTACATACAAACATATATTTTGACTGATGCCTTGTCTCCTTTTCAACATTCACCATTTAAATACCATACCATTCGGATCGTTTGTATACAATCTGAGTTGTAGTATGCCTTTGCAAAATTCAACTTCAAAGAATCAAAAATTTGCAATTTACGCAATTTTAGCAATTCTGGATTTCAAGAGTTTTAATAAACATTGAAATACTCTAGAATTCAAATCACGATAAAATTCGTTATCAGAAAATATCCGACAGGTTTAGTGATTGTTATGAAAACACAATAATCACTTGCAACATTTTCAGATGTGTAAACGTCTCAAAAAATGTTCAAAGTTCAGGAAGTTTTATCAAACACAAAATAAAAAAAAATTATCTTGCAGTTGTTATAAGGTTATATACAAGTATAAAGAGTACATGTCCCTTGACTCAGTCGATTATGTAGCACACGATTACAATTTTAACTATAACTCATACAATAATTTAGCTAGAAACGATATTCAACTAGTTATACCTTTGCTAAGACATGCTTAACAAGGCGTTTGCTGTACTGGACAATGAAAAGTCACCAACAAACATTATTGAGTCGAAAACTTTCGATGGATATGGATATCATTAAGGATTCTTATTCGGACGAATTTCAGTAAAGTTTGTTTATTTCATCGCTCCGGGCATTCGGCTATATTCGGTATACTGTACGGAATATGCATTATAACATCTAATGACTTTCATGATAATCGCTTCCATTTCAAAACATTAAAATTCCCACTATATTCATTTAGTTATATAGGTGTTGGTATGAATAAGCCCTTCGAAAAATACACAACCACTCACTCTTACTTTTCCATTGAAAACTTTTATATTCTACATTTTACTATGTGATGAATACATTAGGCCAAAGTTGGGAATATAAGGTTAAATGCGTACCTAAAGTATGGTTTATGGTTTTTTTGTGAAATTATTATTCATGTTTCTATGTGAATGTCAGGTAAATTAGTGAATCCATTATGGCTAAAACTCTAAGGAAATTGAAATATATATAAATATATTAGATCTCGCAGAAGAAAGAGCGTGAGTTTTATAAAATATCATTATTCTTTGCAATGAGTATGGGAAAAAAAGGTTGGTTAATGTATGATAAATTCTTATGAATATAAAATAAACACCTGATAAAATAATCACACATTAAAACATGTTCAGCGCATTAGTTGTATCGATATCATGTGAAGGTTCATATGCAGTAAAAGCATGCTGCGCATGTCATCACCAGAATACAATCAATAAAATGTTGAAATTTATTAAGATAGGGAGCCAATGATGACATGCAATTTGTCAAGTTGATTTCAATTTAAAAGATACCAATTTCCTACCTCGAACCTTCTCCAGCGTCCCAACTAGTTGTTGGCAACGCATTACCTCTTGCTGCTTTCAATTTCGCCCTACGAGCTCGCTATACATCGGTGTAACTACGAGCTCGCTATGCATCGGTGCATGGTCGTTTCGGAGGATTTCCCGTATGTTCGCTCTTTATGCGCTTCCTGAATCTGCGCAAGCGTTCTGGATCAAATCGGTTAGGCATTCTCACTTTCACTATGTTTCTCAAAACGTTTTGCTTTCTAGAGGTAGGACTCTATCCAACGCGAATCGTTAACACAACAGAACAACTGTTTATAACACACTACTAATTGGAATTTACAGAGAATGTTGGTTCGGAATATCATGTTCAACATCGAAAATGGTGTCCATGATAGGGAATTTGTGTGGTTTAGGTATGCGACGAAGTTTTGCTAATACCACTGGCTGCCAATCGACAATTTGAAACGAAAATCTTAATCAAACTAACTCACAAGCTGAGAATATTAAATTGAAAGTAGCAAAGATGGATTTGTATCTGGTAGGATTTTTCGGTGAAATAAATCAAAGCAACCGACAGGCTTTGATTTATTTTCTCTGATTTTATGGATCCGCTGCATAGTACACTGTTGCCTAGTAACGATTTGGCAAAATCCAATATGACTGTCAATCGACCGAAATGTAAGATAAACTCTTATTCAAATTACTCTCTTAAATTAGAAATTGAATTGATCTATTGATTCATCGCGGGTTGCGCCAACCAGCTAGGAAAAATTTCCACCGTCGGAGAATTGTCCTGCTCGCCTTCCATGGAGGCTCTCCCGCAAACAGTAGCGTTTTTGTAGTCGTGACGAACAAATCGGCACTAGATTAAATGACGCACAAACCGAACGAAATATTAATTTAATTCTTATATAAACAACTCTCTGAACTGGATTGGTTGTCCTCAAAAGGACAGATTATCAATTTATGGATTGCGCTAACCAGCTGGGTAAAATTTTTACCGTTGGCTCGCCCTCCATCGAGCACCGAACTAAATTAAGATTAGTTCTTTAATAAACAACTCTTTTATTTTAATTCATTGTCCTCAAAAGGACAGATTATTTCCACCAACTGCTGCTCGCCCCATAAGGACGCTTTCCCTCAAACAGTAGCGTTTTCGAAGTCGCGGCGAAACAATTGCCACGATGAGGTAAGATGGCGGCTTGCACAAACCGACGCGATTGTGCGCCCCCATTTCCGCCATTAAACCTCATCGCGAAGATCGCTGTTTGGGAGAGCATTGGTACATCTCACCACCGGCTGCTACGCGACCATCATCTGCTACGCGACTACCAGCTACCTCTGCGACCAGCTCCGCTGCTGGACGAATGAAGCAGCTACGACCCGCTGCCTGCGACCAGCTGCCTGCGACCAGCGACCAGCTATCAGCGACCAGCTCCGCACAGCTTCAATGCTGCCAAACGAATGAGGCATAATTTTCCTTAGTGTTCGTTTTACACCGTTCTCAGCTGCGTGCGAGACGTGCATGGAGAGACGAATGACATGATTGGTTAAAGTCTCTCTCTAATACAAAGAAGAAGAAGATGATGCAAGACGTTCCTTGCTTCGATTTGAAATCTGTGATAGGAAATTTGGTAAATTTACTCTGCAAAATGACATTATAAGACATCACCTTATATTTGCGTTATTTTCAATAGTTTACTGTTGTTTGAGAATAATGTTTGACAATTAAACTGGAGCGCGGTAAAATTTCCGACCGATTGAAGAAGAAATCATGTAAATCTATCGTGGATTTTTTGAGTTATTCGCGTACAAAACGTACGGTTTTTCGTGACGGTCGCAAAATTTTAGATTTTCATTTGACACCCTACCCTTGCCGTAAGACGTAGTCTACGTCAAAAAAAACCATAACAATAGTGTTCATTTAATTTTTCGTAGATCTGGCCAGCTCTCACATCTTCTTCTTGATCTGCCTCATGAGGTTTTGCACAACCGTTCCGTCGATGGTTTTGCTTAGGTTTACCCAGTCGTTTTTTTGAATTTGATGATGTTATCTGCTCCCCTAGCCTTCTTCCGCAGTTTTCCTTTTATCAAAGCCCAAAATTTCTCAATGGGCCATATTTGCGGACAATTTGGAGGATTCATCGCCTTTTCCACGAATGGGACATTGTTCTCTTCATACCAGTCCAAGGTGGCATTCCTTCCGGTACATTTCGGTGTTCATATTTGCGGTAGTGAAAAACGGTGTCGATTTCATACTGCACTGGCAAATTGCTTGCCAAACCAACACCTTTTATCCAAACTTTTGGAAAAAATCGATTTCTCCGAATTTGGGACATCCGTTTCACTATTCACGGTGTACAACTGTGCCCCTGGAAGTGCTCTGTAGTCCAATTTGACGTACGTCTCGTCATCCATGATAATGTACATGCCATTTTTCCCCAAAACATCGTCGTACAGCTTCCGAGCCCGAGTTTTCCAATGGGAATCCGCCTGAATTGGACTGCGTTTCGGACATTTTTGTTTCCTGTACGTCCTTAGAGAATTTCGATTCTTTGCGCATTCAAATCGTCGTTCCACACTTTTTTTGCGCAATCTGTGGTGGATACCTCCTGCTTTCCTTCAAAAATTTTCAAATTTGTTTGTCCAAATTTGGATTTGACGCACCTGTTTTTCTACCGAGGCCGGGTAATTCCTTCAATGTGTTATGCATAACAAACAGATTGATCGTATTTTGAACCGCACAGATACTAACACCTTCTGCTTTTGCTATTTTTCTTAGCGACAATTCCTTTCCAGTGCAGAACTTCGTCACAATCGATTTTCGCTTTTCTTTCGTAAGACCTCGCATTACTCCGCTTGAAGTAATACTTTAACTTTTAATGAAGATTTTCGTTTGTTTACAAGGCAAGCAACACGTTGACACTCAATAACTTGTCAAAATAAGTCATATTATTGTTTATTCAGAACCTCAAAGGTGTACTCATAATTAACGATGCAGTCCTTACCCAGAATTTAGTGCACATCCTAGAAATTTCAGAAGGATACTTCCCAGAGCTCCATATAGATACTTTCTAGAAATTCAGGAAGAGTCCTCCTAAAAAAACTTCTCCGAAGGCCAGACAGAAACTTCTCAGAAGTATAGGAAGTACTGGTTCGTAGTTCAAGCTAAAATATCCCAGAAAAATCAGGACACAACACCTTAGAAGTATATAAAGTACTTTGAACTTTTGAACTTTTCAGGGGTTCTGGAGTCTTAGATGAAGAGAAAAACTCCCTGGAGCTCAGGAAGAAACTATAATTTCACACGCAGGACGATACGTCCTAGAAGTTCAACTTCCCAAAAGTTTAGTTGGTACTTCCGAAATGTGCTAGAGAGTTTTCCCGAAGTCCAGAGGAGAATATTTCTAAATTTCAGAATGTGGATTTCTCAAAGTTCAGGGGAAAATCTCTCAAAATAACAGAAAGAAATATTCCAGAAGCAAATGGGGTACTTCCTAGTAGTTTGAGCAAGAATTTCTCAGAATTTCGGAAACAGACTACCCCAAAGTTCAGGAGAAGGAGTAACTTCCAACAAATGTAAGGGAATATTCCTAGAAATACGGGAGAGGATTTTCCCAAAATTTTAATTAAATTTACCTCGGAGTTTAGGACGGAACTTATCTGAAGATAAGAAAGAACAAGCTCAGGAAAAAATTTCCTCAAATTTGAAGAAGAAACTTACCAGACTTTCGAGGGAAACTTTCCAAAAGTTCAGTTGGAACTACAAAGAAGTGCTAGAGTGCTTTACTTAAGTTCAGAATCGATCATTCCGCAATATCAGAATGAGGTTTTCCAAGAAGTTCAGGAAGATGCTTCTGAGAAAAACAGGAAGAAACTTTCCCGACATAGGAACACATTTCCGCAAAGCTCAGAAGAAAACATCCCTGAAGTTCATAAGTGAACTTCTCAATAGTTCAAGAAAAAACTTTATTTAAGGAGATTTAACAAATTCACTAAGATTTTCCAAAAAAAAACCAGGTGAACTTTCCCAAAGCTTTGCAGAAATATTCTTCGCAGTTCAGAATGGGACTTATCAGAAGTTTAGAAAATAACTAAGTTCAGGAAACAAAAACTACCAAATCTTTCTGGAAGGTTTCCGTGAATTTCCGAGAACATCAGGAGTGATTGTCAAGAAGTTCGTGAAAAAATTTGCCAAAAATGCAGGAGGGAACTTCTTAGGCATTTTCATTAATCTTCTGTGATGACCAGGAGAGAGCTTTCCTGAAATTCAATAGATAATCACTGATAATGAGAGATGAGAGATCAATGATTGGAGATCGAGGACGATCTGGGAGGCTGCTTCGCATACCGCGTACCAGATGTCTCAGTCCTGGCACATCCTCTGGACCAAATTATCCGGAGTCGTGTCGTGACCGCTTACGGATATCATGCCGGATCTCGCGCTGTCGAAGCAAGGATATGCGAAGAATACATGTTCCGCAGTTTCCTCGACTTCCGCGCACTCGCTGCATGTGGAGGACTGTGCATGCCCATATTTGTGCAGGTATTGTCTAAAACAGCCGTGGCTAGACAATATCTGCATTAAGTGGAAGTTCACTGCACCGTGTCGCCTACCAACCCACCCAGTTAATTCCGGGATTAGTCGATGGGTCCACCGACCTTTGGTGGAGTTGTCCCATTCCCTTTGCCACTTAACCATGGATGCGGCTCTAGTGGTCTTCCGAATACCTTTTGTTCCACGTTGTTCGAAGCACTCTACGTCTTTTTTTATGACAATTCCTATTGGCATCATCCCCGCTACGACGCAGACCGCGTCGCGTGTTACCTTTCGGTATGCACTAACCACTAGCTCTTTGTATTCAAGGCGGTGATCGACACTGGCCAGGAGTTTACGGTTACTCCCTTGCACCGCCAAGCTATTCGACATCATGCGGGATAATGCTGAAATAACCATAGAGGCTGTCTTGCAGGCTTATTCGAAGTGACTGATAAAGGACAGCTTATCGTCGATCATGACCCCAAGATACCTCAAAGACTTCTTCGATTCTATTGTGCAGATACATGCACTAATCGTTGCATGTTACTCGGATTTTTGATTATTCACCACCGTGACCTCAGCCTTATGGTGGGCTAGCTCCAATTGACTGGAACTCATCCATCTCTCCACAATGCCAATGCAGTGCGAGGCCGTTAACTCGACCTCTTCAATGGATTCACCACATATCTCCAGGGTGATGTCGTCCGCGAACCCGGCTATAATCACTCCGTTCGGGAACTCAAGCCGTAGTACCTCATCCAACACCGTGTTCCATAGCACTGGACTCAGGATCGAACCTTTTGGGACGCCTGCGGTGATCTGGACACGTTTCTGACCTGCCTTTGTTTTGTATACCAGTACGTGATTCTGGAAGTAACTTCCAAGAATCTTGTACAGGTACCCAGGAACCTGAAGGCGTTGGAGCGAGTTGGCGATAGAACGCATTTCTCAAGGGTGACCACTGCACAGTATCGTACTCCTCACCTCTTGCGCTGGATTGCCACTTCAGCCGTCTTGGTAACGGGCAGAATGGCATCCACCGTCGACTTCCCTTTAAGCCAAACTGATTATTAAACAGACCGCCTATACCCTCCGTATATGTTGTCATTCTGTTGAGGATTGCCCTCTCGAGCATCTTACCCGCTGTATCCAACAGACATATATGTCTATATGGCGATGGATCTCCTGGTGGCTTCCCTGTCTTTGGTAGCAACACAAGGGTCTGAATTTTACAGGCGCCCGGGAAGACGCCCTCGTCCAGACACTTTTGCATTACCACCCGGAACATTTCGGGATCCAGCAAGATAGCCGTTTTGCTGACCAGGTTCGGAATACCATCCGATCCCGGCGCTTTGTTCACCTTTAGCGACTTTGCTATCGCAATGAGATCCTTATTCGTCACCGTCGCCTCGTCGCCGGCCCCCGTTGTGCCGTTGTCAATGCCCACGTGGTCACGGGTGTTCGGCTGAGCCGTCACCCTTCCGTCGCTATGATAGCGTTAAGGTCTGGGATACTGGAACACTGGTCCCCCGCTATTACCAACGGGTTCAGGCCAGTTAGCTCCGTTGTCATCCGATCGAGCATATTGGAAAACTGTTCGATCGATCATCTTGGCGGTGCGTAGCAGCTGCAGAAGAATACTTTACTTTTACAACCGCAAAGCCTTTGTTTGTGGTATACACAACCTGCAGAAGAATACTACACTTTTACAACCGCGAAGCCTTTGTTTGTGGTATACACAACCTCCTGAACCGGGTACTTGCCAGTCATCCATAATGCTGCCATATTGGACCTGTCCGTAACCCAGTTTCCGTTGCCGGCTGGGATGCGGTATGGGTCGGAAATTATAGCGACATCCGATGCTGACTCGCGAACCGTCTGACACAGCTGTTGCTGGGCGGCCTCACAATTGTTCAGGTTTAGTTGGGTTACCTGCATTACGGTTGACTCGTTGGAATACCCTTAGCGGCTTGCACTTGCCGCCCCCTCGCCCCACCCTTTCTGCTCTGTTATGCGTAGCCTTAGGACAACTTCAACCTTACTTTAAGAAGGGTTTCCGCATCCTATCCATGGCCCGGATGAGTCCTGACCCATTCATGGCCACGCCAAGCTTTGTGACATCTGCATCCGATGCCGTAGCACTAGCGCACGTGTCGCTCACGCCAGATCCCACCGATTTACGCGGTGGGGACCTCACTAGGCCACCTTTAGCGAACGGATTCGCTTTCTCCTGGCATTTCTTCATTTCCTTCATGCTGTTGGGTCCTCCTCCAGCCGGTATCCAAGCCAACGTGGAGTAGTCACCATGGTTGTCTATGCAAGCAGGGAGGCCATGCGAGGGTTGACACGGCCCTGCATGGGGAACCGTGTTCAGAGCCGGATCAGCGGAAAACATGTAAAGGGTCATCTGAGCCTAAGCTCGCCTAATTGATGAGGTCTGGCAGTGGATAATGGAACGTACTGGAGGCCTACAAAGGCTTAAGTGGGACGGAGACAACTTGTGCCGCGGGAACCTCGCCATTTCCTGCTCGA
Source organism: Aedes japonicus (assembly GCA_034211315.2). NCBI lineage: Eukaryota > Metazoa > Arthropoda > Insecta > Diptera > Culicidae > Aedes > Aedes japonicus. The sequence continues at coordinate 21,849 of JASCZW010001832.1, read as the reverse complement.
TGATACCCGGCAGAACTGAGGGAGACGACACAGGCGCCAGCCCGCGTACAACGGTACCACTCATTATTATTTTCGCAGCCAGTGTGTGTGTGTGTGTGTGAGAGAGAGAGAGAGAGAGAGAGAGAGAGAGAGAAAGAGAGAGAGAGTGCTCGCTTCTTACGAAACCATGGAAATATCTCCAGACTCCTTCCATGTTTGGGCTCCCGTTGTAATCTTTGCACAACGGTTGAGGAAGTATAATGTGAAATAGTTCAATCATTGAATTGCTTCAAAATAATCAATGAACTACACAGTTTTGAAACAAATTAATGAACTAAACAGTTTTGAAACAAACATCATATTAAATTTGGCTGATTGTCATACGAAACATGAATGATCGTCATACGGATCAAACCATACGTCAATCATCCGATTTCCGAATACTTTTCGTTAAAGGGCGCAATCGAATTACTTTTCAGACGATCTTGGGATGATGTTTGGGTTCAGTGCATATGCAAGAGAGAGAATAATGGATTATTGGCGACAAAAGAGAGATGAAAATGTGAACGGTTCGCTACACGGCCAGCCGTTTCAACTCAGTTTTGAGTCGTTTTTGACTCACTTTCGTCATTAGTGGAGTCACTCAAATTTGAGTAAATGTTACTGGCATTGGCAAGTCGACAAATCAAAAACATCGACTAAAATCAAATGGATGTTTTTGATTTGTCGACTTGTCAATGCTTGTCTTGTCAAAGGGTGGGGCGAGGGGGCGGCAAGTGCAAGCCGCTAAGGGTATTCCAACGAGTCAACCGTAATGCAGGTAACCCAACTAAACCTGAACAATTGTGAGGCCGCCCAGCAACAGCTGTGTCAGACGGTTCGCGAGTCAGCATCGGATGTCGCTATAATTTCCGACCCATACCGCATCCCAGCCGGCAACGGAAACTGGGTTACGGACAGGTCCAATATGGCAGCATTATGGATGACTGGCAAGTACCCGGTTCAGGAGGTTGTGTATACCACAAACAAAGGCTTCGCGGTTGTAAAAGTGTAGTATTCTTCTGCAGGTTGTGTATACCACAAACAAAGGCTTTGCGGTTGTAAAAGTAAAGTATTCTTCTGCAGCTGCTACGCACCGCCAAGATGATCGATCGAACAGTTTTCCAATATGCTCGATCGGATGACAACGGAGCTAACTGGCCTGAACCCGTTGGTAATAGCGGGGACCAGTGTTCCAGTATCCCAGACCTTAACGCTATCATAGCGACGGAAGGGTGACGGCTCAGCCGAACACCCGTGACCACGTGGGCATTGACAACGGCACAACGGGGGCCGGCGACGAGGCGACGGTGACGAATAAGGATCTCATTGCGATAGCAAAGTCGCTAAAGGTGAACAAAGCGCCGGGATCGGATGGTATTCCGAACCTGGTCAGCAAAACAGCTATCTTGCTGGATCCCGAAATGTTCCGGGTGGTAATGCAAAAGTGTCTGGACGAGGGCGTCTTCCCGGGCGCCTGTAAAATTCAGACCCTTGTGTTGCTACCAAAGACAGGGAAGCCACCAGGAGATCCATCGCCATATAGACATATATGTCTGTTGGATACAGCGGGTAAGATGCTCGAGAGGGCAATCCTCAACAGAATGACAACATATACGGAGGGTATAGGCGGTCTGTTTAATAATCGGTTTGGCTTAAAGGGAAGTCGACGGTGGATGCCATTCTGCCCGTTACCAAGACGGCTGAAGTGGCAATCCAGCGCAAGAGGTGAGAGTACGATACTGTGCAGTGGTCACCCTTGAGAAATGCGTTCTATCGCCAACTCGCTCCAACGCCTTCAGGTTCCTGGGTACCTGTACAAGATTCTTGGAAGTTACTTCCAGAATCGCGTACTGGTATACAACACAAAGGCAGGCCAGAAACGTGTCCAGATCACCGCACGCGTCCCAAAAGGTTCGATCCTGGCTCCGGTGCTATGGAACACGGTGTTGGATGAGGTACTACGGCTTGAGTTCCCGAACGGAGTGAAGATAGCCGGGTTCGCGGACGACATCACCCTGGAGATATGTTGTGAATCCATTGAAGAGGTTGAGTTAACGGCCTCGCACTCCATTGGCATTGTGGAGAGATGGATGAGTTCCAGGCAATTGGAGCTAGCCCACCATAAGGCTGACGTCACGGTGGTGAATAATCGAAAATCCGAGTAACATGCAACGATTAGTGCAGGTAACTGCACAATAGAATCGAAGAAGTCTTTGAGGTATCTTGGGGTCATGATCGACGATAAGCTGTCCTTTATCAGTCACTTCGAATAAGCCTGCAAGACAGCCTCTATGGTTATTTCAGCATTATCCCGCATGATGTCGAATAGCTTGGCGGTGCAAGGGAGTAACCGTAAACTCCTGGCTAGTGTCGCCCTGTCCATACTTAGGTACGGCGGGCCGGCATGGATCACCACCTTGAATATAAAGAGCTAGTGGTTAGTGCATACCGAAAGGTAACACGCGACGCGGTCTGCGTCGTAGCGGGGATGATGCCAATAGGCATTGTCATAAAAGAGGACGTAGAGTGCTTCGAACAACGTGGAACAAGAGGTATTCGGAAGACCACTAGAGCCGCATCCATGGTTAAGTGGCAAAGGGAATGGAACAACTCCACCAAAGGTCGGTGGACCCATCGACTAATCCCGGAATTAACTGGGTGGGTTGGTAGGCGACACGGTGCAGTGAACTTCCATTTAATGCAGATATTGTCTAGCCACGGCTGTTTTAGACAATACCTGCACAAATATGGGCATGCACAGTCCTCCACATGCAGCGAGTGCGCGGAAGTCGAGGAAACTGCGGAACATGTATTCTTCGCATATCCTTGCTTCGACAGCGCGAGATCCGGCATGATATCCGTAAGCGGTCACGACACGACTCCGAATAATTTGGTCCAGAGGATGTGCCAGGACTGAGACATCTGGTACGCGGTATGCGAAGCAGCCTCCCAGATCGTCCTCGATCTCCAATCGATTGATCTCTCATCTCTCATTATCAGTGATTATCTATTGAATTTCAGGAAAGCTCTCTCCTGGTCATCACAGAAGATTAGTGAAAATGCCTAGAAGTTCCCTCCTGCATTTTTGGCAAATTTTTCACGAACTTCTTGACAATCACTCCTGATGTTCTCGGAAATTCACGGAAACCTTCCAGAAAGATTTGGTAGTTTTTGTTTCCTGAACTTAGTTATTTTCTAAACTTCTGATAAGTCCCATTCTGAACTGCGAAGAATATTTCTGCAAAGCTTTGGGAAAGTTCACCTGGTTTTTTTGGAAAATCTTAGTGAATTTGTTAAATCTCCTTAAATAAAGTTTTTCTTGAACTATTGAGAAGTTCACTTATGAACTTCAGGGATGTTTTCTTCTGAGCTTTGCGGAAATGTGTTCCTATGTCGGGAAAAGTTTCTTCCTGTTTTTCTCAGAAGCATCTTCCTGAACTTCTTGGAAAACCTCATTCTGATATTGCGGAATGATCGATTCTGAACTTAAGTAAAGCACTCTAGCACTTCTTTGTAGTTCCAACTGAACTTTTGGAAAGTTTCCTCGAAAGTCTGGTAAGTTTCTTCTTCAAATTTGAGGAAATTTTTTCCTGAGCTTGTTCTTTCTTATCTTCAGATAAGTTCAGTCCTAAACTCAGAGGTAAATTTAATTAAAATTTTGGGAAAATCTCTCCCGTATTTCTAGGAATATTCCCTTACATTTGTTGGAAGTTACTCCTTCTCCTGAACTTTGGGGTAGTCTGTTTCCGAAATTCTGAGAAATTCTTGCTCAAACTACTAGGAAGTACCCCATTTGCTTCTGGAATATTTCTTTCTGTTATTTTGAGAGATTTTCCCCTGAACTTTGAGAAATCCACATTCTGAAATTTAGAAATATTCTCCTCTGGACTTCGGGAAAACTCTCTAGCACATTTCGGAAGTACCAACTAAACTTTTGGGAAGTTGAACTTCTAGGACGTATCGTCCTGCGTGTGAAATTATAGTTTCTTCCTGAGCTCCAGGGAGTTTTTTTTCCTAAACTCCAGAACCCCTGAAAAGTTCAAAAGTTCAAAGTACTTTATATACTTCTAAGGTGTTGTGTCCTGATTTTTCTGGGATATTTTAGCTTGAACTACGAACCAGTACTTCCTATACTTCTGAGAAGTTTCTGTCTGGCCTTCGGAGAAGTTTTTTAAGGAGGACTCTTCCTGAATTTCTAGAAATTATCTATATGGAGCTCTGGGAAGTATCCTTCTGAAATTTCTAGGATGTGCACTAAATTCTGGGTAAGGACTGCATCGTTAATTATGAGTACACCTTTGAGGTTCTGAATAAGTTTTGAGTCGTTTTTGACTCACTTTCGTCATTAGTGGAGTCACTCAAATTTGAGTAAATGTTACTGGCATTGGCAAGTCGACAAATCAAAAACATCGACTAAAATCAAATGGATGTTTTTGATGTGTCGACTTGTCAATGCCAGTAACATTTACTCAAATTTGAGTGACTCCACTAATGACGAAAGTGAGTCAATAACGACTCAAAACTGAGTTGAAACGGCTGGCCGTGTATCATCGACAACCTGCTTGAGAGAGAGCATGATTTTCACCCAACTGAGTGAGAATTTTGATCTCTGCTGAAATTACCTGCCAACCACTAACGCGGTCATGCAAATTGGCTGCGTTTGTTGTTTCTGACCAGAAAATGGTCGAAATCCCCCGCTATAAGGCGGCTTCCAAAATCATCATGCTAATAATCATCAATTCACTTGTGACAAACCGGAAAAATACAAGAAAATGAGAAGAAAGATTAGTAATCTCTGTTTAACTACCTGTCCAACTACCTTTATTGCTTATCTTGACATATACGCGTATTTCGTCTACAATGTGCTGACTTCTTCAGTGTCGCGTACTAATATTCGACGAGAAATACTCAAAATTTAATAATTTATGCCCAGTTTTCACAATACTAAATTAAACTAACAAACAAAACTGATATACGTCTTTCAAAACGGGGAAATACTACCGACTATCACACATTTTGGGAGAAAATCAATTACATACACTACTTTTTACACAAAGGCCGCGGAAATTTTATGATTTATCTGTTTGTTTAAGTTGAATAACGAATTATTTTTTTGATTTTTTTTTGCGAAAACAACGCAGCAAAAACAAAACACAAAACAGTTTCAAGGCACAGCTTGCTGCGATCCGTCAATGGAACTGCTTCCTTGCCGTTGCAGTTGCACATCTTCAGCATCCATTCCTTTCAAGTACCAATTGAATGAGAAGCTTTTATTTTAATCTGTTCTGAAAGCAATTCAAATGACATGCATTTTTCCTTCCTCTCAGGTTTCAGATTCACAGAATTGGAGGACAGAGTAAGCAATATAGAGCTCTCGTCTCTCGGAAACTGCGACGACAAAAACCACCAAAATTATGGAGGCGGATGAAGCCATATTCGATGGCATCCTGGAGAAGGTTGGCAACGATGGCCGATTTCAGCATCGGTTCAACTTCATCTTCAACATGGGAGCAATCATTTTTGCCTCGATGTCCTACATGAGCATCATTCTGGCACTGAATAAGCCTCCGCACAACTGCCACGTGCCCGGTATGGAGCAGTACAACATAACGGATGCGGAAATGTGGAAGAACCTGACACTGCCAAGGTGAGGATGGTTTTCATTGCTTGATTAATACGAAGAACTCAATACATTATCGAATTCCAGAGAAGAAGACAACAAGGGTATTCTGAGCTTCAGCAAATGCCAGATGTATAATGTGACAGAGGCCCACTTGCAGAGGCATTACAGCGAGTGGAACTTTCAGGAAACGGATATTATCAGTTAGTGAAATGTAAGACTTGTTTTCCATTCCAACAATTTAAAATTGTCGTGTTTTGCTCAGATTGCGCCTATGGGTATGATTACGATCGAACCTACTACGACCGAACACCGATCACCGAGAACGATTGGATATGCGACAAGGGCTTCCGGGAGACCAACATTTTCGTGTACAACCGGTTTGGCGAACTTGTTGGGACGTTTATTTTTGGCCAGCTGGGAGACACGTAAGTATCCACTAGTTTCTGGACACCGTCAGTTTGTGTCACGTTTTATCAAGTTTGGTGCGGGAATTATCCGTGAGCAAGTTTTGGCAGGTGCATTTAAATTTCGGTAGTTTTATTTTTATGTGAAATAGAATTATCTTCAGCATTCAATCAAATGTTCGTGTCCTCTGGAATTCATCACATCATAGGATCACAGGATCGACTCATCACACCAACCGGGAACAACAATAAAGCTCCATCGCAAAATACCGCTTGTAAAAGACCTATTTTTAGCTCCGCTCGCTGCCATCGGATTTCCACGGATAATCTCAATCAATTGTTGAAAATACGACTTAACCATTTTCTCATTTTCCAACGTTCCATTTCGAACAGCCTCGGACGTCGACCGGTGTTCTATTTCAGCGTGGTTATCATCACTGCCGGGCGACTCATCTCCATGTTCACGGCCTCGATTTACGTTGTGTTCTGCATGGCCGCCGTGCTGGGCTCTCTCACGTCGAATTCAATTTTCCAGGCACCGCTGATCATTGCAATGGAAATTTCAAAGAGGTATGTACCTGGCCTGGCATTTAATACGAAATTGATTCTTCATGCGTGTGGCTGGGAAAGGGATGAAAAAAGCAGTCCGATAGACGACAATGTTTCAATAAATCATCATTTTATGGCTTGTTTGTTTCGAACGGCGACGATCGGAGCCGCACTGCGGTTCCAATCAGCTAAGCATGCACCGCACATATGTCGTAGATTGCTCGCAGTTTTCACGTGTTGTCGAACAATAGGAAATAATATGGCGCATTGTACGAATTCTGAAAATTTCATCTCGCATTTGTTGTTTACCGGATGTGAACTTTTTTCTCTCCTCGTTTCAGCGAACGGCGTGGTTACATTAGCATGATGCAATGTATCGGTTGGACGACGGGACTATGCATCCTGCCGATGGTGTTCTGGGCCACCAGGGACTGGTTCTGGGCGCTGATGTTTACTACCATCCCGATCTCACTGTTCCTCCTCATCCCGCAGTAAGTATGGTGGGCTTGATTGGGATGTTCAACAACATTGATTGTGCATTTTTGATTGTAACAAATTCATTGCAATATGTTATAACACAGGTTGCGGCACTTCATTAGCATAGGAATAATCCCCTTGAATAGATGTTAAATCATGAACTTATCTTATCGTATCGTCATTGCCTAGCAACTTATCAAAATGAATTAAAATATTTCAAAATTGTTTCAAAATTGAGCATGAGCATGATTGATCGCCCGAGGTTGCTACTCCGTTATTGCCAGATCAGCTGTTATTACACAGAGAACCAACAGATCATGCTTTGGACTAGCACACATCCTCAATGTGTAAAAACTGGTGATTCCACAACGGACGTTTGAATGCAGGTCAACTAGGGAATGGGTACGAATATGTTGACGCGATACTCGCTTTGAAGCCAAAAAATCCTCTGCAATTGCACGAGAAAACACTAGGATGATAGATAAAATGGTTGGGTTTGCAGCAGGATCCGTTTTGGTAAACGGTGTGCTTCATTCAACTGATGTCGGAAGCGAATAAGATATTTAACTGTGTTCCCGGTCTATTATCTGTACAGAGATGTACATTAAAGTTACTCAAATTTTGGCACCGATTTAAAATAACAGTAGGGGTGATTTATTTTAAAGGAATACAAGAATACGTTGAAATATCCAATTTGAGGACCAATTTAAACCAATAGTAAGCAAGCTGTTGTGGCCATTCACAAGAATGAATGGTTTATATCAATCAGTGCTTTCCAAAGGTGGTTGTCACTGATTAAATCACATGCTGCATTTGCTTTGCGAACATACAGGCATCATATCCTACACTGGCAAATGCGCTTCACCAAACGATATTACGGATCACGACACAATAGGAGAAGATATAAGTTTAGTGCAGATTATTGGAAAATAACTTTATAACTTTAACGCAGCACAGCAGCAAATGTTTTTTTAATCAGTTCGTTCGTTTGTTAGGCTCAGGCGTGTGTAATACTTTGCGGAGTCGATATTCAATATTGTTATTAACAATGTTTTATTATTGATTTTAGTAAAAGTGGGGTGCCAATTATTCGTGGATAGCTCGAGGTTAATGGGTCACATCATCGTTGGGAAGGAGATAGGCAGGTAACTTATTGAACAGCAGTAAATGGTTATGTAAGACATTAAAAGATTTGTCTTGTTTGAGTTCCGTGGATTCAAGTTGGGCGCTCAAAAAATCAAATTAATTAACTAGACCTTCGGCTTTCATAGCATTCCTGTCAACGAAGCCCAGTGGTTCTGGTGGCTACAGTTGGTTGGCGAGCCCAGTCGACACAAAATTGAGATGGACCGCAGTAGTAGTTTAGACTTAGTTGACCGACGACGGCAAGACCGTCCGCTTTTGCACCGACAGGGAAATAAAGGCACACGACTTAAGGGCGATCCTGTTTTTCGTATTTATGGCCCATCTGACGATATTTCGCTAAATCGCTATTTATGGTTGATTAGAATTTCTTTAATTTTAAAATTCAGATTATAAAATAATTTTACATAGATCCGAAAAATTGTTTGCCAGTCGGTCAAGTCAGCCACACGTGCATTTCCATGAAAGGACTCCATCTGGTAGGGTTCGGTGCCGGGGGATACTTTTGTCGGTTTAGCTTGAATGCATGTTTGAATTCAGTTATGCTTTAAGATCTTACGATTCTCACAATTTCCGTAGTCATTGTAAGAGCATCCCGTGTTCAATGTTTCTGAGATATTAAAAATGAAGTCCTCAATTCGAAAGAACACTTTTTTGAAAGTGCGGTGAAATTCGAGGAGCATTCAGAAGAATGTATGTACGTGCTAAGATCAGTTTACCCAAATATGAAGAATACCCATAATCGCGAAAAGTGCACATACCCGTTTATGGGCATGTTACTACTAAACCCATACTTGAGTAATTTTTCCACACAAAATTACTCAAATATGGATATGTAAGTCATATTTACCCAAAAATGAGTATGGGTACTTTTTGCGATTAAAAGTATACTGAACTTAGCGTGTAGAGCGTTGTATTCAACATATGTTCGGACTTCTTGGTACAAAACAAAGATTTAGAAGTATTAGTAAAATATTCCTAGTACTCAAAAGTACTCATCATATTCATGAGGAATCATATAATTGAAAAGTATTTCGAGATTATGCAAAACACTCAATAATATTTTAGAAGAACTTTCTGTACTCAGACGTATTATGGTATTAGATATTATTTGAAAAGTTTTTAAAGAACTTGAAAGTACCTTATCGTGTTTTAATGACTATTGAAAATAAAATTTATACAATATTGAAGTTATTGGATGTAATTCATGAATTTAAGGCAAAGTATGTAAAAATTTAAACAATAATTAGCATTCAATAAAATTTCGATTGGTATGTATTGCTAATTCATTTGGTAAACAGATATTTTACACCGTGTCCAATATATTTTCATACAAAATAAAACTCTTTTTATTTCAAATCGATAATTTGAATTGGTTCATATTAGAGAAATAATCCAAGCGATTCAGATCTGGTGAACTGGGAGGCCATTCATTCTTGTCCAAAAAGTCGGTCAAATTTTCTAGGCACCTAGCCTGACCGAGATTTGCAGTATGCGCTGGCGCTCCGTCCTATTGTAACACATAGTGATCATCTCCAAACACCTCTTGTACATATGGCTTGACAACTTTCTCCAAAACTTCCATTTTATAACATACGGCATTCACTTTAACGCCTTTTTCGATGAAAACCATCACTGAGGCAGCACTTTGGAACCGTGGAATGTTCCTAACACTCTCTGAAACAGTTCTCGAATAGAGAGCCCACAATTGTGGGATTGTTGCAAGACGAATAACTTTTCGTCGGAAAGATAAATTCTTCCCCACCGTGCCGTGACAAAAGCAGACTTGCCCTTTCGAGTCGTTTCTGCTTGGAAGGTTCCGAAACTCCGTGAACCTTACGTTTCTTGCAAGCGTGTAATCCGAGGTCATTTTGCAGTATATTGTGCATTGACGATCTCGAAACATTCAGATCTGCGGCCATTTTACGTACAGAGCGCTGTGATTATCGTCTAATCCGTTCCCTGACCACTTTAACAACTCGTGCAGTCCGCACCGTACGAGTACGACCGGATCTCTTCCGGTCATCCAACGAGCAGGTGTCACGGTACCTTCGGATGGTTCGGAACACAGAATCCCGCTTTACTCCGGGGTTTTTCAAATTTCTGAAAATAGCGCCCGGGCGCTCGCCTTTCAGAAACTTTTTATCACCACAGCACGAAACTCCTCCATCGCCGGTAAAACATAAACTCCGAATGAAAACCATCGGACATAACCTAAAAGCCTTTGTATAAACATAGTGCAAAATTACACCAACACATACGTGAAGCATGTTGAGTAGTTGCACGACACCAAATGCAAGGAAAAAGTGTATGAGAATATATTGGACACGGTGTATACACAGAAAAAGAAAATCGGCACTCAAAAAAATCGTCACGTTATTTCCACGTGAAATTTTACCTAACTTTCACCTATACACGTAACCAAATCTTCTTCAGTAGAATCAGGTGAAAATTACGTGCCAGTGAATTGTACGTGAAAAATCACGTAACAATTATTTGATTTTCACGTAGAACGTGGATTTACGTGGATATCACGTAGCTCTTACGTGAATTCTACGTCTTTATTACTAGTTTTGGCAGTGGACGAAAATTACGTGCGTTTCACGTGGATGTGACGTGTCGATTTTTTTGAGTGTGAATTTTCATTGTGATCTAAATATCAGAGCATGTGAGATTGTATTTCATTCCACGCGAAGCTGCAACTTTCATGAAATAGTTCTATCAAAGACGCGCTTGTGCATACTACATTATCGACAATGTATGGAATTTCCCAGAAGTTTACACGATTCACAATGTTAATTTGTAAGTTTTGTTACGCTTCATTTATGTGCATGAAATTTACTGTTTTGAACTGTGTTGTTAAAATTATTTGACCCATTGAAAATGTTTTTGGATTTCCACTATCTATGAAATACATACAGTGAAAACAAAATTTAAGCAAAATAGAAAGGCGAACTTGCCTGTATAGAACGATATTATAAATTACAGCAAATCCTTCTTAGCAACGTCTTCACAAAAGTTGTTGAGGCCTTTTCTTATGCCAGGCTGACTATTGCTGTATGTAGTCCGTCAGTTGAGTCGCGTAAAAGTAAGTAAAACAAGTAACTAATAAATTACACTGAATTACTGTTGAAGAATTTCTCATCCAAATGATAATTAGACTGTAGTATTTAACGTAATTAAGTAGATTCAAAATAAATATGGAATTTTTCTTAATCCGTCATAAAAAAAGCAAAAACTTCTACGCTAAGATAATATAAGAAATATCATCGAAATGTATCCAACAAAAGCATAAACCAACAAAATTACGTTATCTCTATGATAATGGGACTTATTTATGGGCATTGATGGTACTTAAACTTGCAGTGCATTATTTGTTAATGATTAAATGTTTTTCAAGCGTCTTTCTGCTGACAATCAATATTTGATGGTTTAAAAATTATTGTACTACAAGCTGCGGAAGTATCACCGATCGAGAAAAAAAAACTGCCTCCAGAATCACCCGCATGCCAAATTTTATTCCATTTTCTGTTTCGATCCATCATGAGAATCTTGTCCGGCGCAAATCCCCTGCATACACATTTTCATAACATTAGGGATAATTTTCGTGTTCGGTTTCAATTTGTGTTTTATTTGTATGCAAATCCCTCCCTTCCAAATAGGATAAAGGCTTCAAACCACAATTGAAACATTTCTTGCCTTTGAAAACCTCCACATGCCAAATTTGGTTCCATTTGCTTTATTTGTTCTCGAGTTATACGAAAAAAAAACTGTATCATTTGTATGAGACCCATCGATTCCTGATAGGGGAGGGGTCTCGAACAACCATACAGCTCTTGCCTTCAAAAATACCCGCATGCCAAATTTGGTTCCATTGGTTGATCGAGTTATGCTGAAATTTGTGTTTCATTTGTATGAGATCCCTCTTTCAAGAATCTCGAATTATCTGAAGACCTTTTCCCGGACCCAAAAACCCCTCAATTCAAATTTGACTAGCAGTAGGGATGGTTTTCATATTTGGTTGAAATTTGTGTTTTATTTGTATGGGAGTTCCCTTTCCAGAGGGAGGAGGGGTCTCAAATAGCCATAAAAACATTTCTTGCCGTCAAAAACTCTCCCATGCCATATTTGGTTCCATTTGCTTGATTAGTTCTCGAGTTATGCAGGTACATGTTTTTTATTTGCATAGGAGCCCCCATTTCTAGAAGCGGGAGGTGCTTGAACCACCATAAAAACATTTTTCGCCTTTAAAAACATCCACATACCAAATTTGATCCCATTTGCTTGATTAGTTCCTGAGTTATGCAAAAATTAGAATTTCATTTGAATTGAAGCCCACCCTTCCTCTTAGAGGATGGAGGGTTTTAAATCATCATTGAAACATTTCTTGTTATCTGTTGCTTGTTCCATTTGCTTGATTAGTGCCTCGAGTTATTCAGAAATTTGTGTTTCATTCGTATGGGAGCCCTCCCTCCACATTTCAGAAAGGGGAGGGCCTGAGAGTCACATAAAACACATTTATTGTCTTCAAAAACCTCTACCTTCCAAATTTGATTCCATTTCCTTGATTACTTCACGAGTAACGCAGCAACTTGTGTTTCATTTGAATGAGCCCCCCCTCCTCCTTTTTTCTGAATGGAGAGGGATCTAAACCACTCTTGAAATATTTCTTGTCTTCAAAAACTTCCACATGCCAAATTTGGTTCCATTTGCTTAGTTAGTTCTCGAATTATGCAGTAATTTGTGTTTCATTTGTGTGGGATCCCCCACATTGAGTAAGCTATAATTTCAAATACATGTTCTTTAGAAACTATAACACTAAAATAATAATAGTAAGAATATGTAGAGAGAATAAAGCGCTATTATGTAATATATTGATTTGCAAAATGTTTGCGTAGGATTTCATTGAGCGATTTCGGTTCCGACATACGAGCAGTTTGCTATTCTAGATAGTTGTTTAATCCGGCAGAGTCCTGGCCGGAGTCTACCGCTCGTTATCGTATATGTCTTCGAACGTAAAAAAAAAACATTATGAGATAAAGAGGGATGATCTAGGAAATCCAAACTGTCCTTGAGTTCAGAACATACGCTCTACAGGTGTAACAGTAGGTTTTAGGGGGATTGCAAATGGACAATATGTATGTAATAATATTCATTGAGTAGTGTGGAAGGTCAACAGACATAATGCAACAGCCTTGGGATATTCGAGGTCATCCAAACTGTCCTTAAGCATAAAACACACAGTTGCAACAGTCATTTTATGGGCTTTATAAGGGGGCTATTTGGCAAACATATTCAATACATCTTTTGAAATGTCAGCAGTCATTATTTTATAACTTTGTGATCATCTAGGTAATCCAAACTGTCCTGGAGTGTAGAACTTGAAATCTATAGTAGAAACAGTTGCTTTTAAGGCTATATAAAGTTAAGTCACATATTCAAGCATATTCAGTGATTATTTTCTAACACAAAAATGCACGAGAAGACAATCTTGGGTTGGTCTGGGTCATCCAAACTACCCTGGCATTCAAAACTTTACAGCTGTAACAGTAATTTTCAGGCAACGAAAATTTTTAAAAAAATATTCAAACATATTTGATAAATATTCTTTAAAGTTAACAAACATTATAATGCAATATGACATATTCCAGATCATTCAAACTATCCTTGAGATCAAAACAAAGGACATACAGTTGTAACAAAATCTTTCTGAGGTATGCATAGCTACGCTGTGAATTGAAACATATTCAAGGAATGTCTTGGAAGCACGACAGACATTAGAGATAATCTTTGGATGTTCTAGGTTATCCAAACTATCCTGTAATTCAAAACTGAAAATTTGTAGCTTTATGGACCAAACAAAGTAACAATATGTACACTGATAGGCAAAATAAAATGCCCACCTCTTCGTTTTTTCAATTTTTCTCATTTACTTGGTTCAAATTAAAGTAAACACAGTGTAGTGTTTTTTTTTAATATTTTATTTTTTATATTCTTTTTAAGTTTCACTTATGGAATACTGAAAAAAAAGGAGTTTTACTTAAAGAAAAAAAAAACAATTTGTGTTGAAAAAACCCGCCATAATCCACCGATGGTGAGACTGAACCCTTCTTACATTTCACCAGAATTACAAATTCAAATGTGGGCAATATTGTACTGGATACATATTTTCATCAGAAATTCCAAGAAGATTCAGAAATATTCCATATGCCATACATTCCGTTGATAAAATGAATTATTTGTCAATTCTGAACGTATTGTTCAGGATTGAACAAAAATTCAAATATTACCATTAATAGTCTTTAATGACCTGTGTTAGGTATATAAAACGGGAAATTACATAAATATTAGAAATTTCATATAATCAGTCCATAGAATGAATTATTAGACAATCCTAAGCGTCAATTTTGATTATCGATATGGATTCAAGATGCTTAATAAGTACATATTTGTTGAAAATAGTAAATGGAGACTTTGTGTAATTTTCGAATATACTCGTTGCAGTTCAAAACCAGACCACTCGAGCCAATCGGTGCTGCTCTAATTCTATACAGTCGCATAGTGTGGCTAATCCGCTGTATGTGCTATACAACGCTCCAGATGCGACACAATAGAATGCAAGCGGCATCGATTGGTGTGGTTGGTCTTGTTCGGTTTTGCACTGCAACGAGTATAATGTCATCTCACAATTATGTGCTCTCAGGTATTGTTTTGGTCATATCTCCATGAAGGATAATCCAATCATAATGAAATTTTGACCAGTTATTTGGAGATATCATAGCTTTAATTTGGCACCAACAAAACTCAAATCGGTATACAAATAGCTCAGTATGTAATCGGAGACTAAACTGTTTGATTACTATTATAATAGGCCTTCAAGTACTGTTTCGTTCATATCTTCGTAACGAAATGTCCGAATGAAAAAAAATCAATAGCGTTCTATGGGAATGTTGTAGCTTCCATTTGCCGTCAACAGAACTGAAATCGGTTCACAGATGGCTGAGAAACCGATGTGACATTATTTGTAACACACACACACATACACACACACATACACACACACATATACATACACACAGACATGTGCTCAGTTCGTCGAGCTGAGTCGAATGGTATATGACACTCGGCCCTGTGGGCCTCGGATAAAAAGTCGAGTTTTCAAGCGATCTTAATACCCTTCTATTGATGTAAGAAGGGTAAAAAACAGTGACAAAATGAAGTGCCCACTTCAAAAATCGATATGTTTTCGATAAGTTTCCATTGGAAGACCCCTCGATTGTTTATGTTTTGGTATTTTGACATGTTTTGAAGCAAACGGCTCAACCTGGTGCATTTATATACGTGATCGCATTTGATTCAATTGAAAAAAATGGAGAACGCAGTGCTTTCGAAAGCAATTCCCTTGTGTATCCGAAAATTGGTCGTTCGGGAGGTGCAAAACGGTAAATCGCACCGGGCTGTCGCTAGAAGTACAGTATCAGTAAGGCAGCGGTTGGCAAAATTCTTCTGAAGCTTAAAACGTTTGGATCGCCCTGGCAGAGGCAGGAAGCGGAAAACGGATGTGAGAACGGACACCAAGGTCATGCGCGAAGTCAAGAAGAACCCGAAGGTAACTGTCCGCGAGATCCAGGAAACCCTTCAGTTATCAGTTTCCGGTCGAACTGTTTGTCGCCGTCTCGTAGAACAGGGGTTGAATAGCAAACTTGCCCGGAAGCGCCCATTTATCAGCAAGGCAAAACGGCTTAAGTTTGCTAAGGAGCATGCTGATAAGCTCCTAGAGTTCTGGAAAACGATTCTCTGGACGGACGAATCAAAATTCGAGCTGTTTAACCGAAAGCGGCGGGTTCGTGTTTGGTGCAGATCGGGAGAGGGGCTTCAGCAGCGCCACATCCAAGGCACGATGAAGCATGGAGGAGGAAATGTGATGGTCTGGGGGTGTTTTTCGTGGGGTGGAGTGGGAAGCATTGTAAAAAT
Source organism: Aedes japonicus (assembly GCA_034211315.2). Lineage (NCBI taxonomy): Eukaryota > Metazoa > Arthropoda > Insecta > Diptera > Culicidae > Aedes > Aedes japonicus. The sequence continues at coordinate 5,658 of JASCZW010001832.1, read as the reverse complement.
CGACGGGATAATGACGGCAGATTCTTACATCAACATCCTGCGAGAAAATCTGGAGGTTTCGCTGATCCAGACGGGCTTTAAAGAGAAGTTCGTATTCCAGCAGGACAACGACCCGAAGCATACTGCCAAGAAGACCAAGTCTTTTTCCGGTCTTGTCGAATCAAACCGCTGGAATGGCCTCCACAAAGCCCGGACCTCAATCCAGTCGAGAATTTGTGGGCGATTCTCGATGCCAGGGTTGACAAAACTGGTGTTATCAATAAAAATAACTATTTTGAAGCCATGGAGCGCGCCTGGAAAGAGCTAGATCCACAGCACCTAAAGAACCTGGTCGTGAGCATGTCGAAGCGCCTGCAGGAGGTCCTGAAGGCCAAAGGAGGACACATCAGTTATTGAAATGCTTTTATTTTACTTGAATTTATGTTTTCTGTAGCCTAAATGAAGTGGGCACTCTATTTTGTCACTGTTTTTTTTTCAACACAAATTGTTTTTTTTTTGTTTAAGTAAAACTCCTTTTTTTGCAGTATTCCATAAGTGAAACTTAAAAAGAATATAAAAAATAAGATAATAAAAAAAAAACAGTGTGTTTACGTTAATTTGAACCAAGTAAATGAGAGAAATTGAAAAAAACGATGAGGTGGGCACTTCATTTTGCCTATCAGTGTATATGACCAAACTAAGTGAGTCTTCTGGAAGGTAAACATATATAATGAGTTATCTTGGGATGATCCCGGTAACCAGATAACTGGCCTTAGGCTCAGTAGTTAGGCTCTACAATCGAAAAATTAGCTTGATAACCTATGAAAGGTGACAATATGCCTTTAAACACATTCAGTGAATCTTTTGTAAGGTCACCAGCCCTTATCAGATTATCTTGGGATGTTCAAGTTCATAGAAGCTGACCTTGACTTCAGAACTTTAGATAGACAATAGTAGCCGTAGCGTTTTGGGCTATAGAATGCTATGATTAATATTTAAACATATTCGATCAATATTCTGAATCGTCGACAAACATTTTAATCCCCGCGTATGGGAGAATACAAAGAAAGACTATATTAGCATCATAATCTTGTTAGTTCCAGGTCATTAACAATTTAAGATCTACAATTATAGGTTTATGGGCTATGCAAAGTAACGGTAGTTTGTTTAGCATAGAATATTCCAAGATTATCTGAGAATATCTTTTGGTCTTCCAGGACATCCATTGAATATGTTTGAATACATATCATAACATTGTATAGCACATAAAGCTACTGTCACAATTGTAGATCTTAAGTTCTGAACTTCGGGACATTCTGGACGGCCTAGAAAATCTCAAAAATATAAACTCTACTGCTATTCAATCATTGTTATGTTATTGCACCAAATTTCAATCATTGTTATGTTGCACTTTGCATTTTTTTCAATCGTTGTGATGTTAATCAGAATGCACTAAATTGCTTGTATAATAACACTTGGAATTAAATAAGATCTGAGAGCGTTTATTAAAAAAATATTGCCTTGTACAATCTAAAGGGCTTACATTTACGTCATCATTTCGAAAACCCCAATGAGGTTGTACCTTGTACTTTATTTTTTATTCAAACTCAATAGAATTGAGCGAAAAATCTGACCACAGAAAAACACGTCAGCTCGTGGCCAAAGCACACTTTGATCTTTTCCTTCAATCAATATAAAATATTATGCCAACTTATTTGGTCTACTTGGAAACAAAAAGTGGATCGCATTCGGCCAAGAAAACAGCAAAAGTGAACACATTTGCATTTCCATTGCAAAAGTCCTTGAGTTGGGCTAGGAATTGATCCCTCATCCGCTCGATTCTCCGGATTTAGCCCCGAGTGACTGTTTCTTCTTCTGAAGATCCTAAAGAAATGGCTTGCCAGAAAGAGATTTGACTACGACTATGGAATCATCGTACAGACAACTACCTATTACAAAGACCTCAGCAAATCTTATTTTTAGGAAAGGATGAAACAATTGTTGAAACGTAGGAAAAATTACTCAGAACTCTAAGGAGACTAAAGACTGTTCTAGAAATTATAAGCACACCTTATGTTGACTGTCATGTTGAAATCTGAAAATCATTACAGAAGCGTTGAACGTTGAACCTAAAACATAATAATTCACTATCAAAATTAGATGCCTTTTCCAATTTTCTAATCCATCTCTCGTTCCCCCCGTCCAACCATTTATAGATACTTGATTGAGTCCCCCCGCTGGCTGGCAACGCGAGGAAAGTACAAACGATCGATGGCCGAACTGCGGAAAATTGCCACCGTAAACGGAATCCACGAGCTGTCTTTCGACGAACGCTCGCTGGAAAAGCTCCTGTCGCACCGCAAAGTGGAAAACGTTTACGGGATGGCGTCCCTCTTCAGTGGCTGGCGGATGGCGAAAAATACGCTCCTTTGCGTCATGTGCTGGTGAGTAGGAGGACCTTCGACAGTTGGCTTTTCGTGTAAATTTTGTTGCAAACTCAGAGTGTGGTGTATTTTTATTGTGTTTCACTATCGCTTTAGCTTGTTGTGTTTTAAACGTTGCATGTAAATTGTGATTTGTTCTTCAACTGTCAACTAAAATGTACGTACACATTCTGGTGTGAGTAGTGTTGTTCACCTGATGGCTCTATAACAGGTTCCGAAAACCTCGTAAAAGTGGACAAATTAGGGTGCCACAGGAAACTAGTCTTGTTACAAAGCAAAAATTGCAGAAAAATGAATGCAATACATCAGGAATCAAACAATGGGTAAGATAGTCATGAGTCACGTGGCTACCTCGTTGCAAATTTTGGATTCCCCTTAAAGAGCAAATGCATTATCCTGAACATGTTACATTATAATTTGTTCTACCGTGATGTACCTAGGTATAACTAAAATTTATCTCTTAAGAAGTTATATCAGCTCTATTTTCCAAAAATCCTCGTTGATAGGACACTCATAAAAAACAATTCTGAGTACATAAACACCAGAAGAACGGTGTTAAATTGGATGAGAAAAAGTTGGATCAATTCGAGTCAATATGAGCAAAGTTCCTTTATTCGTAACTTTTGTTTCTAATCCTTAAGAAATGGCATAAAAAAACTTGGTTCAAAACAAACACCCTCTAAACAGGAGAAAAGCCGTGCAGTTTCATATCTTTAACTAGCTATCTTAGTGCCGGTGGGATGTACACAGAAAAAACAGCGTTCCTGTAAATGAAAACGGATCGTGAATAAGTTCACGTTTTCAGGATTTTTCCCTTTAAACGTTATTTAGTTCATGATTACGTGATTCAGTTCACGGTGTATTTTTGGCTGTTCTTGAATTCTTGACTACAGTTCATGGATCTGGGCACGGATTTTTTTCCGTGTAGCCTCTTTGATTCTTACTCACCGGTCTGCTTTGAAATTCACCACTTGGATGTGAGTAGAGTAATAAGGGAAAACACATCTGTATCGGACTACCTTGGTTTGGCCTTTGGCGTCAAACGGAACCACCTCATGGTATTAATTCGGGGGACGGCGGGGTTGTCAGTGCCTCTAAAGCTTGCTTCAGATAGAATTGGAACAAAAACAATTGCCTGTATTTCAGTTATTTATTATTGAATTCAAGATCTTTTTTTATACAAATGTAGCGTTTTCTTCATACTTATAAGAAAAAATACGGATAAAATTATTCGTCACGGTTTCGAAGGAATTCTCGAATTTTTCCTGTAACACGGCTCATTAGGCGCCACACTTTCTTCGTCCATCGTTGCTATCTCACCGGTCTTCATCTGATTGATGACTTTGACAACCTTTCCCTTTGCTCTGAGTCTCCTCTTCATGATTGCCCAGTATTTCTCAATAAAGCGGAACTGGGGGCAGTTGCGTGGGTTAAGGTTTTTCGGAACAACCTGGACCCCCTTCTCTGCATACCATTCTTGAACGACTTTGCTGTAATGACAGCTTGCCAAATCTGGCCAAAACATTACGGGATGGTCGTGGGATCGAATGAATGGCAAAATTTGTTTTTGGATCTCTTTTTGGTATAGTTCCGACGTCATTGTCTTATTTGTAACGAAAACTTTCGTTTTTTGCCACAGCTGCAAATGCCCTGCCAAATCATGAATTTTCGTGCAAATTTGTCGGCAAAAACAAATTTAAATTTGGCTAGAACATCCCCCGAGCCGTTGCCAAGTAAAATTTCTGACCTGGGATTTGCCCGAAGTCAGCCTTGACATAGGTTTCAACGTCCATCAGAAGACACCCGTCGAACTTGGTCAGCACCTGGTCGTATAGCTTCCGAGCACGGATTTTGGCCACACTATTTTGTTTTATGGTCCGATTTGGATGTTTGCTAGCTCGATACGACTTGATTCCTTCCCGGTTGGGGACTACTGAATGTTATATCGATGATCGATTCCGCTCCGTTTCTATGGTAGGTACTCTTGGTACCCACGTTGGCTAGATCCACATTGAGCCTGGCCAAGGCCTCAGAAGAATCTGGCCACTAGAGTTGGTTTATCGGCTCCTCACTCGAGCACCCAAGCGTTGAATCCCGGAGTCGAGTTCTCCTCACAGTACTATGGGCAGCACCGAATTTTCTGGCCAAATCACGGTCCGACAAATTGGGATTCCTCTTAATCGTCTTCAAAATCTTACCACGCTGTTTCCGGTCGACAGTTCCACTCCGACGATTGGTTTGAGGCTTCCGAATCGTCGTCAATGTTTCCTTATACCGTTTGATAACGCGCCATACGGTATTTCTGGGCTATTTCAGCTGTTTAGCTAGCCTAGATGCAGACCACAATGGATTTTCCAAATAACTGTGCACAATTTTTTCCCTTCTTTCGGCTTCCATGTTGATTGTTTACAAAGTACAGTCGATTGGCGGAATGTTAAAAAAAACGTGAAGCTGACAAAATTCCCGACACGTGGGCGCCAAGAAATTCCAAATCCGTCCACCAGGACCGCCACAATATGAGCAAAAGTTTGTTCCAATTCTAAATGAAGCAAGCCTTACACCTTATCAACGTCTCTCGTAGTCTTTTCTCCGACTACGACGTGTCTCTGCGATGAGGTGGTGGAGGATGGGTACGAACTTGCACTAGTTCTTGTGGTGTATGCTGCGAAGCTCTGCTGCATGTTATTGCTACAGCGCTGTTCGTCTTCGACGAACCGGTTAGATGCCGAAGTCTATCCTGCGATGTTGGTTGGATAAAGTCCTCCAATACAACTCGGAATGGTCAGGCTGGTGAATGTATCCTACTCGGACGAAGAGTTTCTCCGGATATCGGTCCTGTAATTCCGATGGAGAGATACTACCGGTTCACAGGCACCGCGATGGCCATTTGCCGGTGCTACTTCGTGAACTACTCGACCTGGCGTCCACCATCCCAAGCCCTTCTCCAACAGAGAACTTCCCCGACGATGGAAGTTCTCCCTCAACCGTTAATGCGTTGCTGGTCGATCAGGTGCTGAGGTCGGTCCAGAAATTTCTTTGGTTCGTAGATGCTCCGAAGACCATCACCGATTCTACGTAACGCTCTAACTACTCGGCTTAGTCCCCGATGGTGGATCAATCCAATTGCTGACCTACGCTTTCTGGCTTTCATGCCATTTCTGGATTATGTTCTGCCGCATCGTTTTCACACGTGTTCACGTTCTCGCTTTGATTGTCAGGTTCACATCTCCGTCGC
>JASCZW010001831.1:0-68920 GCA_034211315.2 Aedes japonicus | reverse complement strand
AACTACCAGTGTTTCACGGATGGAGGTCAATAAGATTCGATCGGATCCTGTTGCTCAACTACAATACCCACAAGTGGATGAACGAGACGAGCAAAGTGAGCAGGGTCTGCTTCAACAGCGCCAACGAACACAACTCCAACTGCGACACCAAGAAGACTTACATTTGCAGCAAGAATTACTATTGAGCAACAGCAACAAAATCAGCAGTTGCAGCAAGAACACCTTCGAGTACAGCATCAAAAGCAATTGCAAAGAGAAGAAGAATTCCGGCGGTATCAACAACAGCAACGTGATGTTCAACGGAAACAGGAAACAGTTCTTCGAGGGCAGCAACAACAGTTGCAAAAGGAGGAGGAGCGCATCCATCATTTATGGGAAGAACAGTCGCAACAGCAAAGGCTTCTACGTGAACAACAACTTACTGCTAGTTATCAACCTGTAAATTCCATGCCTTCCACACAGGTGCCTCCACCGAAACCCAACTATCTCCAGGAAAATCGTGGCTGTAGTAACCGCGATCCAGCGTACGGGCAGTCCAACCACTTCAGTCTGGATGCTCTACCTCAGTCAACGCAGATTCATCCCGATGCACGTCACGCAAACAAGTCAACTGTGGATCACATTCGATCTGTTCACGGCACGCCACGTGCTACACGTGTTCAAAGATCGTCGAGAAACTCCACCGCAATTGAGGACGAATGCGACCAGTTTCAGCTCTCACGATCGCAGATTGCAGCGCGGCAAGCAGTTTCGAAGGATTTGCCCACGTTCTCTGGCAACCCAGAAGAATGGCCAATTTTCTTATCCATGTTTAGCAGCACAACTGCTATGTGTGGATTCACGGAAGAGGAGAACCCGGTGCGGTTGCAAAAGAGCTCTGAAGGGAAAAGCCTACGAGGCCGTCAAGTGTAGGCTGATGCATCCTGGCAATGTGGATGGCGTTATGGACACGCTAAGAATGTTGTATGGTCAACCGGAAGTAATTGTGCATTCGTTGATTGGGAAAATAAGTTCGCTACCGGCGATTCGAGAGGATCGACTGGAAACACTAGTGGATTTTGCAGTGAGTGTACAGAACTTTTGCGCTACAGTGGAATCATGTGGCTTGGAGGAGTACATGTACAACATCACTTTGTTACATCAACTCGTTAGCAAACTGCCGCCATCAATCAAGCTTAGCTGGGCCCAACATCGAAAGGCGTATTTCACGGTCAGCTTAGCGACCTTCAGCGCATGGGTCTATAGTTCAGCGGAAGCAGCAAGTTCGGTAACATTCCCCACTGTGTCATTAGAAGCGAAACCTAGCCGCATAGATGTTCGTCGAGGTAAAAGGGGAGATAGCTTTTTGAATGCGCACTCTGAAACAGCGGTCCCGTATGACACGAAAGCAAGTAGGGCCTCGAAAGCAACAGCAGGATCTACATCGGAATCAACAAAGGCGACGTGTCTAGTGTGCAAAGGAACTGCAAATCGGTGGAAAAATGCAAACGATTTCAGGAGTTTTCAAGGGATTCCAAATGGGCGGTAATCCGAGAGTTCGAACTTTGTCGCACGTGCCTTCGCCAACACAAAGGCAGCTGCAAGGCTAAACCATGTGGAAAAGACGGATGCACATACAGGCATCACGAACTGCTTCACAACGACCAGAAAGAAAAGAATCAAACTCCGAGCGCAAAGCAACAGTCACCGCACCCTGAAGCTAGTAACTCTGGACATGGTTGCAACACGCACCAAACAACTTCCAGTTCTGTGCTTTTTCGCTATGTCCCAGTAGTGCTCTCAGGAACTGGAAAGGAGGTACACACCTATGCCTTTCTGGACGAAGGCTCAGCATTGACACTACTTGACCAAGAACTGGCTGATGAACTGCAACTAAATGGACCTTTGAGTCCGCTATGCTTACGTTGGACGGGAGGAACCCAGCGTCAGGAGAAAAACTCCCATATTGTCAACCTTTATATCGCTGCAAGACATAAGAAGGCCAAACAGTTCCAGATGGATGACGTACGTACAGTGAATCAGCTGATGCTGCCACATCAAACGTTAAATCTCGAAGAAGTAGTACATTTGTATCCTCACCTCAAAGGGCTGCCGATCGAGTCATATCAAGACGCCCGCCCTCGAATCCTGATTGGCATGAAGCATGCTCATTTGGGACTGACCCTGAAGAGCCGCGAAGGAGAATTAGGCCAACCGATCGCGATGAAGACACGCCTAGGTTGGACTGTCTGTGGAGGATTATGCACTGGAGAGACACCAAGTATGTTTCACTACACCTTCCACGTACGCCCGTACGACGATGGTTCTGACGAAGATCTACATCAAGCAATCAAGGACTACTTCTCCCTTGATAGTGTAGGAGTTGTCAAACCAACCAAACTTCTTCAATCCTTCTGAAGTAGAGCGCGCTCAGTCACTTTTGGTATCACGAACGCGCTTTAACGGTGAACGATATGAGACGGGTTTACTTCTTCGATACGACAACATCCGTTTGCCCGATAGTCGTGAAATGGCATTGCGTCGTCATCAATCGTTGGAAAAACGTATGGCGAAGGACCATCAGCTGGCCAAAGTATTGACGCAGAAGATTGAAGACTACGTCACGAAAGGCTACGTTCGCAAGCTATCCGACGATGAAGTCGCGCAGCAATCCGGCGACAATTGGTTTTTGCCAGTCTTCCCAGTTACTAATCCGAACAAACCTGATAAAGTGAGATTGGTATGGGACGCTGCTGCCAAAGTTCACGGAAAGTCACTAAATTCTGCTCTGCTGAAGGGACCAGATCTACTTTCTTCTCTATTCGAGATCTTACTTCGGTTTCGCCTGCATCCTGTCGCGGTCACTGGGGACATCCGTGAAATGTTTCACCAGGTGCTGATTCGCGAAGAAGATCAACGATACCAGTGCTTCTTTGGAAAGATGCAGACGGAAACCTCGTTGTGTACGCGATGAAAGTAATGACCTTTGGAGCGTGCTGTTCTCCAAGTAGCGCTCAATACGTGAAGAATGTCAACGCAGAACGTTTCAAGGAGCAGTATCCAGCGGCATACGAAGCTATCACAAAATCACACTATGTTGATGACATGTTAATCAGCGTCAAATCTGAGGACGAAGCTGTACAGATCGCGAAGGAGGTACAGTATGTTCATGCCCAAGGTGGATTTGAAATCCGGAACTGGATTAGCAATTCCAGGCGGGTGACGTCGACACTGCAAGAAGCAAGCACGGAGGAAAAAGTCTCGATCTATCCACAGAGTTATCTACTGAGAAGGTCCTAGGAATGTGGTGGAATACATCGTCTGATGCTTTCACCTACAAGGTCGGCTGGAATCGTTATGATGAAGCTTTGCTGAAAGGGGAACGGCGTCCCACCAAGCGGGAAGTTTTGCGAGTCCTCATGACGATATTTGACCCACTTGGCCTGATTGCGCACTTTCTAGCCTACCTGAAGGCCTTGCTGCAGGACATATGGCGATCCGGAGCAAGCTGGGATGAAGAAATACACGACAAAGAGTTCGCAACCTGGCTTACCTGGCTTAAAGTCTTGCCCAATGTCGAGAACGTTCGAATCACTCGATGCTACAGTGCCAGACATCCACTCACCGAAGCCAATGAAGTACAATTACACACCTTCGTAGATGCCGGCAAGAATGGAATGGCAGCTGTATGTTTTCTTCGCTTCGTCAAGGATGGGATCATCCATTGTTCCATCGTCACTTCCAAGACCAGAGTAGCCCTTTGAAGCTCACTTCGATTCCTCGACTGGAGTTGCAAGCAGCGCTATTAGGAACGCGGCTCTCTTGCACGGTTATTGAAGCGCTGAGAATACGGATCACGAAAAAATCTACTGGACGGACTCAAGAGACGTTTTGTGCTGGATCAACTCCGATCATCGGCGGTACACTCAGTTCGTTGGATTCAGAGTCACAGAGATCCTGGAAGCTACGGAACCACATGAATGGCGATACGTACCAAGCAAGCTGAACGTTGCTGATGATGGAACAAAGTGGGACATCCACCCAGATCTTTCGCCAGACAGCAGGTGGTTCAATGGTCCGGACTATCTTTGGTCAACTGAAGATAAGTGGCCCCAGTCGATAGTCCGGAGCGAAGCAACAGACGTTGAGCTCATAGGAGCTCTTGCCGTTCACTACGCTTCCCCAGAACCAATTGTCCGTGTAACCGACTACTCGAATTGGGAGCGATTGCGAAACGTTGTTGCACGTGTGCTACGATTCACAGGAAACTGCCACTCCAATCACCAGAAACGACCAAGGACAACGGGACCACTCACCGAAAGTGAAATCTCACGCAGCTGAAGCATACCTGATTCGTCTAGCGCAACAGGAAGGCTTTCCTGAAGAAGTTTCCAGCCTACGAAACGTAATTCAAACAGGAGAACCGAAAGCATCACTTCCGAGATCCAGTTCACTGTACAAGCTGACACCGTGGCTGGATGAACGTTATATACTACGCATGAGAACCCGCGTCGCAGCCTGCCAGTACATCAACGAAGACGCGAAGAAACCCATCATCCTACCACGAAACCACCACATCACTACCTTGATAATATCTCACTACCACAATAAATACCACCACCAAAACCACGAGACAGTGATAAACGAGCTGCGGCAAAAGTACCAAATCAGCCACATACGCTCGTGCTACAATCAAGCTCGTAAAGGTTGCCAAAGATGCAAGATCGAGAAAGCTGCACCGAATCCCCCATACATGGCTGATCTACCTCCTGGTCGTCTAGCAGCGTTCTCACGCCCGTTCACTCACACGGGAATCGATTACTTCGGTCCAATCGAAGTCGTCGTCGGCAGAAGAGTCGAGAAACGCTGGGGAATGCTGGCCACTTGCCTAACAACTCGAGCAATACACATTGAAGTCGCTCACTCGCTAACGACTAGTTCATGCATCATGGCAATCCGCAATTTTGTCGCTCGGCGTGGCCAACCCCGAAAGTTCTACAGCGACCGAGGAACCAACTTTGTCGGGGCAGATCGAGAGCTGAAGAAACGGAAGGAAGTGATCGACCATGACGAAATCATGAAAGAGTTTACTAGCTCCGAGACAGAGTGGATGTTCAATCCTCCACTAGCACCTCACATGGGTGGAAGCTGGGAGCGGCTAATACGAACGGTAAAAAACAACCTATTAGCAGTTTTCACAACGAAAAACCATCCGACGAGGTACTCCGAAACACTCTGACGGAGATAGAAAACGTGGTCAACTCCAGGCCACTCACGCATGTGCCAACAGACGACGATTCTGCTGCAGCTCTTACCCCGAATCACTTCCTTCTTGGTTCATCCAACGGAACAAAACCATTGGTTACGAGTAACGACTGCGGTCTCCTCCTGAAGCAGAACTGGTGCACTTCGCAAGTCTTAGCTAACCTATTTTGGAAGCGATGGCTCACCGATTACCTGCCTGAAATTACTCGTCGGTCTAAATGGTTCCAGCCTGTGAAGCCCATCGCCACCGGTGAAGTGGTGATCATTGTCGACCCTAAGATGCCCCGGAGTTGTTGGCCGAAAGGAAGAGTCATCAGTGCGGTAGTCAGTCGAGATGGACAGGTCCGGTCAGCCATCGTACAGACAGTCACTGGAATCTATGAGCGCCCGGCTGCCAAATTGGCAGTATTAGATGTTCAGCGCGTTGAGTCGTAAGCCAACCGGAAGTTGGCGTACCCTGGAGGGATTGTTGGCTCACCCTATTAGGCCAGCGCGCTCTGTATATCGTATAACCAACCGATGACAGTTATCAGCCAGCGCCCTTTCGGAGGTTTGCGGAGATTCCTGTACTGCGGAGTGACAGGTAGGGACGAACCGTCACACCGGGTGAGTAGAAAGAAAACCAAAAACTAAAACAACAAGCAACAGTAGCCACATGCGTGAGTGAATTTTAAAATTATTAATTATAGTTAAATTAGTGCTAGTTGTACTAAAATAGTGTGTTTTTTCACTTAAAATTATCCTATTAATAAATTAATCCACCTAAAATCTACAGAATTGGTAAGCCTAAAGAAATTGGATCATGTTAAATCTATCTAAAATTTAGCCTTACAATCTAGGTTATGACTACACTTGCTGCCTACGAATAAAAATCCATAGAAGATCGGTGAGAATACACTAAATACCTGGAAGGAAATTTAAAAAGCCTAATTACATGCACTTATCTAGGACTTACCACTAAGACATAAAACTACACTAGAACTGGATTCTTGAATTACTCTAAACGGAACTAAACGTGAGTAACATACCTATATACATGTATACACGATTAAATGAACAAATAATTATATTATGGTCATGCAAACTTTATGATAATATGATCATTGCGTTATTACATTATTAAAATGCAGACTTAGACCAAATAGGCATGCAAAACATTAAAATTGAGCTTAAATCTTCCTTATAAATTAAAAGTATTCAAAACCTACACATTGTAATGAAGAATTGTATCTCTATTAGGAAAATTATATTCTCCCCATCACGGATCAGAGCGTTATTTCATTCATTTCCGTACCGGAGAATTATGATTTCGGAAAACCGTTGAAATAAATTCAACAGTCCTCCGAATACCTCTTGTTCCACGTTGTTTGAAGCACTCTACGTCCTCTTTTATGACCACGCCTGTTGACATCATCCCCACAAGGACGCAGACCGCGTCGCGTGATACCATTCGGTCTGAACTTACCACTCTTAGGCACATAATCCAGTGCGTACTCTCTAGCTTACTAACGTAGCTCTTGGTACTAATGATTCATAATTGTTAGTAAAGGGGAGTAAGGCGGGAACGATATAATATAAAATGTCAAGTTTTGATTTTAGTTGATGTAGGTTCAATATAAAGACATAGTGGCAAGATTAATAACAATTACCTCTTTCGCTACCCGTTTTTAAGAGCACTTGTCACTTCTCAATTGACTGAAAACCATATGCAGGGTCCAACTGGTTAGCGTTTTGCTTCCTCCAAGGTCACGGGGGATTTATGTGATGCCGATCCGGACTCGAATCTGTTTTCTGCTGTTCATTGACTGAGATCCTCGAATATTTCGTCTTCAAGGGCTATACCATGCCTCCGACATAAAGGTGGAATCCGAGGGCTTTCTTCCTTCACACGTGCATTGCGTCTGAGCCTGTGTTTGTCATGTCGCAAGCAAAAAATAACCGCAAAAACGAAAATCTCGTTATTTTCAGCTCAAGAACTTTTCATAATTTTTACTTTTCACTTCGAAAAAAACAGGGCTAGACTGATGCAGTCTACTTTGAATAACTAATGCGCGATGTATTTGAATTATTAGTTCTAGTGTTGAGCAAATCAGTTGTTAAGGTACAATGTTGTTCCGTGATACCCCAAGTAACATTACCAAAACCATCCAGCTTTATTTAGTTATATTAATGTTTTATCAATGCCACTAGAAATCAATTCGGTTTCATTATGGCAGCAAAAGGTACCAATAGGTTTCAGCTATAAGTCAGGTTTATAAGAACTTACACAGCTTCTTTACAGCAATCTTAATTCCTTGTCTTCTAAAGTTCCTTTTACTCCTATTAAAGGTTTTGTTTTGGCTTTATGAACTCGTAAAATGCTGTTTTGAAATGCCGTTTTAGGACTCATGCAAATTATCTTATTATGGTCAGTTGAAAAAGCATTTTAATAACATTTTGCCTCCAGTAAATGCATTAAATGGCAAATTGGCATTGAAGAAAGTCACCAAATGACCAAAAGTTTTATAGTAGCCATTGCGAAGATAAATTGGCTTTTTGCCAAAACAGTGTTTTTTCCAATCGCCATATTGAAATATATGAAATAACTGAAATGTGGAAAAATAAATACACCAAATTTTATATGTAATTCAAACGAACTGTAGATCAGAGACCAATTTTGACGTTCTTTTTGATAACCTTATTTAATTCTATAAATTTTCAGGAAATTTATGTTTAATTTATCGAATATATTTGTTTCAATTTTGTTTTTGTAGATTTAAACTCGCATTATTTCCGAGGCGCATTCATTTTCGGCTCTTATCGTGCCAATATTCACCATCAAATTAAATGCGCATATTATTTGGAGCATGATACGCTGTGAACTAATTTGTTTTAGATATTTTGCTATGAAACAAAATTTCCCGCAACGCTAGAACTTCTTTTCCTAGATATTATTTACTGCTTAATGAATCAGAAGAGCTGAGAATCGAACAAAGCAGAACATCAAAAACCAACCACGATATCACCGTGAAGTTTGAAAGCCATTTGGCCCTATGCTGGTTTTAAAGGCAGCCAATAGGTTTGATAAAGGTTCTCAAGTGGTCATAACATCTTTCACTAGAACATTTTCAAAATCTCTATGGTCTTGTAAAGGTTTTATTAATTTGTTTTCACAACCGTCTATAGAATGGGCCACTTTGTACACATTTCGGCTTTAAAAATGCATAGAGAAGATGTTGGTGGACGAAACAGTTTTGAATGTAGTTTTATCAACAAAGCCGGGAGGAGTGCTATTCGGCTGGAATAAAACTAAAATTGTTACTTGGGACTTGTCGAAGGTAGAAGTTAACAACATTTTATGGATCTGCAAGCAGATTGTAAACAGACAAATTCATACAATACCCAGAGTACCCAAAATTCCATCAGTTCCAAACATGCGTATCCACAACTTCCAACCTGTGCTCATTGTAATCAGTTTTAGCAAACGATGTTCTACGGAATGGCTCGAAAAAGCCCAATTCCCATGCGGGCACAAGTCACATCATTCCTGCGAATCAAAAGCCATCAGACAATTTATGAACCCGCGCTAACAATTCTTTCGGTCGGTCGGTCGTCAGGAACAACAAGATGTTATCCGTTATGCCGGCTGAACACAATCCGCATCAAAACAATGCGCACGATTTCTCACACCTGAATGTCGTCTTTCGTCGTAGGCCCACTTGACTGATTGCACCTTACGCATAGCTTGGTGTAGGAACATACCAACCTACACTTCATCTGTCGTGATTAAAATATTTCCCCATGAGACGCGGAATCGTGTTGTCACACCGGAATGCCACCAGCATCGTTATTATCGCCATAATCATCCGGGACATCTTTCGCTGATTACTTTTCTCCGGCCCGCATGTTTTGTGCTGTAGGTAGTTTAACGACAGGTACGATGACTAACAATAGGCCGCTACGAAGGAATTCATTGCGGAAAATTGTAATGAATGTGACAAACTGTGAGGGGGAGAGTCAGCTGGGATGCACTTGATTCAAAAATTAAAAAGAAGTCAAACCATTACAATTGACTCACCGTTTTGCTTGATGTCGTGCATACAATTTGCGTTGAATGAGAATTTCACGTTGATTTGTTGCGGAAATGGAATATGAGTTGTCTTTTATACGAAGGAAGAATAGAGACATGGTTGAATGACTGAAGCAACTTGTCTGTACTCAAATTTTCCACGAACCGCGTGTCACAGTCGCTTATCGGTTGACTCAGAACCGAGGAAGGCAGAGATTATGTTTTGTTTACTTTTAATTAGAAATATCTGATCCTTGTCAGATTGGTACACCGGTTTGCAACAGCCTGCAATGCAAATATTGCGTAGTTGAACGTAAATGATAAATGACGACGACAATGGATGAGTGGTTGACGTAAAAATTTTTCACCCCAATCTGGGTCTTGATTAAATCTGTGGTGGGGTTTATATTTTTTTCGGAACTGAAACATATTTTTGAGATAGGGTAGGGAACGGCCTCAGTATCCGGACATTCAACCTAAGCATTACCTCATTCTGTGCAGTATGGTAGTAGCATGGTGCACCATGTAGTGAAGCACCATACTGCAAAAAATTAGCGTTGTAGGTTAACGTTTACCCCGTGCTTGGAATAGGGTCTTGGGGTGCTTAAGCCGTTTCCTACCCTAGTATTACTTTTAATTTTGCAAAGCGCTAATCGAATCCGAGCCTTTTTTAATGTTTGTTTATCTTACGCATGCGCATACCTCTGCTGTGAACTGCGGTGAGTATGGATGCCAGAAATTCTTATAGAATAAAATCAATTACATATGCGTTATCAGAAAGTGTTTCGTGAGGATGTACTTCTATTTAAATCAACACTACTGTCGTATGTATTTTAATCTTGCCCTCCCCCCTCCCTCCCCTCGCCACTCAGAACCACCTTGCGGTATTACTTCGAGGAGGGGGCTACTGTGCTTTAAGCACACACTTATGTCTAACTTCAAAGGATTTTAGTTGGTCGCTCTCTCCAGCCAGCAGGTTATTTCGCCATCTGACTTGGAGCTCAAGAACAATCTGAGAGGCCACCGTGTTTAGCGTCCCAGATGTCCCGGTATTGGCATATATCCCGGACTAGGTTATTCGGGGTCGTGTTCCAACCTCGGCTTCGTTGAAGCGAGGACTAGTGAAGAGCACACGTTCTGCAGTTTCCTTGGCATCCTCGCATACGGGACACGCGGAGGACTCGGCGTGCCTGTACTTGTGTAGATACTGTCTAAAACAGCCATGCCCAGATACGGTCTACATAAGTGGAAGGTAACATCCCCAAGTCACCGACCGAGTCATCTGGATATCTCCGGGATTAGTCAGTGGGTCCAACGACCTTTGGTGGAGTTCTTCCATTGATGCGGCTCTAGTGGTCTTACGTGTATTTCTCATGCCTCGTTCTTTGAAGCACTCTACATCCTCTTTTATGATTATGCCGATGGGCCCCGTTAAACACAGACCGCGTCGCTTGACACCAAACGGTATGCGCTGAACCACTCTTAGACACATTAGCCTGTGCATACTTTCGAGCACTCGCACCGGCGAAATGATCCTCGAGCTCAAAAAGGATACCACGTTAGTGACTCTTCAGTGTAAAAACTTGGATGAGATCACGGATGCCGGTGAAATCTCCACGGCTATCATGACCCAGTGTGGGATAGAGGTTGCCACGACAGCCATACGGCTGCGAAAGGGTCCGCTTGGGACCCAAGTGGCAACAATTGGTCTGCCGGTTGCAGCCGCAGACTCTATACTAAAAGTGGAAAAAACTCAAAGTGGGGTGGTGGGTTTGCCCACTGAGTTTGCACCAGCCACCAAAGGCTTGCTTTAAGTGCCTCAAGAGTGGCCACAGATCGTGGGAATGCAAAGGCCCCGATAGGAGTGATCTTTGCCGAAGGTGCGGAGGAAAAGGCCACAAGGCTCGAGACTGCAAGAACCCCCCAAATGCATGACGTGCTCTGTGAAACCAGATAACAAGCACGTCACGGGGGTCCCAAGTTTCCAGTCCAGGAGGTAGTGTCCACCTCAAACGAGGGCTTCGCGGTTGCAAAAGTGAACGGAGTATTCATTTGCAGCTGCTATGCGGCACCAAGACGGTCGGTTGATCAGTTCTCGCGAATAGTGGATCGAATGACAAAGGAGCTAACTGGCCGTAGTCCACTGGTAGTAGCGGGTGACTTTAACGCCTTGGCGTTAAAACCGGGAAGCACTGCTGGAGGTCCTGGCCAGGCTCAACTTAGACCTGGCCAACGTAGACACTAGTAGTACCTG
Source organism: Aedes japonicus (assembly GCA_034211315.2). NCBI lineage: Eukaryota > Metazoa > Arthropoda > Insecta > Diptera > Culicidae > Aedes > Aedes japonicus. The sequence goes on along the minus strand of JASCZW010001831.1, from coordinate 57,374 downwards.
CCATAGAAATGGAGCGGAGTCGATTATCGACGTGACGTTCTGCAGACCTGGGCTGTTGAACAACTGGAGGATGGAGGATGGCTACACCTATAGCAACCACGGAGCTAGGCAGCGATGGAGGACGTCGTACTTCTATAATGAAGTATTTAAAGAGACACTAGAGCGGGAACAGAGATTGAGCGATACCCAAAATTCTCGTGGGGATCAACTCGTATTAGTTCACACACGAGTGTGCGCCGCAACCATGCCCAGAAAGGTCAAACCGAGGGATGGAAGGTTGCCGGTTTACTAGTGGACAGAGACGATCGCAGACCTTCGGAGATCTTGCCACCAATCTAGAAGGAGGATGCAAAGGGGACCTGCGAAGATCAAAGCGCCGCGTGGTGCTAGTCACCGCAAAAGGCTGCACTTAAGAAAGAGCTAAAGGCCAGCAGACGAGCCTGCTTTGAGGTTCTGTGTTCGAAAGCCAACGCGAATCACTTGGCTACGATTGACTGCCCTGCGCTGCTTGAGCAGATTTCAATGAATGTTCCTCTTTGTCGACTTCAAAATTATCCGATGCTTGCTGTTCTTTATCACCGCACTAACTATGTGTTATAATAATCCGTTAGATTCATGCCTTCAAATTCTGTATGTGACGACGATTGGACTCGGAAAAAATGCGACACTTTGTTTTGGATGTAACTTTTATCGCGTGATTAAAAATCAATGAAATTTTGGGTAATACTAGTTATTATGTTAAAGTGTTATGTTTATGTGTGCAAAATTTTATTACGATCTGTCAAGTAGTTTTCAAGATGCATTCGAAACAAGAAGAGCTACACCAGCAAATCTTGGGCGCGGTGATCGATAATCCTAGTCAGTAGCACAGATAGATCGGTAACAGGCTTGGAATCCACCATTCCACCGTGTCTCGCGTTGTGAAGATGTTTCAGGAGACAAAGACCATCGCGCCGCTGAAAGCGGCCGAAAACCGAAAACGGAATACCCAGAGAAGGCGCGGAAGATAAGGCAGTACTTTAAGAATAACCCGAACCTTTCCACCCGAGACGTGGCCAAAAAGGTCAATTCATCGAAGTGGTTCGTCAAGCAGACCATAAAGCGGGCTGGGCTACGTGTTTTTAAGGTCAGGAAGGCGCCAAACCGGACTGACAAGCAAAACACGGTGGCCAAATTGCGTGTGCGGTCAAGCCAGGCTGTCTCGTCATGGACGACGAGACATATATCAAGGCGAACAACCAACAAATCCCCGGCCTCGAGTTTTTGGCGGTACGTCCCGCATGGAGGTTCCGGAAATGTTCCGGAAGAGAAAGATGGACAAATTCGCGAAGAAGAACCTGTTGGTTACCTGTACAACCAGCACCATAAACGGGCAGATTTATCGAGAGGAATGCTTGCAGAAGCGTTTGCTGCCATTCCTCCGCTCTCACCGTGGTCCCACGCTGTTCTGGCCGGATCTCGCATCGTGCCATTACGCCAAGCCTGTAATGGATTGGTACGAAGTGAAGGGCGTTAATGTGATCCCGAAGGAGGCGAACCCGCCAAATACACCAGAACTTCGTCCGATCGAAAAGTTTTGGGCGATAATGAAGAAGAAGTTGAAGAAAAGCGGAAAAACCTTCAAAACCGATGAAGCTTTCAAGAAAACCTGGGAGAAATTGTGTAAGGAAGATGGAAAAAGCCTCGCCCAAGATCTCATGAGCAGTGTTAAGAGAAATGTACGAGCATTCAGCTTCGGGGTGGAAATTCAATGAATAAATTATGCCAAAACATAGCTAATATATAGTTATTTAATCCCTGAAAATTTGAGAAGTATCGGATTTAAAATGAATTTTGGGTGATCATTTTTGTTTGTCTCAATTTTTCCGAGTCCAGTCTTTATTGAGAGTAAATATATTCAAAAAATCTTCATGACGCTTATATTTTGAACCAGCCTGCTTTATATCTAAATATGAACAGAACTTTCTAAATCATGCACTAACAAAAAAACACACACACTGCGCCAAGCACTTACTTTAGTGTGATTTATTAGTTGTTAACTGCCTTACAGTAATACAAGCATTTTAATGCTTTGAATTCTGCCGACAATCGTAGCTGGGCTGTTTCATCGGTGCAGCATTTTTCTAACGAGGGTCATGCTCCACCTCATTGTCACCACATTTTCACTCAAAGTAGGCCGAGATGTTCAAGCGGAAAAAAAGTGAGAAGGCAAGAAAAATGGAAACTTTCCTCCAAATTCAATTTATGTGTAATTTATGCCCATGACAAGCGCTTAAGTGAGATATGTTCTAAGATTTTTTTCAATGGTCGTTTTATTCTTTGTTCAGTTGCTTTTTTTATGCTAACACATCCTGTACTTACGTTTTGCTGATAAAAGTAAATAATAAACAAATTTTTGGCTGTTATTGCTCTAAGTAAGGATATCCGTGAAATCGATAACACACCAAGTATTCATGAGAAAACAAATCAGATGTTTCGGAAATAAAATGGTTTTAACGTTCACCTTGTCATCGATTGGCACTGGCGTGGATAAATAAACACTCTGAAGGGGGCCTTGGGAGGATCTGTTGAATTTGATATTATGTTGAGCAATAGTGGATTAGGTGAATACGCAAGAGATTATGTTTCTGATGGCTCACAGAATCTTGTGCGAACCAATGTAAAACTTCTTCAAGGAGACGACTTGAACCCTACATATCGAGCCCATCAACGCATGGGTCGGAACCAACAGCTTTACTTCGAGATTGTTCGTCTCAAGAAAATCCACTGGAGTAAGAGGTAACCATGTTTACCTCACTTTACTAAACATAGTTAAATATACACCACAACAAATTAAAGAAAATGTTACCACCAATAAACGTAAAAATATGTCTAAAACAGACACTTCCCGAATAAAAAAAATAATGCAATCATTTAACGCTGTAGAACTGAAAATCATGCTTGCCAACACACTTTATTTTCAAAAATAATAAATCAATTCAAGTTTTAGTTGTTCAAATTCAACAAAACGCAGCCCTGTTTTATTTTTGGAGTTCAAAGACTTCTTGACAGGTTGAGTAACGATAGTAGAATGACATTTTTTTTATTTTACATCTAATTATCATGGCAAACTTCAATATAACAGGATTACTTCAGCCGGTGTCGGTGGTGTAGTGGTAAGCGTGACTGCTACTTGGCACCCCAAAGGGTCTGGGCTCAATCCCAGTCGACGTCGGTGGTTTCTCAGAGGCGAAAAAATCTGGTCACGTCTTGCTTCGGAAGGGAAGTAAAGCCGTTGGTCCCGGCTTCATGAAACGATAACTAGGGTCCAGGTGGTGGAGTCGTCTTTCTGGCGTTAGTGGCTGTCCCCACGCTGCCATTACATATTGCACCGTGTAGAATTAACCCGTGGTAGATTTCCGGATATCAAAGTATCGTCCCTAATCTGCATCTGTGTAATCGTGAATCTATTTGATCGCCTCTGTATTATAAAATCTATTTGACCGCCGCTCAGTAGTGCTTGCGCCTTGGAATCGCTGCTATACTTGCTAACAACTTTCATGGCATAGCTGATGTCAGGTCTCGATACCCGGGACAGATACATTAAACTTCCATGACTTCTTTGTAGGGTCCATCTTTCAAAGCGCTTTCTTTTTCTTCTTCTTTCTTCGTTTTTAAGCACATTGACTTATCCAAGCTCAAGTTTGGTTCGAACCGTGTATCCACGGCATTACAGTTCGCCAGTTGAAACTTCTCCAGCATCGATTCAAAACAGCTTTCCTGGTCCAGCTCACCTTCAGCTCGCTCTCTTTTTATTCGTTGGCCCAAGCAATGCTTCGCTTCACCAAGATCTTTCATCTGGAATTGGCTTCTCAGGAGGTTCTTCAGAACCTTCTTCAGCTTGTTGTCGTTGGTGAAAATGACATATACAAGAACAGCATCTTCTCGCCTTTGATCCGGTAGTAAAGATAAGCATCTAACTTTGAACTCTCTCTCTTGCAAACTTTTGTAGGGCCGCATCCAACTGTTGGTTCCATACAAGGCTGGATTGTTTTCAACCGTACAACCCATTTTTCAGTCTGCATACCTTCGATGGGTTCATGCCGAAACCCGTGGGCTGGTCCATATATATCACCTCGTCAGTCAGTGTGCTTTATAGATTAGCGGATACAGCGTCTATCCTGTCGATCTCCAAATCGTTGTATATGGTCTCTGGGAACATTAAATGACAATCAAGTGGGCCTGCACCGCTCGATCTGTCCATGTATGCCTCGTTTGGTCTTAAAAACCTACTTGCTCCAGATGGCCTTTTGATCCTTCGGTAACTCTTTGAGCACTCAGGTGTGGTTCCTCTCCAGGATGCCGATCTCTTCTTTCATTGCTTTGATCCATTGGTCTCGGTACGGTCGCTTCAATACTTCATTGCACGAAGTGGAGTCGTCCATTCGGTTGGAAAACGATTGCGCAAGTATGCGTATTATAGGAAACGAAATCATCGTACTTGCCTGGAGACCTGCGTTCCCGACCGCTGCGCCTCAACTCGTGCCCTGGATTGGCTAATTGTACTGTTTGTGGTGGTAGCGCAATTTCGTTGCCATCTTCGGCGCCTTGTTGGATGAGCTGGTTTCAGATGACTCCATCAGTGCAAACCAGAAGCTGGAACATCAGTGGGGACCTCCCGCTCGTTCAAGGCATCTTCTGGAGTCCCTCGCTGGTACTTCTTTGATTCACTCGGTTCAATCTCTACGAAGTCAACTAAATCTTTCTGGTCTCCAAATTTGCTTCACTCCTCATTGACAGTAATGACGTCACGACTAATGACGGTGTTGTCTCGCTCTGGATCATGCCCCTGTAACACATCTTCATGCTTTTATGTTGAGTAAGCTTATTTATAACCAAATTTAGTTTTCTAAAAGTATTTTCAACCGTTATAAAACATGTGTGTTGTTTGGGTATACACGAAAGCCTTTCGTATGGTCAGCATAATGTGTGCTATAAAAAAGAGCGACTATTTTCGGGTGGATGGTAAAAGAATGGAACAAATAATTTTAACAGACCAAATTGCATTTTATTCGAACAATGGGACGATGCTGGCCAAAAGACCACGTTGTCATCCTTGTGGTAATTTTCACTGAAGGTTGCAACTTCTGGGAGGCACTAATAGAATTAAAAATCTGAAAAATTTGTCGCTTGAAAACACACAAGATCGAATTGGCATCCTCCTCTTTCACTTAGTTTGATGTACCATCGCTGTTGCACCAAAAATCTTCAAGTACCCAAGGTACGCATTCTCGTCACTTTTCCTTCGGGTGTGACTACTTTGTTCAGCGCTCGTATAGGGCTGTGGTTGATTAGGTAATCCGCCATATCGACCACATCAGCCCGCAACCTTTTGAACAGGTTCAGCATGCTTTGTCCAATATGGTGCGATTTATCCGCTAGACAATACCGTTCTACTCGGGAGTATGTGAACACATCTTCTGGTGTCGCACTCCATCACAAACCATGATCTGTTAGAACATTGAACATGCTCTCGTCCGTTTTCGCTGCGTAGGATTTTCAAATTCTTGTCCGTTTGATACTTCGCCTTGAACTCCTCGTATGCTTTCAGTGCTATTGTTTCCATCGCGTGAAGGAACACCTTTCTAGTCGCATTATAAAGCTTATGAAACATCTGTTTCCGTCAATCGAGGGAACTTTGAAAGATCCGCACAGATCCATGTGCGACAACTCCAGCTTGTTCTTGGCTTGACCTTCGCTACAAGGGAACGGATCACGCGAGTGAGCTCACCTTGGATACACGCCACGCATTTCAAAGCGCATTTCAGGAACACCGAACTGGATTCCATCCGCCAGATGTTGAAGTTTCTTCAATACTTCTTTCGTGAAGTCCAAAAGTCTGTCAAGTCCGGAACTGCCAGAATATGCTCCACGGAAACGTCACCTTCAACGCACTTCAGATCAACCGTTCCTTTTGCTTTCTAACATATGGTCCTGTTGTTTGCTGTTCCAATTTAAACCGCCGTTTCTTGCTTGTTCTTAAAAGTCATTCCCACACGCGTCATGTGAATGGTTGCACCGGAGTCCAAGTACCATTATTCCTCCTGCACATAACCTTTGCACCGTAATAACCAGTCTTGATACAGTTGAAACAGGAATCGTTCTTGGTTTTGCTGGTTTCGCCGATTGTATTGCTGCTTGCCATCCCCGCCATTTTGTGGTTCCTTGAAACCCTAGCGTGCAGATACGCCTGGTTGTTTGAATATTTTAGAATCGAATCGAAGTGAGCTGCTGCAGCAAACTGATCCGCCGGTAAATGCGGTGGAAAGCCCTTTTCAGCTTATCCCAAGTATGCTTCGCGGTCACCACCAAACTGTAGTGAGTCTTCATCAAACTGAAACAGATGGAGGCCAACGCCGTGAGCTTCGAATCTTCATGCACGACCCCAACTTCTTGCGGCTTTACCGTAATCCATGTACCTTCTCTGGTGAGGGGCATCTTTATCGAGAACGTCCACGTGACTCCAACCGTCCACTACTCCCAACCGTCCACACCACTCAGCGATCCCAGCCAAGTTGCTTGATCCCGATCCCGGCACGTTTCCTGCCCCTCCTTATACGGTGTGCATCTACCGAGAAAATCTTCTGGAAAAAACGTGTTTGTGGTAGGTTGAGGAATGATGGTGGAATGAAAGGCGAAAATGATCACCAAAACTTCGTTTCTAGTCAGGTATTCTTGCAACTCTCGGGGAAGAAATAAACGCTTCTAAGCTATGTTTTTGTAAATTTTGTTTATTCAACCTCCTCTCCTAGGCTAAATGCCTGCACCTTGGACTTAACGCTACCCATCAAATCCTGTGCAACACTTGCACCATCTTTCATCCACTCTTTCTTCAAATCCTTGTCATTTTTGAAGACCTTCCCTGTTTTTCGGAGCTTGGCCTTCCTAATCGCCCAGAATGTTTCTATTGGGTGAAGTTGTGGCGAGTTTGGCGGATTTGCCTACTTCGGCACAAAAGCAACATCGTTGCCTTCGTAGCACTGCATCATTGGTCTCGCGTAATAGCACGATGCCAGATCCAGCCAAAACAAAGTGGCACCTTCGTGGGACCATAGGAATGGTAGCAGGCGCTTCTGGAGGTATTCTTCTTTATATATTGGGCCGTAGATGGTGCCAGCCTTTATGTACGGCTTGCTGATTATGCCGATCGCCTACCATACTAAGTACTTCTTGGCAAATTTGTCGACCTTTTTCTTCCGGAACTTCTGCGGAACATCCAGGTGGGACTTCCTGACGAAAAACTCCAGGCTGGAGATCTGCTCACATTTGTACAGATTCCTAGCGCGGGATTTGGCCACTGTATTCTGTGTATCGATTCGGTTAGGCAACTTCCTTACCTTGAAGACGTGAATTTCGGCCCGGTTTATTGTCTGCTGGATGAACCAGACGGAAGAATTTACCTTTTTGGCCACGTCCCGAATCGAATGGTTTGGGTTGCGCTTAAAGTTCACCCTCATCTTCTTTGCGTTTACGAGGTCGGTTTTCTTTGCTTTTCTTCCGCTGCTAGCTAATCGCTAGGTCGTCTGGAACTCCTTAAACGTTTTTACAAGTTTTTTAACGTTTGAACGTTTTTACACGGTACATGGTTGAAATGCCGCTTCCCAACTGTCTCGCGATCCACCTGTGGGACAGGTCTGGATTTTCCACAACCGCACCCATAATTTGTCGAAATACTTCATTCTTAGAAGCCATCTTGATAACCAATTCACAGATTGGGACGAAATTTTGTGCACGTAAACATTACACTCTAAACTAGTTACTCAAAAGTCATCATTTTTTACGCATTCAATAAAAAGTTATACACAAAAAATATGTTGCATTTTTTTCGAGTACAATCTTTGATGCCATTCCCTTCAAATTTTACATCGGCAAGCAAATATCTACCTGGCCCTAGGGAGATTTTCAATATTCCCTTTCTATTATCCTTTCCCTGAACTGCAAAATAATAAATTTACGAAGGCTGTTGATTTTATCTACGAATTTTCGTGAGAATAGTAGGGATCAAAATGATCGACTTTAATTAAAATCACGTAACGAAAGTTCACAAACAATGGAAAATATTTTTGTGTGTGCCATTTTCCTTGAACTCACAAACTCATTCAAATTTAGCCAAAATTTAGTAACTTGTACCCATTTTCATTAACAGGCTGACACGTCAAACTATGGGTAAGGTGATTTATGTGGATAAATCTTACTTGGTTCTTCATAAATCTGGTTCAATCCTTAATTAAGCTGTTAGACTGTATTTAGAACCCGGCAGCGTCGCCATTTTTCCAAGTTGAAGTGTAGAATTTACAAAATTCAATTTTTTAAAACGATCATTCAGCAGTCTGCTCCAGCAACGGCACTGGATACGGAAGTGCACCGTAAATTGAAAGGTATTATAATTTTTGTTCTATTTTTGAATAATTATCCAAAAAAAAATCTCCGGCCCGGTATTGGTTGGTAATAAATACTTTCAGCAATTCGAATTTTAATCACAAGTGAATTTTGCTTAATAAAAAATATACACAGATAAAAAGAAACATTGCATTTTCTGCGTTATCTAATGCACACAAAGGGAATGCTCGATTTGGCAGAAAATAATGGGATATTTTATGTAAATTTAAGCCAGATAACGCTTGAATCAAGCCTGTTGTATGAAAGAGTGCAAACATTGTTGTATCGCTCAGCAAAGACTACAACCAATTGCGTTGTTTACGCCTCCTTTGGCTAGGAATTAAACGAGGGAAAATTTTACGTGCTTCTTAAAAAAAAAGTTCTGTGTAACCATACCACAAATAAAATATTGAAACTACAAAAATGACAAACCTTTATTTTCAAAGAATAAAAAAAGCCTTTTTACCTGATTTCCATAGAAACTACATTTTATAATGATGGGTAGAAATAACCTAACATAAGATAAACCGGGGGTTTACCCAAATTTGGGTTAGAGAACCCGGTTACCAAATTTTAATAAGTTCAAATTTTTAAGATTTTGGGTTGCCTCTACTCAATTTTGGGTAAATCCAGATGAGCGTGTTAATCACTAAACGCGTCGTGGTTAATGTCCAAAATCATTTGCATTCGTTACTTATTAATTTGTACAATTAATCGATCCAAAACAATTTATCGTTTGACTTTCACAACAATAAGAGCATGTGTCTTAAGGTACGTCTGCGAATGGATCATAAACTATAGCAAATCTGAGGTAAACCCGATATCCAGATATCGGCCCACGCAAACTCCCCCCAAAGTAATGGCGCTTCGTTCGAAGAATAGAATATTTTATCGATGAACCTAAATTTTAGACCCATTACAGTAATTCCCCTTTCCACTTTGTTCAACAGTTTGCCGGAAGTTAATGCATCGAACAAGTGACTTTTTGATGTCACGAAGCCATTCATCATTTCTATTGTGCTTACTCATAATAACAGTAATTAAGCTCCTGTACCCGCCTTGCCTTCATGACAACCAGGACACGTTCTGTGCCAACATCCTTTGTTGTCGCAAAGGTCATTTGAGCAAACTGATAATCAACGGAAGCGAGTCAGTGCATTACCGGAAGTCGAGAAATTACCTATCATTGCATTGGCTCAGTCGTTGCTTTTAGTCATCATGCTGCAAAATGGGTAAGACTGTGGTGGGAGTATGCATAGCTCATTTGGCACTGATAATAATCCCAGCAAAAGTGGAACCTATGATGATTAATTTATGCAGTCGCATGTTTCAGCACATTGCAGTACAAACAACATTAATGAATTAAACATCGGGAGAGCGAAATGGAGATTAAGGTTCAAACAGAGAACACATTGCGCGATTCACATCAAACCATAGAAGTTGGTGAACAAAAATTTTCCCTTTGACACGACTGGATATAGTTGCTTGGTACACGTGTATGCACAAGGTTCTTCTGTTTCTCAAGAATGGGACAACTTCTCATTTGAAGTGTTTATTTATTGGCTCGGCTATGCTCACTTAGGTGGCACTTGGAAGGACGGGCGGCTCTTTTTCCAATTTTTTGATGTGGGGTAACTTTTTTTTCGGCAGTTTGGCAGGGCCAAAGGAACTTTGCTCTGGATAAATATGTATGCACTTGAGAACAACGGTGGTGACGATGAAGAGTGAACGAGAGACAGTGGGAAAGTGTTGTGTAAATATGTGACAGCGCGGTAGGCATCTTAAAGCACCGCCGGCTCGGGTGGAATGATGATTTATAGCTGTCGGCAAACTGACATTGCTTGTTGTAGGAAAGGGTGATTTGTTTCGATGCATCTAAGAATGCCCGATATAAGGGCGGGTCTAGGTCTACTACGAATGGTTTTATGCAAAAGTTACAAACAAATTCAACTAGATTTGCTAGTTGCTTCTAAACAAGGGACAAACTATCATGGGGCAAACATATCTATATGATATGTATAAGAATTGTTAAGGCAGTTGTAACTGTGTCATTTATATTTAAAAGTATTCATTTGATATTTAAATCACTAAATGTTTTATTGATTTAAAGACATGATAAAAAATAATCTACTGATGAAAAAAAAAACTGAAAAAAGTACTTGTAAAATGGGTAGGATGAGATCGAACAAGGCATAGAGAGCACCATACTTAATTGTTGGTAAAATAACTCAATAGGTTGCTAAATCACATACATAATTACGTCAATAGACAAACACACATTAAACACGTATACGTGTAAACACACGACAAGAAAGTAGTTTTTAAAATTTAAAAAATTTCAATCATTAGAACAACGATGAAAAATAAAGTCTGTTCACGTTAAATTTCGGACACGTTTCTTTCAGTGTAGATTTTGAAATATTTCACGGATCGCTGAAGCATTTCACTTATTTGACAGCTGAAACTCTCCACTTTATTTCGTGGTACAACATGTTTACATTCTTGGTACATTCAGTAAAATGGCGTCGAATCAAGTGGAAGTGCGCAAACGCATTTTGTACGAACGGCAGCATAATCCGAATTTATCGGTACGCGATCTTGCCATGAGTTTGCTCCCGAAAAATGGACAAGAAGGTGGTAATCATTATTGAGAAAAAATTCCAACCTTTCTGTGTAAAATGTCACTCGCTATGTTGGGAAGTCAAAATCATACGTACAATCATACGTGAAGCAGAGGCCAAAAATTGAAGCACTGAAGGTGTACAAAGTGAAAATGGTGCCCAACCTTGATGGCAAGCAAAATTGCACTGCAAAAAGTCGTGCTAATGAGCTTCACACCCATTTTTTGCAAACATTTTCTTGTATCATAATGGACGACGAAACATACTCAAAGACTTTAAACATCTTCCGGGTCTGGTTTTTTATACCGCAATGGAACGCCGTTGACGAAAATTTCCGGACAAAGAAAGTTTCCAAATTCCTGAAGAAGTTTTTAATATGGCAGGCCATATGTAGTTGTGGTCGAAAATCTAAAAGTTTCGCTTCTGCCGGAACAATCGGTTTTGTTGAATTATGTATAATTTTTTTTTTTTGCTGCTATTATTTTGGTATCCGAACTTTAACGTGGACAGTCTTTAGATCCGACTTTTCTAAAAACACAACGATTCGGATATGAGGCTACAGCGCCTCCAGCCAATTTTATCAAACAACGATTCGGAAACGCAGCGTCACCCTTCTGTCCGGAGTGCGCAGACGTCAAAGATACACCAGCCCAGTTAACGTCGTCTATAGAATGTGTAGTGACGAAAGTGCGTGGAATGCGATTAATGGAGGCATTACACACATCATCCCAGCTCAACAGCAAAAATGGCGGGAAATCAAGAACCGAGTGGTTGGATGGAGTAGCCGGTTGTCGATCTCGGCTGATGTTCACCAGCCTCGGGGAACTCTCCATCGCTGTATGGTAGATCAACCGTCGCGGATTACTAGAGTCGAATGCGTCAGTATGTGGGGGCTAAATGGCTCACCGTGGATTGCTTTCGGGAGAACTTCTACTGCCGCGGAATCCTCCGTGTGAGTAGCGTAGATCCACCGTCGGGAACAACTTGGGTGGATTGCTTATAGAGTGGGAGCACAATGGCTCAGGAAGTGGTAGCTAAATGGCTCAACTAAAGTAGGTGGGAGCTGAATGGCTCAGGCAAGACGTAGGAGCTAAATGGCTAAAAGAGCATAGTGAATAAATGGCCAAGATCCCCCATGAAGTAATACCACTGGGCGATCCCGGGGGGTTCTGATGGTGCAACAAGGATACGGGTTTTAGTAGGATTAGAAATCAACGTTTTTTTTAAGTCGAACCTAACCACACTCTGACACAATGCACGAAGGCCAAGTGTAGGCCTCATTGTTGAGTTAGTACATAAGTGATACTCAATTTTGCATAATTTCTAGTGATCGTGTTTTACCAATATTAGAGTTATAAGACAAATGTACAGTAAAACGAGGGACATGCATTTAAATTTAACTCAACTGCACGTTAAAGTTAATAACATTGAGTACAGCTTGAAACACAGTTTCACTTTACACAAATTGAGTTATTTACAGTAAAAAAAATTGTTGTTAGGGTACATTGCACATTACACTTTCAATCCAACGTACCAGTACGTACCAGTAATAAATTCTATGAAGTTGCAGATTGACTGGTATTGATTTCCAGTCTTACATATTTAAATATTATTCTCTAAAATTTCAGGAATAATCCATTTGAAACCTTAGTTTCAAAAGTTAGTCTCTGTTATCATTTTATCATCTAATCCAAACTTTCCTTTGTTACTTCTAATACATATTACTGTCGCCACCGGGTGACCCATCGACACAGGTGCTGGAGATGTTAATCCTCAACAGGTTGTCAAAGTACACGGACGGTATGGGCGGCCTATCGAAAAATCAGTTTGACTTCCGTAGAGGGAGGTCAACATTAGATGCCGGGAGTCACCCTGGATATGAGAAATGTATTCAGTAGCGCCAGTTCGGAGGCTATTGTCAACTTGCTCCAACTTTTCCGGGTTCCTGAGTACCTGTACAGGATTCTGGGCAACTACTTACAGAATCGGGTACTGGTATACAATACGGCGCCGGGTCAGGAACGTGTTCAAGTTAAGTTCCGCAAGGTTCAATCCTGGGTCTGCTGCTCTGAAACACGATGTATGACGAAGTGTTGAGTTTGAAGTTCCCTAACTGGGTAAATCGACATTTTCGAGAACTGAAGGCGCTCCAGGAGACTGTTGTAAATAACAAAAAATCTTAATAGCGACTGTAACTGCACCTTCACCTCGAAGTGATCTCTGACGTAATTGGAGGTTATGATCGACGAAAAGCTGTCCTTTTTCAGACATGTCGACCACGCCCGCTATGGCTACACCGCATGATGTCGAATAACTCAGCAGTACAAGGGAGCAAACGAAAGCGCATTGCAAGCGTCGGTCTATTCATACTCAGGTATGGCGGGCCAGCATGGACCACCTCCTTGGGTACGAAAGTATGCACAGGTTAATGTGCCAAAAAGTGGTCAGCGCATACCATCGTTGTCACGCGACCTGGTCTGCGTCTTAACGGGGATGATGCACATCGGCATCATCATAGAAGAGGATGTAGAGTGCTTCGAACAACGAGCCAAGAGAAATATCCGTAAGATCACTAGAACCGCATCAATGGAATAACTCCACCAAAGCTTGGTTGACCGATTAATCCCGTAGATATCAAGATGGCTCGGTCGGGGACATAGGGATGTAACCTTCCAGTTGTGCAGATCCTGTTTGGGCATGGCTGTTTTAGACAGTATCTTCACAGTCCTCTGCGTGTCCCATATGCGCAGATGCTGAGGAAACAGCAAAACACATGTTCTTCACTAGTGGAACACGACTCCGGATACCCTAGTCCGGGATATGTGTCAAGACCGGGATATCTGGGACGCGGTAAACACGGCGGCCTCCCAGATTATTCTCGAGCTCGGGCGAAATGACCGAAATGGGCGAAGGGACCAACAAACTATTAAAGTCCTATGTATAGACTATTCCAGAAAGTATAAGCACACTTTCAAATAACAAAAAAGTAATGTTTTTTTAAGTTTTAATAATTTGATTTGGCAAATCATATTTGTACTTGTGTTTTATATGATATTTTACTCTCGTTTAATCAAAATACTTAATCATAGCCAAGACGCCTAACTTTTCCTCGAACATGACCCATTAGTAGGTGGTACTTCCCACCATTTTGACCACTTTTGGCCAATTTTTTTTAAATTTTTGGATGTCGCATATTGCCTGACAAACCATAACCTTCTTACCGAATTTTTTGGTAAAAATTGTATTCTCCGTTTCGGGGATGTCTTTGTATGCGCTTACAGTATAGAATTGTGGTCCGGGAAGCGTTTTGTAATCTAGTATCACATACGTTTCATCGTCCATTATTATACACCCTGAATTTCTACACAATCACGAATCGTAAAGTTTGCATGACGTTACTCGACGAGGTCCCTAGTTTTTTCGCAACATCCCGAACGGAAGTCACTGGTTTTCGCTTGTAGGCATTCCTGATCTTTTTATCAATATCCGGACTAACAGGACTGGATTTCCGACCACTCTTCGGCGAATCTTCAAACGTACACTGTTCTCTATATTTTAGAATCGCAGATCGTTCAACTGCAACGCATATACCCTCTTTCTTGGCCATTTTTTTCAAGGAGAGTCCGCTCACAGTGCACCATTTGTGCACGATACTTTTTCGTTGTTCCGGAGTAAGACCGAGCATTTTGATAAGTAACACAAAACTGAACACTATTTTTATGCTATGTCATTCAGAAATGTGGAAACAAAAGGACGCAGCCAAAACATGTTGAAATATTTCATTACATTCAAAGTGACCGTTAAAATAAGGTGTGCTAATACTTTCTGGAACAGTCGTTAGTAAGACATAAGCGGGTGCTTAAAGCACAATAAACCCCTCCCCGAAGTTATACCGCAAGGTCGTAAAATCTTTGTGAACCCTATTGTTTTCTGTCTTGTTTATCTTTTCCCTATTTCCATTAGTTTGCCCGTTGAGTACAAGTAAAGCTTCAAAAATAAAGTTTGATTTCAATTATTTCAATGCTGTCAGGTATCCTAGACAACCATAGATATTTCCATCTTGATTTTGAAACTATCATGAAAACTAATTTCGCCGAAAATAGTTTAAATGTGTCTACGGCTGAGCTGTTCGATAGGAGTCAAGAATAATTAGCTGAATTGGATTCGACACGACAATCGAAAATATTTAAATGTTTAGATTCACGAATGAGAACTTTTGTTCTTTCAAAATTAGCCATTCAAAGAAAGCCATTCTACGGGGTGGAAAATTATAGCTATGTCCATTGAGAATCCGGATTAATAAAATCATCTGTATCTCGGTAACGGATTGACGTAAACATAAGTTTAATACATTCAAACAAAGGTAATTCACTGTACTTTAAAAATATCAATACAACTCATTTCTCTTCGTTTCTAATGAAAATTCGCAATTTCTTCTTTATTCCTCCCAGCAAACACTGCACACCTCCGGAGTCAATTTCCTTGGCACATTTCTTCCACATTTTGGTCATCTGAGTCGCGTCCCTAACCGTTTTTCCCCTTTTAAGCTTCCGCTTCATTATTGCTCAAAATCTCTCGATGGGCCGGAACTGCGGGCAGTTGGGTGGATTTATGTTTTTATCGATGAAATCTACGTTATTATCGCGGTATCACTGGATGACTTCCCGGCTGTCGTGGCAACTCGCCCAATCTGGCCAAAACTGCACGGTACCTTTATGGGCATTAATGAAAGGTAGTACTCGGCTTTTGAGGCATTCTTCCTTGTACAGCTTCGAGTGCATCGTCTTATTCGTAACGAGCACTTTGGTCTTTGTTCTCAATCATCAATCAATCATCAGTTTTTTGGCAAACTTGTCCGTAAAAGCAAACTTAAACTTCGCAGGAAAATCTCCTCGCGCCGTCGCCATGTAGAATTGTTGGCCAGGAAGCTATCCGAAATCTATTTTGACGTGGGCTTCATCGTCGATGAGCAAGCATCCTTGGCACTTCCTCAAAACCTGCTGGTACAATTTCCGATCTCGAGTTTTGGTGACGAAACTGTGCATCAACGGTCTATTTGGTTGCTTGCTGGAGCGATAAGATGGCATTCGCTAAATAAATTCCTAGTTGTTTCGTTTAACTTATTTAGTTGACCTCGTCAACTCCAAAGTGGTTTTAGGGAAGGGGACCAAGGAAAAAAACACAAACGACTGTAGTGTTGATTTCAATAGATATATTTCCTCTCCAAACACATTTTGAAAACACATAAGTAATAGATTTAGTTCTATCAGAATTTCTGACAGCAGACGTATGCGCGTGCGTAAGTTAAACAGACATTCAAAAAAGTCTCGGATCGAATTGTGATAGCTCTGTGCAAAATTAAAAGTAATATATGCAAATTCTGTTTCAAAACCATGGAAAAAATTAGGGGTGCTGGATATTCTTATTTCTTCCTCATTCAACTTTACCGATCAGGTTTCAAAGCTAAGAAAAGCTATACATCGTATGAAAAAAAAATCCGTAGAAAATCAATAAATCATGTCTTGCGGAAAAACTGCACGGGGAAATGTTGAATTTTTCGCTGTTAAGATGCACCCAAAGCAGCACACAATAGGCAAAAATAGTTGCAGCAATTTGTTGTGACTATAATAACTCCCATATAAGTTACCACAACTAAATTGTGCTAATATGGATTAAAAATAAACTCTATGCTATGAAGCCATGCATCGAATTGCCCTTTCATTTTTAATTTTACATCAATCCTATGATTACCTAATTGTTTAAATAGCATTGTATTATTAGGTTTTACTATATACCTTACTAGCTGTCCCGGCGAACTTTGTTCCGCGTTAATCGATTTTAGGATTCAAATAATTCCGCATATTCATGATAATTTTATTTTTAGGTTACTTTAAACCAGACTTGGCTTGCTTATCACCTCAATTTTTTTTATCGTTCATTCGCGATTGATCACAGATTACGAAACTTGAATTTTAGATATTGGTTGAATGAAACACTTTTCGAATTTGTTTGAATTTATATGCTTTATTTACATGATAGTAGAGGTTGACAGAATCTTGCGCTCGTTTAATTCAGTGCTTTGTAGTAGACTTCATTCTTTGTTACAATATCCGGCGCGTAAATAAACAAAGATTAATAAACAACAATGCCAGAAGCATGGGCATTCGAGATTAATTCCACACACTTCCAAAGATTGACTTTGTGATTTATTGATTGTCATGGCGAATTACAGGCGAACCGGAAATTGTATTTGTTTGAACTCAATAGGTAAATCGTTTGAAATAAGTAGAATTCTTGGGCACTTCCTCGCCCTTGAACTTTCCTTTGAGTATCATTGCTTGAATGACATTATTCTTGAGTTGCTTAACGACCAATCTTGTTCCACCACACAATTTCGGTTGATTGAGATTCTGATATCAGATCGAATCTTAAGTCGTAAATTAGATTGTGTTAATTCTGGTAAATTGAATGAATTCAGAAATTTTGTTGGATAATCGGTTACTTCGTCCGGCTTAGTCACACAATCAATTAAGATGAATGAATGCAATTGTCCAGGAATTACATTTTGAATTATGAAATTCAAATTCCCGGCATCCTTCGTCAATTGTGGTTCTCATAATTCTGGCTGGTGTTTGGAAAACACTCGTAATGAGTTCCTCTTTCGTCGTTGTGAAATGGCAGACATTCGGCGGGAACGAAATCAATCCATTGCCAATCGCCAACAATTGATTCGATAAAATCTCGGCACACGGATCGTTTTGCAAGGTAACTCACATACTTCTCGCCAACTGTCGCTTCTTTACGTATCGCCCTAAATACGAAAGCTTAAGGCTTGTGAAATGACAGGCAGTGTTTGTTGAAAATCAGCTGGCAACAAAATCATTGCGCCTCCAAAAGGTCTCTAGTTACTGCGCAGATCTTGCAAAGTTCGATCGAGTGCCTCCAATGCACGTTTGTGTCCCATTATGCATTCGTCCCAGATGAGGATGTTACAACACTGCAACACTTTCGTCCTTGCCGAATTCTTCGAAATGTTGCAAGTCGGTTCGTCTGTCAGTTGGAGATTCAACGGCAGCTTCAACGCAGATTGAGCCGTTCGACCGCCTTCCAACAATGTGGCTGCAATCCCTGAAGAGGCAACCGCCACCGCAATATCTGATCATGGGCGAACCCAAGCTAATAGTAATAAAATAAGGTACTTTTTGCAAGTTCCGCCAGGTACATTGACGAAGAACACGACTCCATTTTATTCGTCAATCGCTTTCACCAAAGTGTCCTATACGTTCTCTTGCTAAGAAGTCACTGCCGCACATGAGTAAACACATGTATTCAACCAAAATCAGCGCCTCGTTGCGCATCTTATTGTTAATTTCCAGCTCGTAATTCACAGTTGTTGTGCGAACTCGATGTAAAATTTCTTCAACCATGTCATCCTTGTATTTGTTCCACAATTGGACTACATTTGATGGAAAACATGTCGAGATGATGATCGCAAACAGGGTACGAATTTGATTGCAGGTACAGTAACAATAGCATTGAAATGTGTTGTATCCCAATGTGTGTCGTTTTCTAACAATTGCAACCGCTGACAGGCCTCTCGATATATCGCACATAGTAGACCACCCACAGTCCGAAACGACTCGAACGAAGCTGGACCACGAACATTAACCAAAAGCAGAATAATGAGGACACCTGTCAACTCCGCTGCATGTCAAGGATAACTCGATGAAAACGAAAAATTACCATACATAATGTATTGAAAATCTATCGTTTCTAAATTTTCATTTTCCCCATAAATTTGTCCAACTTTCTCTTTCTATAAATGTTCCTTGAGCGTAGCCGAACAGAACAAAAAAAAAGCAACTTAAATCGGACGATCCGTTCCCGAGTTATGCGCGGTCTTACGTATGCCACTTTGTTTTATATATATAGATTATTATTTTTGCAGGGATCTCCCTATGATGTAAACATGTATGTTCTTATTGCTTAGAAGTTAAAATCACCCTTCATTTTTTAACCTTTAACCTTCTACATACAAAAATACCCAGCAATTTGGTGAATGTTGCTTTTTCTTAAAATTAATACAAAAAAGTTGAAATAAACTAACATACGGTTTTCAAGGGTACCCTGAGCAGGAGTTTAAAAATTACTCTAATACAGTCAAATGAAGTACTAGAAAAATTAAGCCTTCAACAAAGGTGGTTGAAATAATATATTCTATACCTTTCCCTTTGCCTATCCTACAAACTTTCACTTTTGAACCATCACATTGATAAGAATCTATCTCCATCAATAAACGAAATTTGTATGATTGGTCATAGTGATCCATAATTTAAACTTTCATTTGAATCAGAGACGGTATATTCTCCGTCTCCATGAGCTCAAAACTGCAGTACTTGACTTTTTGGTGTTTCCACTCTACCCAAGCAACCCAGAATGATAAATTTTCGATCTGTCGGCAAACATTGAACCACCAAGTCATGGAGCAAATGCCACGGCACAGCGGATAGGCAGAGGGATGCTTTTAACTTTAATTATATATTATTTGAATCTCTCCGGTATGTAATTCAATACGTCTTGTGAGGATTCAAACAGCTAAAAACAAAGACACAACAACAGTAATGGGCAAGACACACACAAGAAGGCAGTAACTGTAATAACAGCAAACGAAACGCCTATTCCTACCAATCATCGGAAGCTAGCGAAGAGGGTCCACCCAAAAGCAAAACTTGTTCTCTGCAGCATCCACCCAACCGAACATGCGACGACGACTAAGATGTAGGCTGTCTAGTGGATTCACGATGCAATCAGAAACCGCCTTTTTTTCGAAAACATTCAACATTCTAATTACCGCCTTCATTCGCCAGCAGCAGCGATCCGTAGTAAGGCCACCGAAAATGCTGGGCAAAAATAAAAACTACAACAGGGAAGATGACGTTCACAAATCGTGCCTATAAATAGTAGAAAATTGGTATTAATTTATGAAATGGACTTTAAAAGCTTTTCTATTTTCTTTCATTTTCCCTCTATCTATCTCTCATCATTTGACTCCCCTACTCTCGGTCGGTTCGGCTTACAGGAATAAGTTGGCGAGCCCTTCAAACGAAAGATCCGCCGAGTGGAGAAAAAAAGCGGCATGTACAGAGAGATTCGTCTCTCCCGTCCAGCTCGTATGTATTCATTGGTTTTGTTTTTGTTAAATCGTAGAGAAACAATTCTATTTCCTATCCCAAATTAAGAGGTAATTTGGCAAAACTCATATGAGCTAGGAAAGAATGAGGGCCATGGCATATCTGTCTTGCTTGATTTGGTTGTAAGCGGTAAGCGGTGTATATTTTGGAAATATTCTAAAAGATTCATTCGAATATTTTGCACTTTTGATCTAAATGGTTACCTTAAGGGCACCGGGTGCATTCTGGATATTCCACATCAAGTGTAAAACTTGTTTTTTTTTTTATTTTTATAAGAACATATTTGGACGTGTGATTGTAAAACTGAACTTTTGGGCATCAGGTGGTCTTCCTAATGATCCGGACCAATTTTGATGAAATATTGCTAGAAGCGTCATTTAAATACATTTGCAATAAACTTTCTGTCTCACCCAGCGGCCATTTGTATGATCCGGAACAACCGTAAATATTGTAAATTTGTAACACTAGTATGAGTAATATTACTAGAGAATTTTCCAAGCCTGCGGCCGTTAGAGCATTGCTTGATCTAGTTAGGTACGACACATTTGAAGAAATGATGAGTTCATGAAACTGTACCCGTAATTCTATAATTTGTTTCAAGCAGCACAATCTTGAAAAACCGTACAATTAATATTGATATTGATATTGAAATTAATATTGTAATTTTTCCATGAACTCATGCCACCCTGTGGAACAACCATCAACAATATATCTGGTTTTTAGTAAATTAATCACTTGCATGGCGTATACGGCTACGTAGTTCCGTTTAGCGGTTAAAAATAAATATTCACTCTTTAGTAAAATATAGAATATAGTTTCTTGCTTGCTCGATGAGAACGAAACCTTGCGAAACCACGCAAGTTTGAAAAAAAAGATGTAATTTTCTGCATTACCTAATGCACATAAAGAGAACGCTTGATTTGGCGGATATTAATGGGATATTTCATGTTAATTTAAGCCAGATAACGCCTGAATCTAGTCTGTTGCAAGAAAGATTACAAACATTGTTGTATGGTACACGAAAGATTGCAAACAATTTCGTTGTTTGTACACGGTACTGAAAAACTACCTAAAATAAGCTTTTTTTGACGCAACCGTAAGCTATCGATCAATAAGGTAAAATTAGGTAAACTTAGATTTACTTAATTTTAGGTTAACGGTAATAAACTATCAAGTAGGTAAATCGAGACAATCCAGTGGAGGGAAAAATTAAATTAGTAGGTGCACAGTTCGAAAAAAAACCTGTAAAATTATGGGTACTTGAATGTAACACATTAACATTTATTTTAGTAAATGGAAATTTACGCGTGCTATTAATTTAACAGCATTGAAAAACGGTAGCTGTAAATTTACTTGACTGCCTATATATGAGCTGTAAATTTAAAATACGTTGTAACCTACGGTTCATATTTTTTGAGGTTAGAAATAAAAAAGATTGATAGATTTCTTTCATTCATGAAAATAAATGGAATTAGTTGTTGTTTCAAAAATCGTCTATTTATAGGCATTATTAAAAAGTGTTCATGCTAATTCCACTTGGATACAGCAGTTAGATGGCTTATTTTCAGGTTCGAGCTTTGAGGACGAGTTCACATATGTCAACATTGTCACATTTGGTAACTGAAATAATGGATTCAGTGTATTCTTGTGTGATCCAATAAACCCTACATGCACTCACTACGATTACCACAGGCACAAACATTTTTTTCGTACGTTTTGAAAACATTTTTGACAATTCTTCATGCTTCACTCCCGGACGTTCACATTCACAACATGGCGGTGACCACTTGTATATTCTGACTTGAGCACTTGAGTGGTACTGAATTGTGTTGATATCACGTAAATTTCAAGCGTAAGGAGTATCGAATATAAGCTTTCCACATACATTTGCGTTGTACGCATGTATTTGTGATGGTTTTTTATGCTCTGAACACTGCATGCTGTGCGTTTGACTGTCAGCTTTCTTTTGTTTACTTGTTTGTGCGGTTCAAATTCTGCGTTTTCAAAATGTCATGTATTGAAAAGGAAGTGAAAATTAAGGTTCTGGACACATGGCTAAGTGAGAAGGGTATTACTATGCGAAAATTGACGAAGCGGTTTGGAATTCATCATGCGAGTGTAAAACCATCATTAATAAGTTTGGGGAACACTATTCTTTGGATGAGCTACCAGGAAGAGGCAGAAAACCCGATTCTTCCAACCCGAAACTGGAGCAGAAAGTGGTATCTCTAATCATGAAGAACAAATCAATGTCAATACGTGATTTGGCCAAAAAAGCAGGAACGAGTGTCGGAATGATCCAGCGTATCAAGAGGCGAAACCACCTGAAGACCTACAAGAAGCAGAAAATCTCGAAACAAAGTGCAGAACAGAAGAAGCGAGCAGCAACAAGAGCCCGGAAATTGTATTCGCGTCTTTTGCAGCGTCCTGATGCATACGTTTTGATGGACGATGAAACCTATGTAAAGGAGGACTCAAAAACCCTTCCAGGTCCACAATACTTTATTGCCGTCGTTGGGGAGGATGTGAGCGATGCGAACAGGTCGATTCAAGTGGAGAAATTCGGGCGAAAGGTACTGGTATGACAAGCAATATGTTCCTGTGGTTTGAAGTCAACAATTTTTTACACTACCGGAACTATAAATGCGGAAATCTATCGATCTGAGTGTCTCCAGAAGAGATTGTTGCCTTTATATAAGAAGCATAGTACACGGCAAACATACTTTTGCATATAAAAACTAATAAATGATACATTAAAAACTTAAAATCGTTCCACAAAAAACGCATTCATGACCCATAAAACTCTGGTCAATATCCGTAATAAAATGGATATGATCCATAAAATTTATCAATGTGATCCATAATTTATTCAAAATTTAGCAATAAAATGTCAAAAAAGTACCGTTATATATCTAGGGTATGATCAATAAAATTGTATGGATTACCCATAAACATATAGCGAATGTTCCATAAAAGGTTTAACATCATTCCTTATAGTTGTAATATTGATCCACAGAACGTAACATTTGTGCAATAAAATACGTGCACATGATTCATAAATTATTGAAAATGTTCCATAAATAAATTGTCTATGATCCATAAAACAATGAATAATAATCTATAAACTCATATAAATGATCCGTAGCAAATTATTCTTATAGAAAATTTTCTTAACTACAATTTTTCCAAACATTGGTTTTCAGAAGAAAAAAAATCAAACAGCTCCTCAGTTAGACACACTATATTGTACAATGTGACATAGTAGCCACGATTTGTTATGATGTACTCCAAGTGCTAGAAATATCAATGTTTTGCCTGCTGAGCAGTTGAGGATTGAAGAACTAAGGAAGTAGAAAGCGGTCGAAGTTTCCGATATCGTATTCAAGTTAACGACTGATTCAAGCATTTGCCCGGTATAATGCAAACGGAGGATGTTTTTTGTAGTTAGGTCCGACGAGCGATAGCGAGTTGGACGGCAAGCGTTTGCCCGGCATAATTTTATAAAAAAAAATCTTAAATAACAGTTTGATCAAGCCTTAAATTTGACATGTAGAGTAACTGTCCCCATATTAATCTCATTGTTCCTTTATTCATCCTACGATGAATCAAACAATTGGGCAGTTGAAGGATCGGTTTCGTTTTCTAATAATGTTTGCTTACTTTTAATAACAACAACAAACATTACTAACTAATCCTGTCACCTGTTCATTGTTTAATTTCAAGTAGGATGAATTGCAAAATGATAAGATTAATATAGGAAAATCTTCCCTAGTTCGTTACATGCAAACTTTAACAAATTTATTGGGAAACATGTGTCGCAGTTGCGGTCGTAAAAGAACGTGAAATCGTGAAAGTAAATCAGCTCTCTGAAAAATTTAAAATCTTCTAAAAAGCAATCCTTCTTTAATAGCAATATTTGAACCGCATAGCTAAAGAAACGGACATGTTAAAAGATCTGAGTAGTAGCGCAGTCAAGGATCGATTTCCCCGTAGCCAAAATTTAAAAAAATATAAACTCAACATTGTAATAATTCTGGCACAATTTATGGATCCTACATATTATTTTAAATGCCCAAAGTTTATTTCCTATGGGCCATATTTAGAAGCTTGTGGTTAAGTTTTCAAAACTATCATGGATCATTGACGATTGGATCAATAATTTATTGATCATGTGTATATATTTAAGTTCACAAACGTTTCATTCTAAGGATCAATTTTACAACTTTAAGGAATGATATTGAACCTTTTATGGAAGATTCGGTATATGTTTATGGGTAATCCGTACAGTTCTATTGATCATACCCTAGATATATAACGGTACTTTTTTGACATTTTATTGCTAAATTTTATATAAATTACGGATCACATTGATAAATGTTATGGCTCATATCCTTTTTATTATGGATATTGACCAGAGTTTAATGGGTCATGAATACGTTTTTTATGGAATGAACTTCAATTTTTAATGGATCATTTCTTCAGTTTAAAGGTGCAAACTTAGGGCTGCCGAAAGGAATTTTACAAAATCAGTAACGAGTCCAAATGAAATTGGCATTAAGTTATTTTTAACATATTCTGTTATATCATATATAGCTTCGGTAGGTTGAAAAAAAATCATTAATACAATATAATGGAACTTATGCATACTGAATTCGTCAACATATACGGTGCTAGCACCATATTGATGCATACACTATCATTCCTAGGGCACTTGAACTTATATTTGGAGTTTGAACTGTTACTTTTAAAGATTAAAATAGTCGAACAAATTTTGAGTGCTGAAATGAATTCTAATATAGTGCCTCAATGGTGTATTGATTAGAAACCAAGACTTGTTGAGATGCATTTCGTATATTTAATAATGTACAGAGGATTATGAGGATTGCAATTGGTATTGTTTACATTTTCACAATTTTAGAATTATATAAAAACCACTGAACTGCTCACTGAATTATGTTTAACGGAGATTACAATATTTGTATGTGTTCACGATCAGGTTAGCCAGGAGGATGAATTTACAGTGTGTCTCACAATAAAGGACACCTTTTTTCAGGCTTGTTTTATTTCAGCTGGGGAATTTTCGCAGCGGAATTAATTATACTTGTTTTGAGTGTATTTTTTGACAGCTTATCACTGAAGATAAATAAGCTATTCCGTTTGTTTATATTTATCAGCCACCAAAGAAGCCATACGGGAGCAAGTTTTAAAATTACATTTGCAAAAGCTTACATCGTGTCAGATATTCAATAGCCTTAAGCAGTTCGGAGTGAGTAAGTGTTTTGTTTTTCGTACCTTGAAACGGTTCAAGGAAACTGGAAATGTCCATATTCAACGCTAAGGAGGTGCCAGCCGAACTACCAGAACGAAGAAAAAGATCAAATGTGTGAGGGAGCGAATAAAACATAATCCGGCCGTATCTGGCCGTAAATTGAGCAAACAATTTCAAATGTCCCCCGCTTCAATGGACAGGCTCATCAGACATGATCTAGAATGCAAGCCGTACAAGAAACAACGGGTTCACGGGTTAACGGAGCGTCAAAAGCAATCCAGAGCAGACATCTTTTGGTTCGACACGGTGACTGCGAGATTTTGTTTTCGGATGAACAACTCTTCCTCCTTCAGGACAGTCATGATCAACAAAATGATCGTGTGTATGGCAAAAGTGTTGCCAATATTCCAAGAGATAAACTAGCTGTATAACGCTATCAGAATTTATCGCAAATCATGGTATGGGGCGCCGTTTCACGAAAAGGAAAACTTCCTCTTCTTTTCATAGAACGTAGAAATCAACACTGAATCGAAAGCATCGAGCAGGTTTTGAAGAACCATCTGCTTCCTCATTAGGCTGATGCAAAATTTGAAATAGTTGCTCCCCTAAGCTTAATCGACGCCAATTTGGGTCCTGATAGTCCCCAAAAAATTTTAACACATTTGGTTTTAATTTGGCTTTGCACACGCTATTCAAAGTTTGTATGGGAATTAGTATGAAGAATCTCAAACTTACATTTCCAGATCCCTAACATCTTGATATTATGTCCTTAAACCAAATCTTATATACATTCATATAGTGTAAGTTGTCAACTATCAAAATGCCGAAGATACCTGACATGTAAATTTTATACAAAAATAGTTATTCAATAAAACATAAAATACACACTTTAGGTATGATGTTTTATTCTTATTTTTGTTTTCTTATTATTTATATGTTTTTTATATTTTATATTTATATATTTTATGTATTTTATTGTTTTTATATTATTATATATATTTTATATATTTTATATTTATATATTCTATATACATTACATATTTTTACTTCTTATTATTATATTTGTTGAATAACTATTTTTGTATAAAATTTACATGTCAGGTATCTTCGGCATTTTGATAGTTGGCAACTTACACTATATGAATCTTTATAAGATTTGGTTTAAGGACATAATATCAAGATGTTAGGGATCTGGAAATGTAAGTTTGAGATTCTTCATACTAATTCCCATACAAACTTTGAATAGCGTGTGCAAAGCCAAATTAAAACTAAATGTGTTAAAATTTTTTGGGGACTATCAGGACCCAAATTGGCGTCGATTAAGCTTAGGGGAGCAACTATTTCGAATTTTGCATCAGCCTATTCCTCATGCTTCAACGCTGTATGAGAATACACCATATTGTTTCCAACAGGACCCAGCTCCAGCTCACAAGGCAAAGCATACATAAGCGTGGTGCGCGGAAAATTTGCCCGATTTCATCACAAGTGGAGAATGACCTGCATGAAAAATAAATGCTATGATTTGGTTGATTGCTGTAATCCCATTATCTTTTAGTGACACCTATTGTGAGACACCTTGTAGACCGGTTATAGGAAAGTTTAGCGCACACGATCGTGCGAACGAAAAATGCCTCAGACATATCAATTTCGCCACTCCCAGAAATATGGTCATACGTGTAGTACCTATTTTCAGTACATCCTTTCTATGTCACAACAGACACGACATATCAAATTACAATTCTACCACGTTTTCATCGATGGAAGGCACTTTTCGGATGTTATTGACCTTTCGTGGTGCAAACATCGATTCAGACCACTATCTTGTATGTGATCAAAGTGCGCCAATTACTTTAAATTGTTTTTATAAACAACATTAAGTACCAACGCCCACCACGGTATAATATGGATCCGCTGAAGCTATCCGATGTCGCAACCTAGAGAGCTGATCGAAGCCATGCGAACAGGTTTCAACTTTAATATTGGGTTAATTTATGTAACTAATGACGCATTTCTGTTGACAGTGTATTTGTTTATGTTTACTTTCGGGTGCTGCATCAGAATATCGGAATTGTTTAATTGTAAATTTGTGAAAACATGTTTAAGAAGTGATTTACGAGTTTGCTGCTCGCCCAGAAGACGCCGAAGGAGATTGTGCCATGGTGGCAGGATGTCATTTGGCCACAGTTTATCGCATCAAAATGTCTCTATAGGACGATCCTAAGCAGCGGAAGCCAGCAAGTGGAGGTTTGCTAGTACGTCAAACGTGATCAAATCGTTAAATATGCCAGGGAAGCCACCATTTCTGAAAAATCTATGCGAAGAATCATCAAATGTACGCATCTTTCAAATCTAGAGTGAAAGTCAAACGCCATTGTAAAGGAACTACGAGACACTCAGCCTTATTCTGCGTGGCGAGTGAGTCGACACGACTCGCTCTCACATTCGAGGTGACAATTGTCGCCTCGTGTGAGGTGACTCTCCATTTGATTTGCACGGATTGTCACCTCGAATGTGAGAGCGAGCCGTGTCGACTCACTCGCCACGGAGAATAAGGCTGACTGGTTCGAAGAGAATCATTTTTTTGTTGAAGAAGGATGAAAATGATACTCCGAAGAAAATTTAGGATGTTCTGTAGACAAGTTAAGATGGCGTCCAACGATTTGAATATGCCGCCTGTTTTCGTTGATGCTGGTGTTAAAATTATTACCGAAGTGTATATCGGTATTTCGAAGGACTAGGTGCGTTCCTGGGCGAAGGCTAACTTCTCTGAAGTTCAATACGTTTGTCCGAAAACAGAATGGAGCGCCATGTCACACATCAAATCGAACCCATCGATGGCGGATGGAAAACATGAAGTTTGGTTCAAAGATTTGTGAACAGTACAAGTTTCACCCTACACGCTAAGATAAGAATACGGAAAAGTCGGTAAAAAATACCGAAAACCGGACATACTGAAATTATCGGTAAACCTGGATTACCGAAATTTCGGTATTGTTGGAAATCAGGAAAAGACATTAAAAATTACTTATTTTTAACGGTACTTTTTGCCAAAATTGCTTGCAACCCAATGAGAGCATTTAAACCAAATTTAAGTAAAATATAACGATAAAATTGGCAAATCTTCTTTACATAAGAAATAGGTAAAATGAAACGTTTTCTTTCGGTAAATTTTTCCGATACTTAAGGTTTTGCTACCAAAAACCTAAAGTATCGGTAAAATGAAAACCTTATTTTCGCCAATCTTATCTTAGCGTGATAGAGCTTAAGTCTGTCATATTTCGAATTCGCAGTCGACGTCGGAGGACTTCCGGCGTCGTTTTGAGGATTTCATTGATAAAAATGTTGAACACATCGAGTAGTTTTAATTGAAAGGACCTAATGAAGATAATTGAACTCGATAATGTTGATAAAGGGTGTATTCGATAAAAATGGCACACCGAAAATCTTCTGTCACTTGTGAATGATATGAGTAAAAAACCGGAAAATTTGACCAAATCTGATTCATTGTGTATTTTTCACAACTGTCAAGTTTCATAGTTTTTCAATCAGTAGTTTCAGTCATGTCGTCGAAACAAGAAATTGTCCGTGAAGAAATGTTGTCTATCAATCAAAATCCAGAGGCGCTCCACGGATAAATCGCTAAAAAGCTTGGAATTGAAAATACAACTGTGGCTCGTGTGATAAGAACCTTCAAGGAGCTTTTTAGTTGCTGAAAAGAGGAAGGGAGTGGGCAACAGACAGTTCAAAAGCCGCCCAAATATGCCGCTAAAAAGTCCAAGATGTCATTCAGGATTGTGCAGAAACCCATTAAGCGTCCTGGGTTACATGTTTACAAGGTACAAACAACTCCAAACCAGAATGAAGAGCAGAACATCACTGCGGAACCTGTGCCCGGAAACTACACGAAGTTGCTTACCAATCGTGTTGCATCATGACGGATGACAAAACTTACGTCAAGGCCGTCTTCCGTTAACTTCCCAGGCTACAATATTTCGTTTGAAGAAAAATTAGTATTCTCCATTTAATTCCAACTACCTTTGCTTCTCTTGACAGATTCGCGTATTTCGTCTACAATGTGCAGACTTGATCAGTGTCTCGTACTACTAACTCGACTGAGTAGTACGAGACACTGAAGAAGTCTGCACATTGTAGACAAAATACGCGTATCTGTCAAGATAAGCAAAGGTAGTTGGAATTAAATGGAAAATACTAATTTTTCTTCTAATTTCTAGTTACAGGTATTCACTAAACAGCTCAAACCCTCTAGGATTAATATTTCTTTGCTAAGCCGTAAGTCAAAATCGATGTTCCGGAGGATGTTCGAAAGAAAAAATTATCGAAATTTGCAAAGAAGTTCCTGATCGGGCAGGCGATTTGCGGATGTGGTGAAATAAGCGCTCCCTGCATCACTTCCGGAACGGTGCGATTTACACGGAGTCAATTTTTTGCTAAAATATATGAATCGATCAAATTCACCGGAACTTCGCCCAATTTAAAAATTCTGGGGAATAATGAAGAGGAAACTTGGCAAACATCCCAAAACTGTTAAAACAGAGCTGGAGATGAAGTAAATTTGGGTAAAAGCAACAAAAACACTGAAAAATATACAAAATTTAATGGGTGGAGTGAAAAGGAATGAGCTGCGTTCAGATTAAATTGAATAAAGCAAATTTTATAATTCATCACTCATTAGTAGTTTTTCATTCCCTGAAAATATTAACAAAATCCGATAATCGGTTTAATTTTGTTGAGTAAAGCGTCATTTTTATCGAATGCATCTTCTAATATTGCTTAAAGAAGTTGAAAACGGGATTTGAAAAAAAATGCCATATGTTTTCGCATTTTTTCCAGCCGCACCCTGTATGGTTTGTGGAAAGAATTTGACGAAACGATTAGTTCGACGAACCTATTAATGTGGAACAATTCAAACTGGAGCGAAGACAACAAACAGATCTTTTCCAGTATATGAAGCGCTGCCTAGAGAAGTTGGAGTGTGAATAAATGGGGCAACTGTATCGTTCTCAAGAAAGTTGATTTTTTTAAAAGAAGCTCAATGGATCCCACAAAGACTGATTGAAAGGTCAAAGCAGCATTACGATGAACATCTGAATGGCGTTGAGGCGGAACACCAGGATAACTGGAGGAAAATGCAAAAGGGCAAATATCAAGTCCGCGCGCATCAGCTATTCATCGATTTCAAGGTCGTTTACGGTACTATTGATCGTAAAGAGCTATAACAGATTATGGGTAAGAGCAATTTTTCATCTGGAAACTGACTAGACGAGGCATTCTCAAACTTTTTTACCGACGCGTGTAACCTTTATGAAGTCGCGATCCATACATTGAGGTAGACTAGGTTAAATCGGTTAAAGATACGATGAAGAGTCCGGATGTTCGGATTCCTGGTGCACCACATAGATAATGACCGCCTCCGACTGGAATTTCAACGCCTCCTCGCTGGAATCTCAAATAAATCCCTTATCAACGCATTGAAAAAGAGACAAAGTTCACCGATTTTTCATGCGATAATACTGTCACCCATCAGTGAATCGTCAATGAGTATAAGTAGGCTATGAACATAAAAAAATTGACAGTTCCATCAATTCGTCTACGGCAGCCAAGGAAAAAGCAGTGAAGCAACTTCGTTCGATCGTTCGTAATTACCGCCGGCTCCAGACTGGAGTGAAGAAGTCCGTCATCGTGCCGCGCTTTGTGCCGGTCGCATGAAGTCGACCGTTTATATACAAGATCCTGGCCCTTCTGGAGAAGGTGAGAGCGTCGAGCGTAAGCTAGGTTGGTGACCGCAATGTACATCAAGCGCTAAAGCGGAAGACGGAAAGCAAGGTGTCAAAAACCTTTCGTGTCTTGGGCAGACGGTCAAAAAGTATTTGGCCAACTTGGACATCGTCATGAGGAAGCGAAAGTCGAGGCCGGTCGTGTCGGAAGTGCAAGGGGCCTCTAATAGGAGCGCTCAAACTTCAAGAAAATATGCTCCCAATGCTTCTGGAATGTTTCTTTCTATTCATTTGACAGGATTCTTCCTGAACTTCAAGAATTCCCCGTTCTGAAATTCTGAAATGTTCTCTTCTAAATTTCCGAAAAGCTTTCTAGCACTTCCAACCAACGCTTTGACCAACGCTTGACTGTGGATCGGAAGGTTGGAAGTGGAACAAATCGAAAAGTATGCTCCCGACGAATCTACGAGTAGGTGGTAGCCATTATTGAGAAAAATCCGAATCTTTCTGTGCGAAATGTGGCTCGAAAAGTTTGGAAGTCAAAATCATACGTACAACAAGAAAAGCAGAGGCAAGGACTGAAGTGAAAAAGGTGCCCAACCGTGATGATAAGCAAAATTTCACTGCGAAAAGTCGTACTAAAAAGCTTTACTCCAATTTTTTTGCATAAAAAAATCTTGTATCATAATGGACGACGAAACATACATTTGTACTCGAAAACTTTTAACAGCTTCCGGGTCTGGCTTTTGCAATGCAAAGGAACGCCATTGCCGAGCATTTCCGGACAAAGAAGGTGTCCCAATCCCCGAAGAAGTATTTGAATTGGCAGGCAATATGTAGTTGTAGTCGAAAATGTAAAAGTTTCGTCTCTATCAATAAGGATGTGTACGAGAAAGAATGTCTGCAAAAGCGGTTGCTACCGTTTATCAGAAGCCACGACTGTCCAGCTCTGTTTAGGCCTGATTTGGTCCCTTGTAACTATGTGAAATCGGTCCTGGAATGGTATAAGGTACAAGAGGTCAAATGCGTGCCAAAAACAGCCAATCCACCAAACTGTCCAGAACTTTGGCCCAATAGAGAAGTACTGGGCTCTAGTTATGCGGAAACTCTGCGAAACTAAGAAGAAAGCAAATGGTCTTCTCTTGGATGATTTCAAGAGAAGATGGAGAATCGTCATGGCGGGCGTATCTGAAGATTCTGTTGTTTCTGATGTAGATATAACACTATTATTGTAAAATAAACAATCGGTGTTGTTGTATTATGTGTAATTATTTTTGCTGCTATTATTTTGGTGTCCGAAATTTAACGTGGACAGGCTTTACAAATTGCATCTACATCACTGAGATGAGAACCAGCAACAAGTTAATTGTGATAAGCAATAGGCTTCTATGCTTAAATATGATCAAATTATTGAAGCACAGGAAAATCTCCAGTAAATTGCCCTGAAGACTTCAAAGCACTATGTTCACTAGCTACTATAGTATGGACGAACTCGATTAGTCTATTGGATGAGGAGACGTAAACGCAATAAAAGAGACACTATAACACATTAAAAGTAACCTGACTTCCCAAGTGCGGTTAAACAGCGGAATGATATATAAAAGTAATAATAGAGCCTGCGAAAAGTTCCACAGGTTGGAGCTGGATTCGAACCCTCAATTCGTGGTAAACAACAGAGCTATCACCTTTAAACACTTGGAGCACCAAACCCCAACTAATTACACATCATATGTAGTTTGGTTTCCAAAAAGAGAGATCAACCGTTGATGCTATTCGAATGGTGGCTCAGAACTGGACTCTGTTTAACGCTACCCAAGTAACAATTTTAGTTTTATTCCATTCGTATAGCACCCCCAGGCTTTGTTGATAAAACTACATTCAAAACTGTTTTATTTACCAACAACTTCTCTGTGCTTCTTTAAAGCCGAAATTTAAACAAATTGGCCCACTATATAGACGGTCGTGAAAACAAGTTAATAAAACCTTTATAAGACCTTAAAGATTTTCAAAATGTTCAAATGAAAGATGTTATAGCCACTTGAGAACTTTTATAAAACCTATTGGCTGCCAAGAAAACTAGAGTACGGCTAAATGGCTGCAGATGTCAAACTTCACTGTGATATCGTTTGATGGTTATTGTTGTTCTGCTTTGTTAGACAAATTGAGTTATTTTTCCCGCGTATCATGCTCCAAATCATAAGCGCATTTAATTTTATGGTGAATATTGGCCGATAAGAGCCGAAAACTAATGCGCTTCGGAAATTATGCGAGTTTACAACAACAATAACAACATTAAAACAAATATATTCGATAAATTATTCATGAATTTCCTGAAAATTGATGGAATTCATTAAGGTTATCTGAAAGAATGCCGAAATTGGTCTCCGATCTACAGTTTATTTGCATTTTGTTTTTCCATATTTCAATTATTTCTTACATTTCAATATGGCGATTGAGAAAAATCACAGTTCTGCCAAAAAGCCAATATATCTTCGCAATGACTACTATAAAACCAATTTGCCGTTTAATGCATTTCCTGGAGGCAACGCTTTGGAACAGGATGTATAATAGTGTGTTGACACTAAAGTTGCCGAAAGGAGTCGAGTTCGTTGGTTTTGCGGATGATGTCATTTTGAGGGTGTCAGGCTAGTCGCTGAAAGAGGTGAAAAAGTTGTCAACAGAAAGAATCTTCATGATCTAAGACTTGATCTTTGGAGCGAAGCTGCACATACCCCACAACAAAACAAAGCTACTATTGGTGAATAATTGCAAAGCGTACACACTCATTCCGAGCATCAACCCGTCTGTACAGAATGTAGTAATGTGGAGAAAACACCGGAGCACGTGGTTTTCGAATGCCATTGACTTGAGGCAACCCCGTTGGGAGATGCCTGCCCTGGGAGTGCCTAATGTCGTTGAATAGATGTGTCGAGATGAGGTCATATCGATTGCGGTCAGTAGAACCGTCACTCAAATACTGTCGAAGCTGCAACGTATGTGGAGAAAAGAACAGTGGTCCAGCAACGCTGTTTCTGCATAGACTAGTACAGTTCATTCTACGCGATGGAGGTGGGAGGAGATTGGCTTATATTAACGCGTAGATTATGCTTGTCAGAAGGCGGTGAAGCCAACAAAGCCCTTAAGAACTGCAGTAGGCTGGTCGGTATGCCAGTGACCGGAGGTGTACTTTAAGTGCCAAGAGTTCGGATACATTACCGGGAAAAATTAAAAATTATTCCCTTTTTCCATTAAAGTAAATTGTGAAATTATAGTTTATTGAGTAATTTGCGTAGGCCGTTGTGAATGGAATCCCTCTTTTAGTGTGTTATGGTCGTGTTTCTTTAGATAAATTGTGCGTCGGTAGTTTTTTCCCCATTTTTTTGTTTTTTAGTGCCCCGCTCCCGCATCCGGACGAACTTTCCAACATCCGAAAACGAACATTGGTGAGGTCGTTTTATATTATCAAAAATATAAATTAACTATATACACGCCAGGATCAAGAATGTCCATTTTTGATTCTGGAAGTGTGAAAACTCTTCACATATCCATTTGATATGCGAAGATTTTCATGCGGAGCTTATTGTATATGAAGATGACCTCAGAATGTACGTGTAGGAACAGGCATTCTTGAAATGGGTCGTTGGATTTTCAATAGAGCTGTCACCTTCAATCTCCAAGGCTAAAAATGTTTGTACATAGTGATTTCATATAAATTACTGAAGAAATGAAGACAAGTTTCTTCCATAAAAGCACTGCCGGTCAGTGGGAGATTGATTGCAAAACACACACAAACACACACACAAGAGTTCGGATACATTACCCGAAACTTTGAAGGACCGGAAAGGAGCCGACTATGGTGGAAAAGCTTCACAGAAAAAAATAATCAATTTTAACAAGCGTAAAATTTCCCCTCGTTTGATTCTCAGCCAAAGAAAGCGTTAACAACGAAATTGTTTGCAATATTTCATACGCCATACAACAATGTTTGCAATCTTCCATACAACAGGCTCGATTCAGGTGTTATCTGACTTAAATTTGCATTAAATATTCCATTAATTTCTGCCAAATCTAGCACATTCCCTTTAGATAACACAGAAAACTAAATGTTTCATTCAAACTGTGTTGGTATAATCACAGATTGCATAAATGCACCGGAGTGCCTGATCTATGCCAACAAGAAAGCCAAAGGTCATGTGATACGAACAGGCAACGGCTTCTAAGTCACAGTGAAGGTCGCACAAGAAAACCTCAGCTACTGCGTAACTGCACAACTACTACTGCGGCAGTACGTGTCGGAATTGCAAACAGAACTAAAACAGCAGCACTATGGACGATGTTTAAGATGTTGTGTACTGTGCACAAAAAACAGAGTCTTCAGCTGTAGTTGTTAAACAACTCCACGATGAACGCAGTTTAACTAGCTGCTAGACAAACTCATTGAAGACATTACCGATCGAAGACAAGTCATCATCACCGGTGACTTCAATGCTAGTGGTTACTAACTCAAAGAGCTGCAGTGTACTAAGCTGCAAGGAGATGCAGTGTGTAAAGCTGAATGTATATCTAACGGTACTATCCATCATCAGTGTCCGGTCGAGAAACGTCGATTGTCGATGTAAGTGCAAGATGCCTCCAGAAGAGATGAACAAATATCAGTGGCAAGAACAGCTCTAGGAGTCAAGCTCAGCGAGAAAGCCAACGTGAATTCTTTGGGAGACGTTCGACAGAGTTGCCATGGTGAAAATGAAAGGACAAGCTGTACCAGCTGGAAGGTGTCCTAAGAAGATGGAGGCCATCATCTAAAGGGTGAATGATCACTATGGTGTATTAACCAAGAAGAAGAAGCTGATCGATATGGCGAAAGCCATGAAGTGAAGAAGACCCCAGCACCAGACGGAATTCCCAAACTAGAATCTGAAAACAACGATCCAGGAGTACCCAGATACTGGAAGCGACAAAAGCTGTTGCTTGTACCAGCCAGGAAAACCTCCCAGAGATCCTGTGACAGAAGGCCATCCTAGTAGGCTTACCAAGTACACGGAGAGCAAGAACGGCTTGTCATGCAGTTCGGCTTCAGAAAAGGTAGGTTCACGCCTGAAGGGTAGGGGAAACTGCGGTAGTGGAATTAATATTGCGCGATGGTCACCCTAGACGTGAAGATTGCCTTTAATCGCCCATTCGTACTTCTGCAGGATATTGAGGAGCTACTTTCAAAACCGGACGATGATCTACGAGACAGACATGGGAGAAAAATGAATGACAATTACAACAGGCGTTCCTCAGCAGCAGGCTCCTAGTAGTCGAGGAATCGCGAGAAGATCCAAGAATCATTTGCACGCCAAGATAGTGAAAACTGCAATTGCAGTTTTTGCAATTATATCTTCGGAAAAGGCCATTCGGCTCATCTTGATCCACAAATCAGGTCTTTGATAAGTCATAAACAACTTTTTAATATGGGGTAGCGGATATGACAGGATGCCGCAAAGATTCTATCAAGAGTTTTTTTTTTGTTTTCACTCATCACCGAACTTCAATCTCCCTTTCATTAAGGGTGCTTTTTTTGATCCACAAAACGTTTTATGAAGTAAACAAAGCCATGAAAGTGTGTGCGAGTGAGAGGTTGCGCACAGCTCGACAATTGAAGCAACTGTAGAGCTTTTATTCCATTTATTTCAACTTGTTAAAGTGATTCACTGGTTACTATCTAGAGCTGTCATGCTCTTAAATTGGTGCTCAATAACATAGAAACGATTGAAGAAAGTAGCATTTTTTTGAGATATGCTTGGTCGCCCTGGAGTTCAGAACTTAAGATCTACAGTTGTAAAAGTAGTTTTATCTTTTTTTTTACTTAACATGTTTTATATTTCCAATTCAAATGTCTTACATACTAATTTTAACATTTTAAGTGTTTTAGCCCGCTGAGCTCTTCAGCTTTGTTTAATTTTTAATTTTCTGTGTTTGGTGTGTTTAGTGTGTTATGTGTTTTACATTAAATTCTCAGTTCAGCCCTTGGGGCAATGTTTGTTAAAATTTGATAACCTACCTAATCTACAACTAAAACTACAATTTGAAAATCCTAGGGGTGGGGAACCAGATTCCGGATGATCTGGTGATCCGATGTCAGGCAGCGTGCCCTGTACCGATTGATAGACTCACTAAAGCGATCGTCGAGCATTTTTATCTCGGCCAGACGGTGGACCTCAGATGTTCTTGTCCTCGGAGGGGTGTTCAGGATCATCCTGAGGAACTTATTTTGAACACGCTGAAGCTTCAGGTGATGTGTTTTAGCGCAACTCACCCAGATTGGCATTGCGTACTCGATGACTGGAAGTATGATTTGCTTATAGACAGCAAGCTTGTTTTTCAGGGATAATGTAGACCTTTTGTTGATCAATGGGTACAGTAGTTTCAACAGAACGTTACACTTTGTGACAGTTTTGTCAACCTGTTCCCTGAAAATAAGCTTGCTGTCTATGGTAAATGCCAAGATAGACAGCTGATTTGGCCCATTCTACCGTTGTGTTGTTTAGGCTTATTTTACAATCCTCAGGCGGAACAAGTTTGGGAGAGTTGGAGTGCAGAAATAGGATGACCTGGGTCTTCGCCGCATTGATACAGATCTTCCAATCGGTGAAGTATTCAGACAGAACATTCAGGCTTCGTTGCAGTTTCGCTGTAAGCGCTCTTATTACCCTACCATTGTGGACGACTGCGGTATCATCGGCGAACAACGACAGAGATCCATTTTCAGGGAGCGGGGGTATGTCCGAGGTGAATAGGTTGAACAGAAGTGGACCTAGTATACTTCCCTGCGGAACACCGACGGAAATCTCCTGTGCATCGGAAACTGCACCTGCATACAACTGCAGATTGTATCGATGCAGCTTGTACACCAAGCCATCATGCCACACATTATCAAAGGCCTTCTCAATGTCGAGAAGTGCCATGGCAGATGATTTCGAAACAGACTTGTTCCGTCTGAGGATGTTAATGACTCGGTTAAGTTGGTGAATTGTCGACCGACCACGTCGGAAGCCAAATTGTTCGTCGAGCAAGATGTTCAGCTCGTCGGCAGATGAAAGAAGCCGACGGTAGATCACTTTCTCAAATAGCTTGGATAATCCTGAGAGAAGGCTGATAGGCCTATAGCTCTTGGAACATGAAGGATCTTTCCCAGGTTTCTGGATGGGGATGACTTTGGCTGACTTCCAACACGTGGGGAAGTAGCCAAGTCGGAGGCAATGATTGAAAACCATCGCCAGATAGTTATAGAACTGGGGGCTCAGTTGCTTGAGCTCCAAGTTGAGGATGTTATCGAAACCTGGGGCCTTCATGTTCTTTGAGCATTTTATATAAGCCAACAATTCGTCAGCTGAGATCTCCAACTCCTCTGTGAAGTCGTTGGGGCTTAGATGGATGTTAGTAATAAGCGAAGCTGCATGTGGACTGACGATGTTTTGTCCGAGATTATGGGAGCTGACGAAGTGTTGGCTTATTTCAGCAGCCTTCTCATTTTGGTCACTCGATTACAGTGACGTTTAAGCGTTGGCAAACCAGTTCGCTGGTATTGCCTTCGAATGGCGTTGCGCAATTGAATAAGTTCTTTAGTGGGTCTATCAATGGGTACAGAGTCACTCACCTGATCAATCACCGGTCCATGTTGCTCCCGTAGCTTTATCTGCTTTACAATGTTATGATATATAGGGTATGTGTCCCTTGACTCAGCCTATTATGCAAGCATCAATAACATTTTTCATCATAATTCATAAAGTTTTTAAGCTGTTAGCAAGATTCAACTAGTTATACACTAGCAAAGATTAGTGTGATTATACATCTGGTAGTTTGTATCAAGAAAAGTAACACAACTCTTTTTATAAAGTCAGAAACTTTCGAGGGATATGGATTTAATGTTGGTCTATAAGCACCAAATTGGGTCTATTTATGGATGCAACTTCGTCCCACTAGATCGATTTTTTATTAAATGTAGCCTTTGTACGGTTTTTTTTTCTAATTTTATGAATTAAAGCATTGGTAGCTGTATTCGATTTACTTATTACAACATTTCACAAAACAAACTGAAGTAAAACTGCCTCGAAACACTTAAAGGAAGGTTTGCTATTTGGTTTATCAGCCATTCAATAATGAAAACATTATAATTCACTATACAATGATTTTGTTCCTTCTGTTTGTGTTTAAATGAGTCACTAGAATATAAACAACCACAAACTCAAGCATTTCCACTTGAAATTTTACCAATATAAACGTTTTTAATACGTTATTGATACAACAGACCATAGTTGGGAACATACAAAAAATTATGTCCCCAACATTGGGTCTACGATTTTCTTGTAAAATCATTGTTATTTTAACTATGTGAACAGCTAGTTTGTAACGTGTAACTATATTCTGCACATTCAAACTGCATTTTTTGCTTTATCGGTTCAATTAATCAAATTTAGATCACTTGAAGATCGTGTAGATCATCTGTTCAGATTAACGATTGAAATCAAGATGCCACGAAAGTTCAAGTATTTGAAAATTACGCGGAAGTGAACAACTATAAGTTGATTAGTATTGTCTCAATTGCTACGGATTACATCGGTCCTCATGATAGCAACATGATTTTGGTGATTATCGCTAAATTATTGACACATTCAGTACATAGGCCGAATGAAGGAGCTAGGCTAACATTACATCCCCTTACCCTATTCGAACATATTCAATGAAGGGCATTCATTGGAAGACCAACAGACATTATAAGATAATCTTGGGGTGTTCATTCAAAACAAACTAACTTAACTTTGTATAACCCATGAAGTTACTGCTACAATTGTAGACCTTATGTTTTGAAGTACTAAAACTAACAAGATTATCCTATGATGTCAGTTTTTATTGACTTGAATTTCCCAAGACAATCTGATAACGACTGGTGATCTTACAGAAGATTCACTGAATGTTTCTGAATGTATATCACCTTTCATAGGTTATAAAGCTAATGTTACGACTGCAGACCCTAACTTCTAAACTCATGGGCAGTTTTGGTGACCTAAACCATCCCAAGATATCTCATTATATCTGTTTACCGTCCAGAAGACTCACTTAAATTGGTCAAATACAAATTGTTACTTTGTTTGGTCCAGAAAACGACAGTTACAGCTGTAGATTTTATGTTTTGAATTCAAGGATAGTTTGAATAACGTAGATATTTCATAGTGTCTGTTGGCCTTCCAAGATATTCAATGAATATGTTTCAATACACAGCGTAGCTTTGCATGGCCCAGAAAGCTTTTGTTGCAACTGTAGGTCCTATAATCTGATCTCAAGGATAGTTTGGATGACCCACAGCATCTCATATTGCTTTATAATGTTTGTTGACCTTTAAGAATAATAATTGAATATGTTTGAATATCTATTGCAACTTTGTATTGCCTAAAAATAACTTCTACAACTGTAAATCTTAAGCTATGAACGCCAGGACAGTTTGGATGACCTAGAGGATTAGAAAGTTATAAAAGATTGACTGTCGACCTTCCAAAAGATTCATTGAGTATGTTTGAACACATATAGTCACCTTATATAGCCCAAAAAGCTACTGTTACAACTGTAGATCTTATGTTTTGAACTTAAGGACAGTTTGGATGACCAAGAATATACCAAGATTGCCGCATTACGTCTGTTGACCGTCTAGACTATTCAATGAATATTGTTAAATACATATTGTTCCTTTGCATACTCCAGAAACCTACTGCTACTACTGTTGATCTCAAGTTTTAAACTCAAGGACAGTTTGGATGACCTGGAACATCACAACATCATCGAGTAATGACTGTTGACCTTCCAAAAGGTTTATTTAATTTGTATAGATACATATCATAATCTTATATAGCCCTGAAAGCTACTGTTGCAACTGTAGATCTGAAGTTCTGAACTCAAGTGCATCTAGGATAACGTAGAACATCCCAGAAAGATACAAACATATTTAACGTGTATCACCGAAAAATTGTTCTAAAACAACGCTTTATACTATTGACAAGGCATTTATTTTTTCTCCCTGTACTTCTTCATGTTCAGGATGTTCTATATCGTCAATCAGATCTGAAACTTTAAAAAAAATGTTTTTTTTTATATTTCTTAGATAGAAGAATTGATGGAGAACAAATTTGCCGAAGACAGAGTACACCTTTATTCAGTCTGTGATTTTATTCAGCCATTTTCTTTTTGAAGTCACGTATGATCCCTAAGGCCTGAAGGAGTTAATATACTTTATAAGACAAGACTTGACATTTATGATCTTTGCAATAGTATAAGCATGAGCATGATTGACCGCTCGAGGTTGCTACTCCGTTATTGCCAGATCAGCTGTTATTACACAAAGAACCAAAAGATGATGCTTAGGACTAGCATGCATCCTCAATTTGTAAAAACTGGTGATCCCAAACTAAGGCATTATCGGCGCCGGCCTCGCCCGAATGCAGGTCAACTAGGGAATGGGTAGGAATATGTTGACGTGATACTCGCTTTATTGGAAGCCGAGAATACCTCTGCACTTCCACGAGAAATCACTGGGAAGTTGGATAAAATGGTTGGGTTGGCAGCGGGATCCGTTTTGGTAAACGGTGTGCTGAATTCAACTGACGTCGGCAGCGAATAAAATATTTGACTATGTTCCCGATTTATTCTCTGTACAGAGATGCACATTAAAGCTATTCAAACTTTGGCACTAGTTTAAACCAACAGTAATGATGCTGTTGGGGCCACTCACAAGTGTGGGTGGTTTATTTCAATGGAATACAAGAATAAGTTAAAACACCGAGTTTGAAAACCGATTTAAACCAACAGTAGGGATGCTGTTGGGGCCACTCACAAGTGTGGGTGGTTTATTTCAGTAGAATACAAAAATAAGTTAAAACACCGAGTTTGGGGACCGATTTAAACCAACAGTAATGATGCTGTTGGGGCCACTCACAAATGTGGGTGGTTTATTTCAATGGAATACAAGAACACGTTAAGAACATCGAGTTTGAGGACCGATTTAAACCAACAGTAAGAATGCTGTTGGGGCCACTCACAAGTGTGAATGGATTATTTCAGCAGAATACAAAAGTATGTTAAAACACGATCGTAGTGTGCGCAGCTGGAAGTAAGACGTGAAAAATTTTCTCGTGTCATTTTTCCTCGCTTTATTTTTAATTTTATTTCAAGTTTTTATTAATTTGTGGTCTTCAAACGACTCTACAAGTGTAGAAAAGTGAAGACTTTCCTCAATGAACAAGACAGCCGTTACGTTTATTTTTCTCCGGAGTGAATAAATTAGCTTCTTTGTTGTGTTTTTGGGTATATTTTTACTGATTCGGTTGTAGAAGAAAATCAGCGGCTTGTGCTCCACTGCGAGGCTTCCGGCGGTTTTGGGTACGAAACGTTATTTGACGCAAAACCAAAATTCATACGGCTATGCGACAGAAGGGCTATGAATTAGGCAACTGATCTGAGAAGCAATCGGACCGATTTTAGATGATAATTGCAGTGGTTACGATTTGGTACGTCTTTGAAATCTGGGTGAGCTATTTCCTTTTATACCTTTGTATATCATTGCCAATTTCACTTATTACGTAGAGCTGAATTCGTACACTGCATTAGCTGACACTTATCATGTTGTCGAGTTAATTCGTTTGAAAATTTTGTTTTTAGAGCTGCGGCCGCTGATATCTATTATTCTCGGTTATTTTGATTCAAATTTTCACATTAGTAGTATTAACAGTGATAAACTATCAAGTTTAATAAAAGGCTAACTATTAGGTACATTTCCTTACAATCAACAATCAATAATTTTTGTAACCTGTTAACATTGTAGTCGACATTTAATTGCAATATTTGATAGTTGGTGAATTATTTGGACGCTTTTAACTTTCAGTCGGCGCTCACTAATCTAAATCCAAACAGAAGTAGTGATGTGGGCGAGTGAGGTATGTGTGAGTGTGTGTGTGTGTGTGTGTGATGTGTGATGGAGGGAGGGGGGAACATATGATTTTGGGTCGGCGCTTTCTTCTTTCTTTTCAGAGAGCGAGTAATGGCGCTATAACCAAAAACCAT
This sequence comes from Aedes japonicus, assembly GCA_034211315.2. Taxonomy (NCBI): domain Eukaryota; kingdom Metazoa; phylum Arthropoda; class Insecta; order Diptera; family Culicidae; genus Aedes; species Aedes japonicus. The sequence continues at coordinate 14,050 of JASCZW010001831.1, read as the reverse complement.
AAGGAGCTAGGACTTCAGTTAATGCTAAAGTCCGAACCGTTTGAAGATAAATGGAGCATCACTTAACCCTCTTAGACTAGATGCTCCTAACGACCATTTTTGAATACATTTTTGTTCTGTGCACCAAACAGAGCATTCTGTTCAACTATTCTCTCCGACTATTCATTTCCTTTTTCCTTTGATATCTACTGAAGGCTACGTGGGTTCCCCGTGTCTTCTTAAGGTAGATACCAAATCCTCCCTATCACCAACGGTTGCATGGACGTGGCCAGGTGAGCGATCGAGGAGTGTTTGTTGCGTGAAGAAACGTATCAGAAACTGGTTGCGTTTCATGGTAGCATGCAATGTCTTCAACGAATTATTCCTCATCGTAGCTCCATCCACGAGGTGTGCAACCGTCAATGCTAATGCTAATGCTAATGCTAATACAAAAGTATGTTAAAACACCGAGTTTGAGGACCGATTTAAACCAACAGTAGGGATGCTGTTGGGGCCACTCAGAAGTGTGAGTGATTTATTTCAATGGAATACAAGAATACCTTAAATACATCGAGTTTGAGGACCGATTTAAACCAACAGTAGGGATGCTGTTGGGGCCACTCACAAGTGTGGGTGGTTTATTTCAATGGAATACAAGAATAAGTTAAAACACCGAGTTTGAAAACCGATTTAAACCAACAGCAGGGATGCTGTTGGGGCCACTCACAAGTGTGAATGGATTATTCCAGCAGAATACAAAAGTATGTTAAAGTTTGAGTTTGAGTTTGAGAACCGATTTAAACCAACAGTAGGGATGCTTTAGGGGCCACTCACAAGTGTGAGTGGATTATTTCAATGGAATACAAGAATACGTTAAGAACATCGAGTTTGAGGACCGATTTAAACCAACAGTAGGGATGCTGTTGGGGCCACTCACAAGTGTGAATGGTTTATTTCAGTAGAATACAAAAATAAGTTAAAACACCGAGTTTGGGGACTGATTTAAACCAACAGTAATGATGCTGTTGGGGCCGCTCACAAGTGTGGGTGGTTTATTTCAATGGAATACAAGAACACGTTAACCGATTTAAACCAACCGTAAGAATGCTGTTGGGGCCACTCACAAGTGTGAATGGTTTATTTCAGTAGAATACAAAAATAAGTTAAAACACCGAGTTTGGGACCGATTTAAACCAACAGTAATGATGCTGTTGGGGCCGCTCACAAGTGTGGGTGGATTATTTCAATGGGATATAAGAATACGTTAAGAACATCGAGTTTGAGGACCGAATTTATGATCTTTGCAATAGTATGTAGCCCAAAATTAACGTTGTTCTCAATTGAAATAAATACGTAGAAATATTTCCGATCGATCGGTGCAGAAATTTTGAAAATATGTTGAGAAATGACTGAGATATTAACACTGAAAACCTGACCACTTTTCGTGACGATCGTAATGTGATTTTTTTTTCTAATTGTACCCCAGTATCTATATATATATAAAAAATGGATTTCTGTCTCTGTCTGTCTGTCTGTCTGTCTGTCTGACCCTAATAGGCTCGAAAACTACTGAACCGATCGGCTTGAAATTTTGTATGCAGAGGTTTTTGGGTTTGGGGAAGGTTCTTATGATGGTTTGAGACCCCTCCCTTCACTGGAAAGGGGGGCTCCCATACAAATGAAACACTAATTTCTACATAACTCGAGAACTAATCAAGCAAAAGAAACCAAATTTAGCATGTGTGAGTTTTTGAAGGCGAGAAAGGTTTCTATGGTAGCATGAGAACCTTCCCCGTCCTAAAAGGGGGGGGCTCTCATACAAATAAAACACAATATTCTGCATAACTCGGGAACTAATCAAGCAAACGGAACGAAATTTAGCATGTGGTGGTTTTTGATGACAAAATATGTTTCTATGTTGGTTTGAGATCCCTCTCCATTCTAAAGGAGGGGGGGGGGGCTCTAATACAAATGAAATACACTATTCTGCATGACTCGAGAACTAATCAAGCAAGTGGAACCAAATTTGGTATGCGGTGGGTTTTGAAGACAAAAATGGTTCTATATTGATTTGAGACCCCTCTCCTTTCTGAAAGGGGGGAGATCCCATACAAATGAAACGCAAATCCTTGCATAACTCGAGAACTAATCAGGGAAATGGAACCAAATTTGGCATGTGGAAGTTTTTGAAGGAGAGAAATGTTTCTATGGTGATTTGAGACTTCCGCCATATGAGGAGGGGGAGGAGGGGCTCTCAAACAAATGGAACACAAATTTCTGCATAACTCGAGAACTAATAAAGCAAATGGAGCCTTAATTGGTATGGGTGAGTTTTTGAAGGCAAGAAATGTTTTTATGGTGGTTTGAAGCCCCTTCTCCCCTGGAAAAAGGGGCCCCCATAAAAATGAAACACGAATTTAAGCCAAACATGAGAATTATACCTACTGCTATGCTAATTTGTATGTAGGAGTATTTACGTCTGAGAGAGCATCTTATGATAGTTCAAGACCCCTCCCGCCTCTAGAAAGGGGGGCCCCATGCAAATGATACGAAATTTGGCATGGGCGAGTTTTTGAAGGCAAGAAATGTTTTATGGTAATTTGAGACCTCTCCTCACTCTGGAAATGGGGACATACGAAACACAAATTTCAACCAAACATGAGAACTATCCCTGCCGCTATGCAAATTTGTATGTAGGGGTTTTTGGGTCCGGGAAAGATCTTATGATAGTTCGACACTCCTCCAGCCTTTAGAAAGGGGGGCTCCCATGCAAATGAAAAACTATTTTCTGCATAACTCAAGAACTAATCAAACAAATGGAATCAAATATGGCATGTGGAGGTTTTTGTAGGCAAGAAATGTTTCTACGGTGGTTTGAGACCCCCTCCTCTTTGGAAGAAGGGGCTCTCATACAAATGAAATACCAATATGAGCCAAACATGAGAATTATCCCAACAGGTATGACTATTTTTATGCAGGGATTTTTGGAGTCGGGGAAGGTTCTTATGATAATTCGAGACCCCCCCCCCCCCGCATCTGGAAGGGGTGCTCCCACACCAATGAAACACAAATTTCTGCATAACTCGAGAACTAATCAAGCAAATGGAACAAAACTTGGGTTGTGGGGGTTTTCGGAACCAAGAAATGTTTCTATGGAGGTTTGAGACTCCTCCCCTCTCTGGAAGGGGTGGGCTCTCATGAAAATTAGACACCAATGTCAACCAAACATGAGAATCATACCTACTGTTATGTAAACTTATATGTAGGGTTTGTTGAGGCCGGAGAAGGTTCTTATGATGGTTCGAAGCTCCTTCCCCGCCTGGGAGGGGAGGACTTCCATACAAATGGAAAGCAAATTTCTGCAAAGCTCGAGTTCTTGGAATTGGAGTTCTTCAAATGGAACCAACTTTGGCATGTGGGGGTTTTTGGGCAGGATTTTTTTTCTTAGGTGGTTCGAGACGCCTTCCCTCTGACGAGGGGGAAGGAGGGCTCTCAAACCAATGAAACAGACATTTGAACCAAACATAAAAATTATCCATGCAACTAGAACACAAAATGTGTATTTCTCGGGTATGAAGCATATTCTGATAGAAGTTTGAACCCCTTTTTAGTCAAGAATTGGTTGAGTTACTCTCAGTGCTACATTATGCACAAGAAGTTAATCTTAGGTTATGCAAGAGAAAATTACGTACAAACTGACAGGATACGGCTTCGTTTGTCTTTGGAATGTTTCTACGCAGATAGCAAAAGCGGTAGAAATAACTGGTGCAAGGGTTGAATTAATAACACAAACCTTTTTTTTGCATAAATAACACACACAAGCAAACGAAAAGATTTTAACCAGATTCATTCAAAACCATAAACGTGCCAGTTTTATAACTTTTTCATTCATTTAGTTGCATGCGTTGCAAGGCTCGCACCGGGTTCAGCTAGTAGAAAATAAAGACGTAGTCCTGCGTCAAAACTCTCTGTTCGACAAATCATTCTTGGTCTTTCAGAGCAATTCCCATTGTGATACTTTAACTTGGCTGGTGATAGAACATCACCACCAGGGGAGTCTCTAAGGTACTATCCTATTGCACACCTTCACGTCAATTTTTCCTCCCCTGCCGGGTGGTGGTATTTTGTCGATGTTTGCGGACGACACTTTCATCATCTACAAGGGTCAAGTGCTTCAAGCTCTGACTGGAAAACTTCAGGAGGATTTCAATGTTCTGTCCGAATACTTCAATAACTGTTAGATCTGTTTAAATGCAGTTAAAACACAGACGATTCTGTTTTCGCACTCAAAGTCACCTCGATTCATCCCGCCAGAAGATGCCAAAGTTCACCTCTGTCATACCTTGGTCTTGCCCTAGATGGCAAGTTTGTTGTTCCGATCGCATGTTCACGAAACCTGAACTAAATGTAGTATTCTGTTAAGATCTCTATATCCGCTGATCACTAAAAATTCCACTCTATTAACCAAGAACAAGTTTGCAGTTCATAAGCAAATCGTTTTTCACTTGGGTTACGTACGGATGGCCATTCTGGGAGAGTTGCGCCAATTGTTACCATTGAAAACCGCTGGTTGTTCAGAACAACATCCTTCGGATGATTCTAAACTGTCCCTCAAGAACTAGAATTCTGCGATCCATCGCTCGGCTGGTCTCCAGACCCTCGTCGATAGAAAAGGTATAATCCTGGAAAGGTTCAGAGAATCCTACCCGAGGTTGTCCTATCCACAGCTTGTAAATTAGACTTCAGATATTGTAGTTGGGTAAGTTATCTCGCCGTTTTAAATTCGCAATACTTACTAAGCTTTCTACAGGATGGCTTCTAAAGAATGGCGCGTCACACAGTCGAATTCACAGCATCACAATCGAATCAGTAGATACTTCAATTAACAAAATTGAGTTGAGGTTGCACACACGCATCATCAATATCAATATGACCGGCAATCATCGAAGATACCCAGTTTTATTGCTTGTAGGTCCGCAGCATCGACCGAGTTGTTGCTACGCTGCATTGTTACCCATCTTAGCAACGGCAAAGAGTTGTTGAACGGCGATAACAAACTCACTCGTTTTTTCAATCGACAGCAAACCTCTTAGGAGAAGATTTGAAGATTTCTCTTTGTAAAATAATCAAGGGATTCTTCGTTGAACAATTAATATGGACACTCCACATATTAAGTAGGTTTATCTCATATAGTTATAGATGTTAATAACGGCAATTTATTGTAGGTTTCAATATCCAAGTTATGGTGGCAAGTACTCGAAAAAGATGACATGAATTTGCCTCCGGTGACCCCATTTCTGTGAAACGGCAACCGTTTTTACAAGGAACTGGAACCAATCCTCGATTGTAGCTGTTTCGCTTGATCAAGAAACGATAATTTACCGATGAACATCAACTACCAACAATGGAACCAGAAAAGTATCACAGGTTATTTTCACGAGCCTTTTTTTCTCTAACAAGTTCCTATAAACTAGTCTTCTTTAGTAGTTAGCTAACTGTTTTATTCTATTGCTAGACGTATTCTCATGTATTTATTGAAACATTTTCAAGCAATACTATAATGACGGAAAGTCGGACGAATGTTATCCAGGTGATCAAGAATCTCCGGTTGATGCAATTTGACCTACACATTCACACTAAAATAGCGGTAAGCTGAATTCCGATTGTTTTCTAATATACATATTTGTAAGATAAGATTTAATTCTGATCGAATTTGTATGTAGGTAATGGGTAATGTACTTCGGCAATGTACCAATTCCAAGTGTCTTGATTCAAGTCGCTTAGTTCGAATACGGCTGAGTAAAAGCGATGGAAGACGGATTTTGGTCAACAACCGAAGCAGTGCTTTAACCTATCTATTTCTATGATCGATTATTCTAGTTATTTAGAAAGCTCAACTAAAACGCAACATTTTTACCAAACAGGTGAACCGGTTCATGCACACTTTTCATACCAGGCCTTGGAATTTGCTAATCTATTTGAGGCGAATCATCAGGAATAATTCCTTCCATTACGTATGAAACTTGACTACTTGATGTACTGCTCGACTTGACCGAAGAAAATTATATGGTCAATCCACCTATCATTATCTACCAGGAAACGATGAACGAACTACCCGAACAATGCAACCAATACATAATGGCAGCTTACTTTCATAAGGAATTTTTCTGTCATATTGAATTTTGTAGTCAAACCTACGTTCCTAACTGTAGCTCTATTTTTAGATGCACACTCTCGAAATCGATGGGAGGTCAAATAATAACGCAAGCAATGTCGTAACGACTAATATTGTTCTGGAACTAATTCCCAATCAAGAATACCAATATGACTGTGAGTAGAACTCAAATCTATATTCTATACTGACCAGCCAATGAAGAGATATATAAAGTTGAAATGGCTCAAATCGAATCAAATTTGTATGTCCAACTCTCGCCGATCATTACCGATCGTAACAATGTAGGTCTAGAACAAAATGGCTTGATTTTTAAAACATTTTCAATGCCACAAATACTCTTATCATGCTCAAACATTTTAGTCGTTTAGTTTGAATACAACTGAGCAATAGCGAGGAGGACAGACTTTTGATCCGATTGGCCCGCTACCGCATAACTGCTCCAGCTTTCATATTACTCTGATCTGTAGGTGATTTGCTGGAATGTCTGGATAGGTGATCAACTGAACTGAAGTGCATTATTTTTAGTTAACTATGAACCGGTGCATGCCCCATTCTGTTTTACTATGACTAATGATTTATTTATTTAGTCGATCTCATTTGCCTACGAGGTAAGATGCCACTTTATGACATCATACCTTTTCAGTGAACCATAGCGTTGTGTTCAGGGCTAATGTGTAACATCAATTGATATGCCTATAAATCTTGTGCTATCGGTCGATTTGATTCTATAGATTCGAATGGTCGGCATTGAGTCAGGAGGGACTTAGTATCAATGCTATAACTTTAGGTTTACGACAGCATGAAAATCAGACCTATTATTCCTTTAACATCTAGTATTCGCATGTCTACGTTTGATATGAATTCCTAATTGCAAATTTAAATGTTTCCTCGCAATAAAAACCCTCATTTCGTCCAATCTGACTCAATGCTCATCAAATGAAGATGAAATAGTATAAACTATACTTCATGGCGCCAGCATCAGTGGTTTAAAAATGCTTCGCGCTAATGGCATAGTTCCCCTGCCGAAGAGCATTCCACAATGATGTTTTGGTTAGCTCTAGTTAAGCGATTCTGTCTCAATCATCATTGGTCTGTAGGATCATTTGAAGTCGGTAGCACTTGATTGAGTAAGGAAAAATCAAACTGTACTACAAAATTTATAGCATTAGAGTTCACAACAATTACTTGCCTTCATACAAAAATTGGACTACATGAATCAAAAAGTGTAGCCGATTTTAAAACATATGTCCATTAAGTGTTAAAATAGGTAGGGTAGGGAACGGCTTAAGCACCCCATGACCCTATTCCAAGCACGAGGTGACCATCACCCACAAAGCTCATCACTACATGGAGCACCATACTGCAAAAAATAAGCAACAACCATGCGCAAAGACCGAAACGCGTTCAAATTGAGTTTTCCGGTCGAAGTTGCCATGCATATTTTCCCTCCAACTGAACTGTCATTGGAGTCCGAGCGAATCTTTGCTGGAACTTTTCCCCTGCCAATTGGGAGATCGATGTAAATAATTTCCCGAGACATGCATGTTTCCGCCATTTTGGTCCGTAATTATTTAGCCGACAATTCGAAAACATGAATATCTGCTTTATTGGAAAAGTTGTTAGATACCGAATCAATGGTAGTTTCCGGCAGCAGGGAAAATGTTCCATGATTAATCGGTTTAATTGCGGTAAATATCCAGATTTAATTATCTGCCATTTTTCGGATCTAAACTAGAAATCCCACCCATCATACCCTTGCATAAATTTGGAAAAATAAAAAAAAAATCTAATCGGATGGAAGAGCGTGCGGTTCAGAACTCGCATCTTCCGAGACTTCTTTCCAAGTCCCGTCATTTTGTTAGGGGTCGTCTCCCTTATATAGGCTTTCCGGGCGGGAAAATTTGGCGTTGTTATGGTACCACCTGCGCAACAACCATGCGCAAAGACCGAAACGCGTTCAAATTGAGTTTTCCGGTCGAAGTTGCCATGCATATTTTCCCTCCAACTGAACTGTCATTGGAGTCCGAGCGAATCTTTGCGGGAACTTTTCCCCTGCCAATTGGGAGATCGATGTAAATAATTTCCCGAGACATGCATGTTTCCGCCATTTTGGTCCGTAATTATTTAGCCGGCAATTCGAAAACATAAATATCTGCTTTATTAGGAAAGTTGTTAGATACCGAATCAATGGTAGTTTCCGGCAGCAGGGAAAATGTTCCATGATTAATCGGTTTAATTGCGGTAAATATCCAGATTTAATTATCTCCCATTTTTCGAATCTAAACTACAAATCCCACCCATCATACCCTTGCATAAATTTGGAAAAATAAAAAAAAAATCTAATCGGATGGAAGAGCGTGCGGTTCAGAACTCGCATCTTCCGAGACTTCTTTCCAAGTCCCGTCATTTTGTTAGGGGTCGTCTCCCTTATATAGGCTTTCCGGGCGGGAAAATTTGGCGTTGTTATGGTACCACCTGCGCAACAACCATGCGCAAAGACCGAAACGCGTTCAAATTGAGTTTTCCGGTCGAAGTTGCCATGCATATTTTCCCTCCAACTGAACTGTCATTGGAGTCCGAGCGAATCTTTGCGGGAACTTTTCCCCTGCCAATTGAGTGATCGATGTAAATAATTTCCCGAGACATGCATGTTTCCGCCATTTTGGTCCGTAATTACTTAGCCGGCAATTCGAAAACATAAATATCTGCTTTATTAGGAAAGTTGTTAGATACCGAATCAATGGTAGTTTCCAGCAGCAGAAAAAATGTTCCATGATTAATCGGTTTAATTGCGGTAAATATCCAGATTTAATTATCTGCCATTTTTCGAATCTAAACTACAAATCCCACCCATCATACCCTTGCATAAATTTGGAAAAATAAAAAAAAAAAATCTAATCGGATGGAAGAGCGTGCGGTTCAGAACTCGCATCTTCCGAGACTTCTTTCCAAGTCCCGTCATTTTGTTAGGGGCGTCTCCCTTATATAGGCTTTCCGGGCGGGAAAATTTGGCGTTGTTATGGTACCACCTGCGCAACAACCATGCGCAAAGACCGAAACGCGTTCAAATTGAGTTTTCCGGTCGAAGTTGCCATGCATATTTTCCCTCACACTGAACTGTCATTGGAGTTCGAGCGATTCTTTGCTGGAACTTTTCCCCTGCCAATTGGGAGATCGATGTAAATAATTTCCCGAGACATGCATGTTTCCGCCATTTTGGTCCGTAATTATTTAGCCGACAATTCGAAAACATGAATATCTGCTTTATTGGAAAAGTTGTTAGATACCGAATCAATGGTAGTTTCCGGCAGCAGGGAAAATGTTCCATGATTAATCGTTTGAATTGCGGTAAATATCCAGATTTTATTATCTGCCATTTTTCGGATCTAAACTACGAATCCCACCCATCATATCCTTGCATAAATTTGGAAAAATAAAAAAATTCTAATCGGATGGAAGAGCGTGCGGTTCAGAACTCGCATCTTCCGAGACTTCTTTCCAAGTCCCGTCATTTTGTTAGGGGTCGTCTCCCTTATATAGGCTTTCCGGGCGGGAAAATTTGGCGTTGTTATGGTACCACCTGCGCAACAACCATGCGCAAAGACCGAACGCGTTCAAATTGAGTTTTCCGGTCGAAGTTGCCATGCATATTTTCCCTCCAACTGAACTGTCATTGGAGTCCGAGCGAATCTTTACGGCAACTTTTTCCCTGCCAATTGGGTGATCGATGTAAATAATTTCCCGAAACATGCATGTTTCCGCCATTTTGGGTCCGTAATTATTTAGCCGACAATTCGAAAACATGAATATCTGCTTTATTGGAAAAGTTGTTAGATACCGAATCAATGGTAGTTTCCGGCAGCAGGGAAAATGTTCCATGATTAATCGGTTTAATTGCGGTAAATATCCAGATTTAATTATCTCCCATTTTTCGAATCTAAACTACAAATCCCACCCATCATACCCTTGCATAAATTTGGAAAAATAAAAAAAAAATCTAATCGGATGGAAGAGCGTGCGGTTCAGAACTCGCATCTTCCGAGACTTCTTTCCAAGTCCCGTCATTTTGTTAGGGGTCGTCTCCCTTATATAGGCTTTCCGGGCGGGAAAATTTGGCGTTGTTATGGTACCACCTGCGCAACAACCATGCGCAAAGACCGAAACGCGTTCAAATTGAGTTTTCCGGTCGAAGTTGCCATGCATATTTTCCCTCACACTGAACTGTCATTGGAGTCCGAGCGAATCTTTGCGGGAACTTTTCCCCTGCCAATTGGGTGATCGATGTAAATAATTTCCCGAGACATGCATGTTTCCGCCATTTTGGTCCGTAATTATTTAGCCGGCAATTCGAAAACATAAATATCTGCTTTATTAGGAAAGTTAAGTTGTTAGATACCGAATCAATGGTAGTTTCCAGCAGCAGAAAAAATGTTCCATGATTAATCGGTTTAATTGCGGTAAATATCCAGATTTAATTATCTGCCATTTTTCGGATCTAAACTAGAAATCCCACCCATCATACCCTTGCATAAATTTGGAAAAATAAAAAAAAAATCTAATCGGATGGAAGAGCGTGCGGTTCAGAACTCGCATCTTCCGAGACTTCTTTCCAAGTCCCGTCATTTTGTTAGGGGTCGTCTCCCTTATATAGGCTTTCCGGGCGGGAAAATTTGGCGTTGTTATGGTATCACCTGCGCAACAACCATGCGCAAAGACCGAAACGCGTTCAAATTGAGTTTTCCGGTCGAAGTTGCCATGCATATTTTCCCTCCAACTGAACTGTCATTGGAGTCCGAGCGAATCTTTGCGGGAACTTTTCCCCTGCCAATTGGGAGATCGATGTAAATAATTTCCCGAGACATGCATGTTTCCGCCATTTTGGTCCGTAATTATTTAGCCGGCAATTCGAAAACATAAATATCTGCTTTATTAGGAAAGTTGTTAGATACCGAATCAATGGTAGTTTCCAGCAGCAGAAAAAATGTTCCATGATTAATCGGTTTAATTGCGGTAAATATCCAGATTTAATTATCTGCCATTTTTCGGATCTAAACTAGAAATCCCACCCATCATACCCTTGCATAAATTTGGAAAAATAAAAAAAAATCTAATCGGATGGAAGAGCGTGCGGTTCAGAACTCGCATCTTCCGAGACTTCTTTCCAAGTCCCGTCATTTTGTTAGGGGTCGTCTCCCTTATATAGGCTTTCCGGGCGGGAAAATTTGGCGTTGTTATGGTATCACCTGCGCAACAACCATGCGCAAAGACCGAAACGCGTTCAAATTGAGTTTTCCGGTCGAAGTTGCCATGCATATTTTCCCTCCAACTGAACTGTCATTGGAGTCCGAGCGAATCTTTGCGGGAACTTTTCCCCTGCCAATTGGGAGATCGATGTAAATAATTTCCCGAGACATGCATGTTTCCGCCATTTTGGTCCGTAATTATTTAGCCGGCAATTCGAAAACATAAATATCTGCTTTATTAGGAAAGTTGTTAGATACCGAATCAATGGTAGTTTCCAGCAGCAGAAAAAATGTTCCATGATTAATCGGTTTAATTGCGGTAAATATCCAGATTTAATTATCTGCCATTTTTCGGATCTAAACTAGAAATCCCACCCATCATACCCTTGCATAAATTTGGAAAAATAAAAAAAAAATCTAATCGGATGGAAGAGCGTGCGGTTCAGAACTCGCATCTTCCGAGACTTCTTTCCAAGTCCCGTCATTTTGTTAGGGGTCGTCTCCCTTATATAGGCTTTCCGGGCGGGAAAATTTGGCGTTGTTATGGTATCACCTGCGCAACAACCATGCGCAAAGACCGAAACGCGTTCAAATTGAGTTTTCCGGTCGAAGTTGCCATGCATATTTTCCCTCCAACTGAACTGTCATTGGAGTCCGAGCGAATCTTTGCGGGAACTTTTCCCCTGCCAATTGGGTGATCGATGTAAATAATTTCCCGAGACATGCATGTTTCCGCCATTTTGGTCCGTAATTATTTAGCCGGCAATTCGAAAACATAAATATCTGCTTTATTAGGAAAGTTGTTAGATACCGAATCAATGGTAGTTTCCAGCAGCAGAAAAAATGTTCCATGATTAATCGTTTTAATTGCGGTAAATATCCAGATTTAATTATCTGCCATTTTTCGGATCTAAACTACAAATCCCACCCATCATACCCTTGCATAAATTTGGAAAAATAAAAAAAATCTAATCGGATGGAAGAGCGTGCGCTTCAGAACTCGCATCTTCCGAGACTTCTTCACAAGTCCCGTCATTTTGTTAGGGGTCGTCTCCCTTATATAGGCTTTCCGGGCGGGAAAATTTGGCGTTGTTATGGTATCACCTGCGCAACAACCATGCGCAAAGACCGAAACGCGTTCAAATTGAGTTTTCCGGTCGAAGTTGCCATGCATATTTTCCTCCAACTGAACTGTCATTGGAGTCCGAGCGAATCTTTGCGGGAACTTTTCCCCTGCCAATTGGGAGATCGATGTAAATAATTTCCCGAGACATGCATGTTTCCGCCATTTTGGTCCGTAATTATTTAGCCGGCAATTCGAAAACATAAATATCTGCTTTATTAGGAAAGTTGTTAGATACCGAATCAATGGTAGTTTCCAGCAGCAGAAAAAATGTTCCATGATTAATCGGTTTAATTGCGGTAAATATCCAGATTTAATTATCTGCCATTTTCGGATCTAAACTAGAAATCCCACCCATCATACCCTTGCATAAATTTGGAAAAATAAAAAAAAATCTAATCGGATGGAAGAGCGTGCGGTTCAGAACTCGCATCTTCCGAGACTTCTTTCCAAGTCCCGTCATTTTGTTAGGGGTCGTCTCCCTTATATAGGCTTTCCGGGCGGGAAAATTTGGCGTTGTTATGGTATCACCTGCGCAACAATCATGCGCAAAGACCGAAACGCGTTCAAATTGAGTTTTCCGGTCGAAGTTGCCATGCATATTTTCCCTCCAACTGAACTGTCATTGGAGTCCGAGCGAATCTTTGCGGGAACTTTTCCCCTGCCAATTGGGTGATCGATGTAAATAATTTCCCGAGACATGCATGTTTCCGCCATTTTGGTCCGTAATTATTTAGCCGGCAATTCGAAAACATTAATATCTGCTTTATTAGGAAAGTTGTTAGATACCGAATCAATGGTAGTTTCCAGCAGCAGAAAAAATGTTCCATGATTAATCGGTTTAATTGCGGTAAATATCCAGATTTAATTATCTGCCATTTTCGGATCTAAACTAGAAATCCCACCCATCATACCCTTGCATAAATTTGGAAAAATAAAAAAAAATCTAATCGGATGGAAGAGCGTGCGGTTCAGAACTCGCATCTTCCGAGACTTCTTTCCAAGTCCCGTCATTTTGTTAGGGGTCGTCTCCCTTATATAGGCTTTCCGGGCGGGAAAATTTGGCGTTGTTATGGTATCACCTGCGCAACAATCATGCGCAAAGACCGAAACGCGTTCAAATTGAGTTTTCCGGTCGAAGTTGCCATGCATATTTTCCCTCCAACTGAACTGTCATTGGAGTCCGAGCGAATCTTTGCGGGAACTTTTCCCCTGCCAATTGGGTGATCGATGTAAATAATTTCCCGAGACATGCATGTTTCCGCCATTTTGGTCCGTAATTATTTAGCCGGCAATTCGAAAACATAAATATCTGCTTTATTAGGAAAGTTGTTAGATACCGAATCAATGGTAGTTTCCAGCAGCAGAAAAAATGTTCCATGATTAATCGGTTTAATTGCGGTAAATATCCAGATTTAATTATCTGCCATTTTTCGGATCTAAACTAGAAATCCCACCCATCATACCCTTGCATAAATTTGGAAAAATAAAAAAAAAATCTAATCGGATGGAAGAGCGTGCGGTTCAGAA